>VWZY01000974.1:68726-95014 GCA_013399075.1 Chloroceryle aenea | reverse complement strand
CGCCAGTCAACACTAGAGAGTGAACAACTCCTGCCCTGCAATCTCCAGCACTCCTGTGCTCTGTCACAGCACTCAAGCAGCCCCTTGTCAGCAGGGTGCCAGAGAGCCTCGCAGGCATTAGCGTATTAATCCTCACACCACCCTAACGATACGGGCAGCTATTATTATCCCTGTTTTACCAGGGAGGTGGGGGGACGGAAACTCTTCAAGATTAAGCATCTCAACCCAAGGTCACACAGGAAGCATAGCCAGGCTGGTCTTTTCCTCTTATTTCTAGGTCCTCCTGGAGGAGCCAACAGTGCCTGCTTGCAGCTTGGAAAACAACTTTTACTTGATAGCTGTCACATTTTCAGGTCAGGGTGGCCCCTTAGACCTACAACAGATGCTGTCTAGTATAACCCCCCTCCCTCCTCAAGGGGGAAGAGAAAGGGAATAAGGCAGAGAGACTCAGTGATTAGAAAAGGGAACTAGAACAGCTACAGNTGCTGGGAGCAGCCACTGCCTGTGCAAACAGCTGCTGACTTCAGACAGTGCAGTGAGTTAGAAGAATGGAGCTGAAAATTAAAATCACTGAACAGAATTAATTCTGTTCTTACTCAAACCAGGACAACAGACAGTTTTTACACCAATACAGCAGCCAGCAGACCTGCAGAGATTTTAATATATGCATTAAATTTATTTGAGAATATCAGGGAGAGTGTCCTCCAGTGCACAGGGAACAGAAAAATATACCTTCAGGTCTGAGAAAGAAAATCATCATGTGTCAGCAGATTAATCTTGGGCATATTGTTTCTTTAGCCTCAGCTCACTTCGACAATGTTTTTCACCATCAGCAGAAAGCCATACTGTGTTAGGTGCTTCATTTACTGGGACGGCCAGGCTGTGCCCTTGAAATGCCCTTGTCACGAAGAGGAAGCGAGCAGCAAAGGATCTATCTCAGAATGTTGCTCCCACCTCGCACACCATACACCATCAGTGGTTTCCTTTATCCTCCTGCACAATCACATGTTAACTCAAATCACACCAACTAAGGTGAAAGCTCCTATCACGTCACATAAGAGACCAAATGAGCAGAAATGTGAGAAAGTGTAATTCTGAGGGAAGGAGAGAGACAGTTAAACTCCACTTATTTATGGAAATCAAATAGCTCAATTTCTTTCTACCTGCATTTTTTCTACCTGTAAAAGAGTCATGATGGATGCACATGTTTGTGGCTATTGCAGAGACTTGCTTCTCTGAAACAGGATATACAAGAGGTTTAGATTTTATTCTGCTTCAAAATGAAAATAAAATTTGGAAACCTCTTTTTTTCTTCTTTTTTTTTTTTAATTATTTTTTTTTCTTCTTCTTTTAAAATATATCTGTGTTTTATAGCCATACCTAAACCTAAGTAACTCAAGTTTTCAAACTAATTGGAAATATAAAAATAAGGCACCTTAATTTTACTATGTTGGAGGAAGCAGGCAGACATTTAATCTTTCATGAAAGACTTCTGCAAAGACATTTGCCCTTTCCACCCAGATAGTTTGATGCAGTCCAGATGTTTACTGTATGATGGGTGTGTCCTTCTGTGTCTGACAAAGAAATCAGCCCAGACATCCTTGGGTTCCTTTCCTTTTTACCGCTTAAGAGGATTTAAACCTGTTTTATCCTAGTCTGTCTACTCACATTATCATTAGAGATGGGCAAATCACAGTAGGAGTGAAGGGCTGGCTTAGGTCAGTACTGAAAGTTTTGTTGCCTAGGCAAACTCAGCCAAAACATTCATCTACTGAAATGGTTTTAGTCTGCAAGAATATAATAAACCCCATGTTTTTCTTTTTTTTTGCAAAAAAAATATATTCAGAGAGCAGCCTTTCTTGCACGTTTTGATGCTTAGTCTGAGTTTTTATTCCAAATCAGGAAGCTAGAGATACACAGCAAAGAAAAAAAAAAATATTAAAAGCTGAATCAAACATTAGCTGCTCTGGTCAAGCTTATGTTTTGGTCTGAGCCACATTTCATGTACTGAGCTGTAACTAATGCCTTTTGTGTATGGTCAACAGCTACTTTATTTATTTTAGGAATTTGCTGTTTTCAGAAACCATGCATCCATTCCGTGCATCCATTTTATTTTTATGGCTGCAGAAACTGTCAGAGCTGTCAGTGTGCGCTCTCAGTGCTCTCTCATAGGATCTAAGCTGTTATTTCTCACACTGCTAATAGAAGCTACAGGTCATTGAAAAGTCTGTCACTGCTTTTCATGTAATGCCAAATGTGGCACAGCTGGGAGATGGCGTAGCAGACGCTCCTGTTTTACCTGGACATCCAATGCATGGTACATCTCAGAAGATGAACAAAGAAGATGGTTAATCCTTTTTTTTTCAGCATGCCAGCTAAGAGCTGAACACTTCTTCCTATCCTACAGTAATCCAACTTTTAGAACACTGTGAGGTGCTTCATACAAAGTATATGATGCAAATTCAAGGTAAGAACATACCTAGCAGCAGTTACCAGAGTGTATCAACCATGTTGTAAATCCCTACCTCAAGTCCCCCAAAATTGTTCATATGCTCAAATCTTCTTTGTTAAATACAAATTATCCTAAGAATTTATTATAATATCAACATTAGTTTGAATCCATTGCACAAATGCATAAATCAAGCATTTGTATTTGGCTGTAGAGAGACAGTTTTTATGTCACTATGCTCACTCTGTACCTTGAAAATGGTGAAATGATAAGAAAAACAAAAGTTACTAATTCAGCTACTAATTAGCATAGCTAATTGCTGTTTCCCTTTCAGACAGATGGCAACATGTTTTTCATCAAAACCAATGAAATACAAAAAATAAACAGAAAAGCTCTGATATTAAAATAGATTTTGGCTACATTCTCTATTAGTTACACAGAACAAATGTGGTATCTGGTCTGCATTAATGAATTCAGGAAAATGCATGTTGAAAAAACTACCAGTTGTTACTAATAATCTTATTGTCACTGCTCATGCTGTCAGCCATAGTTGCAGAAATCCATGCAAAAGCCAACAAACCTCTGAGATACAGTTTTATAATTAAAAAGCCATTCATGTAGGAAAGGAGGAAGAGAAAAACAATGAATAAATTATTTGTTTGGCATTTCATAAAGCCTGTAGAATGCCACAGTGACTAAATTATCAAACATATAAGCAAGATAAGGAAATAATCCAGAGCAGGGTAGTCAAATTTATTCCTTGTGTCACTCAAGAGTCTTGAAATAAAAAGCTTCACAAAGGATAAATGCATGCTGTTCTGACTGTATTGTGGAACAGAAAGACCAAACCCTCCCTCTTCATTAATTCTTGTGGTACCACCTTACTAATGAAGGCAGAAACTAGAGAAAGGGTGGATAATAGCAGGCACGTTCATGTACGTGAATGGTCTTGTAAGGCCACTCTCTATTGTATTTGAAAGCTTGTGGAAATCGAGAGGTACCTCATGAGTGGAGAGTAGCAAAGCATCCGTCTTCAAAAGAGACCAGAGGGACTATCTGGGAAGCCATAAGACGGTCAGTTAGAGAATCATAGTGCAAGTCTCCTCAGAGCACATTTCTGGGCACATGAAGAAGAAGGTGGACATTTGGAGCAGCCAGCGCAGATTTACCACAAGCAAATGGTGCTTGGCCAGCCTGATTGGCTTTGTGGACAAGGAGAGTGTGGCTGGGTGTCTATATAATACTGCAGGCAATTTTGTGTTCACCAGCACAAAGACACTGATCAGACAGAACAAATCCAGCAGATGGCCACCAAGATGTTCAGCAGATGGAGCACTTGTTGAGGCTGAGGAGATGGGATCGTTCAGCCTGGGGAAGGGACAACTTCCATGGAACCTAAAAGCAGTTCCTCAACAACTACAAGGAGTTTATCCAAAGGCTAAGCCAACTTCTTCATATCCTGCTATGGATGTGAGACAACAGACACGAGTTCAACCAGGAGAGGTTCAGGCTGAAATATGGAGAAACATCTTCCCTGTGAAGGCAATCAAGCATTGGAACAGGCTGCCTTAAGCATCCATGATATCTTCTGTTTTGGAGGCTTTCAAGACCTGTCTGAAAAAAGCTGTGAGCAAACTGGTCTGTCGTCAGAGCTGGCCCTGCTTTGGGGAGGAGGTTGGCCCAATGGTCCCTTCCAGACTGAATAATGACTCTTTGATCTTATGAATTCTCCAGCCTTCTCCAGGAGGGAGACAGAAATGTCATGTAAGGTCCTGAATCAGACAGGATTTCTGTGGAGAGACAGATATTAGCAGAATCTCACCTTAAGTATATTTCAAGACATTTGTCAATGAGGAATAGACCACTAGAGTTTACTAAGAGGATCCAAATTCAAAGTTCTTAAAATTACAGCCAATGCGCAAAACCAGTTTTACCTCTCCTTCACCAACTACCCTTAATTTCTTACTTAAAGCTATTGCACGTGGTGAAGAATGAGTTTTCCTGGCTGAGTGCTATTAGGAACAAATACGTTGAAGTAAGCACAATATTCCCTCATAGCTGTCATCATAATAATATTGGCCATTTGAAAGGAACCTGGAAAATTAGTATGAAAAGAAAAAAATGTTCATTTTCAGTGTGCAAGCAAGTGGAACAGATGAAAGGGGTAGATTAGGTCATATCCTCTACTGTGCCTAGACATTACCCAATGATAAAAAATGGTAGCACACAGAGACTCCTTCCTTAGCTTCCCAATTCTTAATACCAATATAGACAGCATTGAAGCAAACTGACACTGAAAGTTATTTCCAGAGTGTTCTAACCTAGCTCCTGCCAAAAGCCCCTCCTGATTACTCTCCTTGTCATAACTGCCCCCGTTGCAGAACTTTCTCTTGTCCCAGGCACATGTTCAAAGTATGTGTATGTGAGAAGTGGGTAAGCAAGAACCAGCACGGAGCAGCTGGTTATATTCATTTTAGGGGAATCCCCAACCAGCTGTTTCCATCAACTTCCCATTGACAATGGCCAGAAAAAATAGAGAAGGAGCCAGGATATATTAAAGTGTTAACTGCAAGCTGTTATCTATGACCTGTAATTATGAGTGCTATAGGAACTTGCATGCTTTTCTCCATCACACTGCTGTTCCCCCATGCCAACATGTACATAGCAGATTTTTGGTTTTTAATCTTAAGCATATCATTGCTGACTTGCTCTCTTGAAAGTCAGCTGCTAGGGTGGGAAACTAAGACAACCAGATGTTTTACTTTTCATGCTGAGGAAGTGAAATTAGAGATCATTCTCCTAAGTTTTTTATGGAAGAAAATTCAGAAATATGAGGAAAGTTATACTTTTAACCCTGCACAGTTAAAACACTGAATCCAGTAGTTCATAATCACTGGTTAAATAAAAAAAAATGGAGGGAAGGAAAGAACACGAGGGAGGGAACAGGAAGAAGAAAATGGGGTAAAGATCACCCTTTGTTCTCAGTTATGCCTTGAAAATGTATTATCTTCTTCATGGAGGCTAGGTAAATCTCTACTACTTAAAAATTACAAGTTCAATAGTGTTTATATCTGGAACATAGATCCTACGTCTGGCCTTTGAGAGCTGATACTACACGGCACCCACTGGTAAAATGGATACTTGTCTTTTATTCCAAAATGTCCACCTTTGTGTCTGCCATCTTAAATACATATAAGTACAAAAATCCTAGCAATTTTCTTTCAGACTTTGTTTTTTTTTAAGGCACATCTGACAGTATTCAAAAGGGCTATTGCATTATCAAGTCAGAGGGAAGAAAGGGAAGGGTAGGTGGCTTTAGGCGAGCAGCCTGGAGTAGGAAAGTTTCGTGAATTGCCAGCTCTCAGCAATAAGTGCTGCATCAAGGGACATTCATACCATGGCCCTATTTAGTTTCTCAGTGTTATCGCAAATAGGAAATTAAACATTTTTTCTCACAATCAAATATATTTGCTGGCTTGCACCCATATTATTTTAATTTCATTTGAGCTAGCAACAGATCTGTTTCTCATTTAACTGCAGCTTCTTTCTCATCTATACCTTACTTTTTTTTCTGTCATATTTTGAGTGAATTCATATTTATAGTGAGTAGTGGCTCCAACCATAACTCCAAATTTAAACACAATTCAGCTCTGGTACTGTTTTGATTTAAACTTTAGCCCAGCTTTTCAGTAGACTTCTGTCCTTGAAATAGCCCAAAATAAACCCCTAAAACTAAAGACTTCTGGACTATGAAGGGGTTGGAAAGTAGATCCATATCAAATTCACAGCTTGAGCTCATTTCTTGGAGGTAGTGGTGAGATCCAGGAATGAAGCTTCGTGTATGTTTTTTTATCACTCTTGCTAATGTCCTCATCATTAATTCACCCAGCACCTTTTCAGTTCAGATCTGCATATTCATGTCTTTCTCAGACTTTCTATTTTGCTCACCCCCAGGAGTAGTCCAAAAAGAAAATCCAAAAGGGACCCTACATTCGAACAGCAGCATCAGCAGTCACATTGTTTCATCTGAACAGAGGGAATAGAGCAAGCCAGAAAAATCCTGAAAGCACTTCTTTACTGCATCATCTGTCATGTGGCCTTCAAACTGCGTAAGAAGGGAGACACTATGAAATTAAAAGTTCCAAAACCTCCCACTAGCATGCAAGACCCAAAGGGTGTACAACACAGCCAGTCTGCTTCTGTTCTTAGATCTTCTGCAACAGCTCAGGGAACAGCACAGGAGAGGACCCAAGCTACTGAATTCAGTAGGTCATTCTCATGCACAGCAGGAATGGCAGCATATATAACCAAACCCAAACAAGAACAGGGCAAACAGGGGGCAGCTTTTTGAATTCCCAGTTCACGCCCTACCTAACAGTAAGTGTTAAAAATGCATATATTAGGAAGATAACAAACTATGGTTTCTTGTATTTGCTTTACTTTTTGAACACTTCATGCTACTTTTTCTAAAAATACAGACTACTTTCAACAGATGATCTCTTAAATTCTGTTCCTGCAGGGAGAAAAAAAAAAAGATAGAGAAAACAGGTTTATGGGGCTGTTTTTCCCCCCTGGTGATGTAATTATAAAACATCAGCCCAAGGAAAAAGTGTCAAAGGGTATGACAGGAAGAAAAACTCTGTATCTCAAGGAAGATAAATGATGTTTTAAAGCCAATTGATGGCATTTTTTGTTTTCTTCTTTAGGGAAAATGTATTTCACCTTACATTACACCAAAAAAAAAAAATTTTTTTTTTTCCTTATCTAGAAACATATCTGGAGAGCTCCTTGCAGAAAGAATTATAATGCAAAAAACCTTCTGAAAAAAAAACAAAAAAAAAAATCTGGTTTAATCCAATGATTGATGCTAATTTAATGATGAGTAAGTTATATCTAATGATTTGATACGAATGTTTGCTATAAAATTCCTGTGAAAGAAGTGTTTTTTGAGGGACATATCTTAAATCTAGAAAGTCATAAGAGATAGAGGGCACATAGTAAATTTATCAGGACACAACTTTTCAGGAAAGATAAAAAAAAAACCCCAAAACAATCAAAGATGAGGGGGTGGTGGTGTTGTTTTGTTTTTGTTATACAGTGTGTTATATTTATGGTACTCATTGCCACAGGATGTCATGCAGACCAGGAGCTTGAACAGTTTTAAAAGGGATTAGAGACATTTGTGGGGGTAAGCCCATCAGTAGCTATTAGGATATCTGCTTGTAATAACAGATACTCTGCAAATCCATATCTGATCTGCAACAGCCTTTTATCGGCAGATAGAGCCCTATGTCCAGACGGGAGTGCTGACCTTCAGGCAGCTGCAGCAGAGTGGGTGACCTGGGCAAGAACCTGGGCCAGATGGTTGCACTCCAGCTGCTCTCAGGTGGTACAACATCACTGCATGGCATTGCAGCATTCCATCTCTCCTTACTGACAATGTTCCTGGAAAGACATGTTAGCAAAGATGAAGGTAAAATAAGGACATTGTGTTCCTAATCATTCTCTGGGGGAGGCTTCCAGGAGGCTTCCTTCACTGGAAGCAGCCAGTGAAAAGGCCATGTAAGTGAGTATTGAGTGTGCACCAGCGAGTCCAAAACACTGTGCAAGGACACCCGACATCTGAGGCCTGGGAAGGGGATATGCACGGCTGTCTGTAACATTGCTTGTGAACCTCAGCGATCAGGTTCCCAAATTACTGTGTGTCAGAAATGAAGTTGGAGAACCATGAGCCCTCAGAATGTACATATCCTAAAGCTCAGTAAACTAGTAATTCATGTTCTTTTTATTTTTTTTTTGGCATAGGCTGAAAAACTTTCTCTAGTTTCTCAGTTACTTTGTAGGTCCCTACTGACATGCATACACTGCATAAGGCAGCAGATTGAGCTCTAACCCAACTGGAACTGGAAGCAATCCAGCTGTATGAGATCGATCTCCAAGTTAGCTAATTTACTCTGCTGAGAGAAGGTTCTGCTGCACTGCTTGATGAGGTGGCTTCTGGTAAAACAGTTCTTCACTTCTCACTGCCTCATGCAATGCAAACTAGCCTAGGAGAAAACTTACCAACTCTGACACCCCTATCCTCCCCCACTACCCGCCCACAACTCTGCTTATCTAGTCTTCAGCACCAAGGCATAATAATTGACCCACTGACCTCAGGGTTAAGTACAGTTCAAAGAAAGTCCTAGAGACCACCAGCAATCCACCTCAATTTTTATCACAGTCTCCTGCTGCATGTCACTTTCCCCACCACCAGCTATGCCCCCTCACCATGAACAACAGAGCTATTGAAGGCATCCCATAACCCACTGGTGAGCTAGTTTTGTCTAATGCATTTAATTTTCAGCAGCGGTCCTACTGATGCTAGCACAAGACCTGAGACTTGCCAGGGGACATTCTAAACAGAATTATTCTGTAACTCAAAACTCATCAAATTAGCAACAGCATTTTGTACCATTTTGTTCCATGATTGTTTTTGCTTTCAGCATGAAAAAGTTGCATTACACTGGGAGAGATTCATATATAAAAAAAAGTCCTCTTCAGTCTAGAGGTTTCCTACACACTCTGTCTGCTTTAAATCCTCACAGAAGCATTTTTGAATGAGCATTTGTACTATTTCTTAAACTAATTGCATGGTCTTGTACAATTTTCTTTAGAAAAAAACAGAAACAAAAACTAAACAAGCAACAAACCAAAACCCCTTTTTTCTTTTCTTTTTTAAAAAAATAATTGAATAAGTATTCAGTCCTTTTCACACATTTCAAAATGAAAATGTTTTGCGGGAAGTACACTGTTGAGTCCCTGACACTCTGGTGTTATCCAGCTGAGATGCTGACTCACATGTACTCCTGTGATGTATTCCCCTTGGCAAACAGAAAACAAGTTTAAACCTGTAAGACAGGAATTTTGCAAGTCAGACTGACCAACATAATGCAGTTCAGTCCTACGAGACATTGGGTAATTCTACTGATATTTGTGGAATAGGAGGTTGCTTAATTCACCATTGGCATTCAGCCCTCTGCAAATAGTTATCCTGAAGTCTCTCATTCAGAGAAACCATTTTGCATCAGGGACTTAGATGATTATGCTACCTTTAAGACCATGACAAACATAATTTCACTACAAAATTTACCACTTACACCTTTCCATCCAGCACAGGCTTAATCTGCACTTGCAAAATTGTGCTGCACTAATTTGGGGGATTATAAAACCTCTAAACAAATTTCTGATTTAAAGTTTATGTTCATTATTGACTGAAGAAGGAAATAATCAAGACCACATAAAGAATCAAAAGGATATATGAAAAAAAAAATAAAATTCTTCCTCTTAGGCGTCTCTATAAAATAACAAATGCAATATGTTTTACAATGTTGGTATTATGAGAAGATGGAAATCAAAAAGCAGTGTGTAGAACCATCTGGAAATTAATGTTCTTTTTAATTACAGGTCTGCCAGAATCTATTCCCTCTCTTCCCCCCAAGCTAGTTTTCTGACAACAGGATGAACTATTGTAACAGGAGAAGAAAAAAATCCAAACCCTAAGAGACAAAACAACACAGATAGGATCACAATGTAAAACCAGCCATACTGAGCCTGGCCAAAGGTCCAAAGAGCCCAAACCCTGGCTGTGGCCAGGGACAGATGCTTCAGGAAGCATCACACATCTCCCTGTCTCCTGCCCACTGGCACTTCTGAGCCTAACTGATCTGGAAGCAACACTGGTACCATCCCATGTGGTAATATTCACCAAAGGACTTATCCTTTACAAATTTGTCTAATCCTTTCAAAACTGTTTAGACATTGTCCCCCTATTATATTCTTTGACAATGACTTCCATGACTATATTAGATATGGATCATTCCTGTTAATTTAAGAAAGACAATCATGTACATATCAAGGGAAAGAATTAGATATGGATTTGAGGGCTTTTAAATTCTCCATACACACTGGTTATATGAATAACCACAGAACAATTACTTGTAAAACTTGCTGTTCAGAGATTACAAAACAATTAACACTAAATCCCACAAGCAACTGTAAAAATATCCAGCAGAATAAATTAGATTGAGTGAATTAATAAATCCGTGCAGTTGATCTCAAGACTGTACCTGAATAGAGATCATACACCAACAGTTGTCACACTCTATCTATTTTACTTGCATGAACTTCTCTGGCTATGTTGCCCAACATTTGGCATGAATTTGTACATTCAGGGAAACAGAACAAGAGAGATGAACATCATCTTATACTCTATACAGGCTAAGCCATTATGTGAAACGTAGCTCACAACAAGGGGCTATGTCACCATGGTATCAACGTACCACATGTATCCTTGTGGGACCATTGTTCAGACAGCACCTGAGTCACAGCTCCTTTCTTTCCAACTTTGAAGCCTGATATGAGCAACATATTTCAGCTCTCCAAACATCATTCCACCCACAAAGAGAACAATCTTCAGGAGCTGTTGGAGCAGTTCTTTGGCATTTCTGCTGCGATCGTTTTGGTCAAAGGGCTGGAAAACCTGACAGATTTTCATCAAGTCCATGGCTAAAGGCCTACAACCTTGTGCAAATACTTATGTCTGGACCTACAAAAAAAAGCTTTCTTAGCAGGATTTTAGGATCCAGACTGAATCCTCAGAATCCATGACCAATCCACAAATACATTTTTCTTAATAAACCTTCCCAGCCACCTGAAGTTCTGGATTTTTGCTTCAACTGGAGAACACCAAGCCTTTCAGGGCTGGGCATCTCAGGGTATCTTTTGTGTCTAATCCTAATAAGCAACCTCAGATGGTCTGCCCCATGACAGTCGCCTCTGAGCTCATCTGCTACCAAAAGTTCACTTTTCTCTAAAACTCATTTGAGTGATGCCTCCAGTTGGGCATTTTTTCCAGACGATCAGTCATCTGGGTTGAAACTCTTATGTCCGAAGAGGGCTACATCGGCTAATATAGTAAAACCATCAGTATTGCACACCAGTCTTACACACTTCTATGTCAATCTTCATAATCAGATGAAAACTACCTTAAAAATTAAGAGAAAGTAGTATGAACTGTTACATAGGTAAAACAGATGTAAGAATATCACCTGGACTGCTATACACAGAAATTTATCTGTTTAATTCAAATACAGCAAAGCACAATGCACAATTGTGTACTCCCTAGAAGAGGGCCAGAATACAGCCCTCTTTCTCTCCAGATAAAATACTGAAATTTTATTCTGATATTAAACCATTCAAAACCTGCTCAGGATGTTTTGACTTGAAGCATACTGTATGCCAGTCTATCAAACCAAACTAAAACTGGGGTTATTTGGTACCACCCTGTTGTCATTAAGCAGGCATTCTCATGAATGAAAAAATAGGTACCATTAACATTAACAATGTAATCCAATGATACAATTCCTCATTACTGTCAGAGCAACTAAACTTTCCACTAGCAGTCTCTTGAGACAAAGGAAATCTCTTCAAATTAAATACATGTAATAGGTCCCAAACTGTAACATTTAATAAGCACTAAAAAAAGCTCTAACCCAGATAAATATTACCGAGGCCTAAGTCCAAACCGTTGTCAGTATCAGAACAGTAAGCTCTAAAAGTTTACTGGGACTAACATGGAAGGGAGTGAAAGTAACACCTCCCTGCATGTGACCAAAGGAAAAATAAAGACAATATTTCTAGGATTACAGTTCTAGAAGTAGGCTCTATCACTCATTTCACCACAGCTTGCAAGAATTTCAAAGCTATAAAATTTATTGTTAACACTAGAAATGAAATATTTTTCTGTATGAAAAAATTAATGTATTTAAAGTCCTTTCTTTAGGAAACACCTTTAAAAAAAACAAAACAAAACCAAAATCTGGCATCAGATAATCAGACCTGTGAGATTTCTAAACAAGCCATTTTATGTGAGACAAAACTTTAGCAGAGTGGAGTAATATTATCAGACAAGAAAGAAAAAAATGTTGGTCACATTTATATGTTAGTATGTTACAGCAAGGACTTTATGTGTTATGGAGCAGATTGCTACCGCTTTATGATTTAAATGATGAAATTATTAACTTGTCTAACAAAAAAATTAGAAAGGAATTCAAAGGAAACTAGCCAGAGGCAATTATTGCATTAGCAGTAATATCCTCCTTTGAAAATAGAAAATCTACTTTTAAATGTCCTGTGGGCTATGGATTTGCCTGTGATGTCAACGGAAGGAACGCAAGTTTCCTTCTCACTCTTTGAAGAAACACGGTTCATCACTGTCTTATCTGACACATAGTCATTATGCTTTTTACTGAAGTCAATTTTAGCTTCATGGGAGGTGCTCAGCAGAGCTCCTGCTACAGAACAAAAGCAACTTTTCCAGAAAAGTAACGCTGAAAGAAAAGTGGAATTTACTATTCCCTAAAGACATCTCATTCTGAAAATTACTTTTCAGAGCCAAACTTACTCTTGCCCAGTTGAAGCCAAATCCATTTACACAACAAATGAGTACAGTTCTGCAGTCAGGTTTTAACATCTAGCTTTTGCCACCCACCATGCTTATTTTAAATAGCAAATTTTCATTAACATTATTTACTCCAGTGCAGGTTCTACAGACTAGGAGCAAGGTTTTCAAGTAGAATAACAAAGAAAACACAGTTATTCAATAAATCCACAATTTTTTTCATAGATTAATTCATATTGTGATTTTTTTCTTTGGACATATGAGGGATTAACCTTAGTAGGCTATTCAAAGACAAATTGACAAAATTGCACATGCAGCAGCAGAAAATATCAGCATATTTCCATGGAGATGAAACTAGTCCTACCACTTTACCTACCCCTCCCCTAATTATTTCTTAAGCTGATGATAGAACTGCAGCAGTATCTCTGGGAATTTAACAGCATCCACATCACTGAAGCTGTCCATATCTATCTGGCCTGGAAAAGATCCTTCATGTGGTGTTCTGTGGACTACTGTACATTGCAGGAAGCACAACATCCATTCCTTTCATATCCAAAACAGCAAGGGGGAGGAAGGAGAACAGGGAGAGGAAAAGGGGAGAGGAAAGATGTCTATCCTTAAAGTCAGAAAAGATGGGTAATTCTCAGCAACAGCTGAACTGTTGAATGAATAGACCCATGTGCCTGGGTAAACTTTGTAATCTCCAAATTTGAAAAGCTTATTTACACTTCATCATACCTCACTTCCAGTCCTTTCATGCCTTCACAGCTGTTGCCAGTGCTGGGTCCTCAAAACACAGGCAAGAATTTGAGATAGACTGTCAGATGACAGAATTTCTAGTATAGGCATAAGGAATTAAATCAAATGATTACATGTTCTTGATGGCAAGAATGAGTGTTATAACCATTTTCTCAAAAAAAAAAAAAAAAGAAAAAAAGAAAAAATCCCAACAAACCAAACAAAACAATCATGAATGTCTTAGCAGGAGTACAATGCATATAATGGGCATCTGCGCTGCCTAGCAGATAATCAGATATAAAGGATTTCAAAACCATTTAAAGATACTATGAAATAACCTCATGATGGGTCACAAACTAATGCTTAATTTCAGAAAGAACTCCCAAAACAACAGCTACATTCCTTATGTCTTGAATTGCCCCTACATTTCCTTAACTCACCAGTGATGTCTCTGTGGGATCGCTCCCTGTTTCCAGGGCACTGTCAGAACAGATCTCTGGTTTCCTCACAAAGTTTGGAGGACTCTGTATCTGACTCCCTGAATAGCTCCTGAGAATCACTAGGAGTTGTCTACTTCAATAAATCTCTGAAAAAGAAAACAAAGATGCATTGTTTAGATGTACACTGTCAATGTAGAAGTAAATAAGTGTGATTAATGTTTTGCTTATAAACAGTCTGGTTTGTATATTCAGAAAAACCTGGACTATATCTGTTGTTCAGATGAAATGTAATAATACAAACTGGTTATTAAGGAAGTTGTTTATACAAGACCCTTTCCACTATTATTCCTTTCCTCCCTTCTCTGCTATTATTTATTTTAAATTCTAGTTTAAGTGGATTAGATTTCTTCCATAACCAGCATATTGCCACCATGCCAGCTTCTGCAAGGACCTCACTGAAATCAGCAGCTCCCCACTCTTCTGCTCATCATACTAGAGACTTTCCAATGTTTTTCTTTGTAAAATTATTATGAAGGCATTCTAGTATTATTATGTAAAATTTGTTAGAGAGTATTTCACAACCGGAGCCTGGGTAGTATCAAATGACCTGAATGTTAGAGAAACAGACCTACAGTAAAATAAAATCAACAAGGTCATGTGTTCAAAAGTCAGGAAAGGTAAAGTTTAAAGTAGTCTGAACCTACATTTAAAGACAGTATCATAATTCATAAGAGCAATCTATGTCCCCTCTTTGAGAAGTACTTCTGACACCATTAAGATCTGGAGGAAAAAAGCAAGCTTAAAATATGACATCACATCTCCAAGTGTCATGAGTCATCACATGAAGAACTTCTAAATCACTTTACACCTTTCCTTGCCACTTAAGGGAAGAACAGCACTGGTAGAAGAAAGCAAACCATGGCTTTGCTGTCACTTACTGTGCAGACAGAAATGGGGGATTTCACAGAGTCTTGTTAAGGTGGAGGAGAGGGGCGCTCCATGTCTGCTCCTGGTTCCAGAAGTAACCACACTCCATGCAGAACACCGCTTCTGACCCATTCTGGGTTTCTTCTGCTCTCTTCCCTCAAGTTTGCCATCTCCCTTTCCATCCTCTTTATCATGACAATTTTTCATCACTGGTCGCATCGCTGCCCAGTTTCACAGAATCAAACAGAATCACAGAGTATTTGGGGTTGGAAGGGACCTCAAAAGATATTCTGGGCTAACACTCCTGCCAGAGCAGGATCACCTAGATCTGTGTTCCCCTTCCAAATGCAACTGACTGTTCTCTATCTCCATTTTGTCTGGCAACATTCAATGTAATACAAGTCTCATTCCTTCTTTTTATCTTCCTGACCTGAAGTAATCATAAGTGGCCCTCATTTACTGTCTTCTACATCCCTGTGCTCAATCATTTAACATAATATTCAGTTAAACCTTTCCATATACCTTTGATCTTTATCACCTACATTTCTCTTCTTACATATCACCATGAGACCCAGGCTTCTTGTTGTCCAGTGTGTCACCTTTTCTATTCCTCATTACCTAATCTCTTCTCACCCACTACCCTCCAACTTCTGCTTCCCATTCACCATTTCATCCTCTGCCAGTTTCTACTTCCATCCCCTACACCCTGTACTCCTTATCAACACTCTTTTGCACTTTCACATCAACATCCATGTCAAACATTCTGTCCCATGTTGTGGGATTACATCAAGGAAACAGAGAAGATAGTCTCCTCAACTTTGTCTAGTGTTCGATCAAATCTAACTACGTAGGAGATTACAGGTGAATAGTAATGGAAGTCCTGCCAAGTTCTGATCTTTCACATAATCAGCATGGACAAAAATATTCACCTTTTCTAGACTTATAGTAAGAGTCTATTTAAAATACTTATAATTAATAAAGGTTTCAAAAGAACATGCATTATAAAGTGAGCTTTTGCTTCCAGCATCTAAATTGCTAGAACTTCTCAGAGAAAAGTTGCCAGAATTCTTCTAACAAGAAAAAAATAATGTGGTTTTGTTCATTCTTGTTTTCTGAAAAAAACAGATATTTTCCTCATAATTACAGTTAGCCTGCGGCACACATCTCACCTGGAAAGTTGAAGTTCAAATAATTAATGTTCAGCAGAGTTTAAAGCAATAGGGAACTGAAAACAGTGAAAATACAGACACCCTTAATAGGTGGTGCAGCAAATCTCACCTTCAATGCTAGCCATGTATTTTGTTTATTTTAGAGCAAGATTCTTTATGATGGAAATAAAACAGAAGTCACAGAATTACCAAGATCTAAGGCCATTGTAAAAGCCACACAGAAATGCAATCTACACTCTCCTGAATGTGCTTCAGTTCAGTTTTCCAGAAGATACTTTTCTTGTCTGAAAATACTGTTTTTCTTAGCATCTAAGGCTGGTGTCCTCTGTGTCTTCTATGCTACATCCTCTGTTGTTCAGTTGAATGGAAGCTGTTAGTGAACTCTCAAAGCCAAATTGTGCCATACTTAGATTTACTTAGGGCCTGGCATCCTCTTACAAAAATGCACAAAGGGATTAGTATCAGTTTTTGAAAACAGTATGAGGGGGAATATAGTCCCACCTTGCCAGTTTCATTCTTACTTATCTCTGACAACACGTGCAAGACAATGTGTGACAGTAGCAGAGAAATGGAATGGGATTATTGTATTAAGACTCTATTTTTATGATGGAGAGCAGAAAAAGTTATCATAATATCTGCTAATGGAAGAGATGTTAGCACATGTCCTTTGCATTACCAAGGTCTCTGAGCTGAACTTAAAATGCCTTCCACCATGTCTGCCTCTTGGCAACTCTAATTCATTATGGCTATTTGCTATGAGAAAGGCTTGTCAAGCAAAGGCTCCTTACATCTATATCCCTGTATTCTATGGTAAATATTCCACATTACACAACTACCCCTGAAATAGTGACTTGTAGCAAACAGAGGCATAAGAAGTTTAAAAAAAAACTAATCATTTTACTTTTTTTTTTTCTTCATCCAACTCCCTACCTTTATAAGGTTTTGATCTAAGAAGTTACTACATTCTTTGATCCCAGTCAAGGAAATAAGTTTCACATTATCTCCAAATGTAAACACATGCTAAAGGTATGTGTAAAACCACAGCTCCCTGTTTTAGGCAAAAATCAAAGTCCAAATGACAGTTTTATCCTGAGATTGTAAGTAATGTACTGTGAATAATACAGCAGCCTGATTTTCAGAAAGGATCAAACAGTGGCCCACATACAAGTTCAAGCTCCTTTGGTAATGTGGAAATAAAGGCAAGCAAAAGAAATCAAGGCTAGACACATAATGAATAAAAGACAAGCTATTGATTTCCAAAAAGTATCATCTAAATAAGTGAAAATCTATAGACGTCTACAGCATCCCACAGAATATGACTGTCTATTTGTAATAATTTCAATTATTTTCCCAGATTATAAAATAATTCTTTCAGAGTTACTGTTATAGATTTTGTTCTTCTCCATAGTCTAAATGAAAGCCTATCACAATAGTTCTCTGAACAGAAACAAATGTTTTGAAGCATGCAAAATGCAAGTTACTTATTTGTTGCATCTCAATTTATTCTCATTGGAAGCAGTAGTTATCAAAGATCAGTTGAAATACAAATCTTGCATGTATTTAAGTGTCTTGGATTTCTGAACACTGTAAATCTCAAGGAAGTAAAGTGCTTTATTTCCTCAGGTGATGTGGCATCAGAAGACAGTTTAGAAGTCAGGATCTGACACTTTTTTTTTCACCACTCAAATTTTGAGTACTTTTATATCAAATAGAAAACTAAAATCCCATACTGCTCCTAGAAATATTATGGATTGTGATCCAGTGGTTATGGAACAGAAGTCCATATACTAGTGGGAAGAAACACTACAAATGGATGACTTAATTCCATGTAACATCCTTTGAATCAAGCAGATCATGTTAACTACACTGTTATTGCAGGATTTTGCATCTCTAAGACAATGTGGAAGGACTCCGCAGAGAGGTAACACAAAAGGTTCTATACTTTATTCTGAACAGGTTTAAAGAAAACTTGTATGCTATGAATTTTGAGCCACTGATACAAAAATCATTAAATCTACTATAAATTTGGGAAAGTACTAGAAAAAGGTGTCTCAAGTTGCTTCACAAGGAAGCATTACTATCTACATACAGTGTCAACTTAATCAATGGGTTCTAATGTGTTATGAGTCACTATACCTATTCTAGACAAAAGGAAACAAAAGCTTAAGCTCAGAAACTCATGTATAGCTGTATGGCTCTGAAATAAATGTGGCCAGAGGGATCCCTTAGAATCAGTGTTTGGGTTTCTCTCTTTTCTTTCTTCCTTTCCTTTCCCCTTTCCTTTCCTTTCCTTTCCTTTCCTTTCCTTTCCTTTCCTTTCCTTTCCTTTCTTTTCCTTTTCTTTCCTTATTTCCTGAAGTTTTTTAATCTCTTACAACTATGATAATCTATAACAGTCAACAAATATCTGCAAAGGCTGCCCAAGTTTAGTAAGAATTCCCTTTATTCTAAATTAGTCTTTTTTGCAAAAGTGTTATATGGAACCAGACAACTTTGGTATTACCATTTTCTGATATGAGGTTATTTTTTAACTAGACATGATTTAAGAAAATGTCCAGATATGGTTCATATTTTTATATAAAGTGATTCTTAGGGTAACAACAGGTGAATGAACGTCTCATGCAACAAGCCTGAGCCTAGTGTGTAGTCAGACAATCATCTCTATCATGAGGTGTGTTATAAGCAAGCTCAGTAGATGTCAAAAAATATTGTTGATGGTTTATGTACTATAAAAGTATGTATCTAATTTAAGAATGGGCCAAAGTACATATTTCTCTCATTTTCTGATCCTCATGGAGAAAAAGCAAGGTGAATTGTAGTATTTCTTTTGTATTATCAATAGACTGGTGAAAATTCTTTTAGCACACCAGAATTCATACACTGGTCTCTAATGACAAACAGTGCACAGATCTACTGAAATTGGAGCATTCTTTTAAATTTATGTTTAACTATGAGATTGATTTGCTTATAGAACTTCCCCTACTATTTAAAAATAAGAAATGAAGTGAACAAAACATTTTGATGATCAGGAATCAAGATGAGTTTCTAAGTTGCAAAAAAGGATTTCTTCACCTTTACCCATCCCCCATTTATTTGCAAAGTTATCAATAAAAATGTAAATGGTAGTTAGATACGATAAAGATAAAGCCCACAATTTAATTTTCACTTCCAACTTCACAGACCAGAACTGCAATAAATTAAGATGACAATTTTCTACACACATTTTCTTTATATTCTGAAATAAAATTACTAGAATAGAGATTTTTTCCTTGGGTCTTTCTAAATTATCCTTGTGTTTTGTCCCTTCATGTGTCAGTCCATGGTATATATTGGATGCTTAGAAATGTCTCTCTTTAAACATAAATTTATCTATATTACTGTGGTCTTCACGGGGATGAAAGCACATGCAGTAAATTAGAAAAAGCACTTCCTGGCATTTAAGACTTACTAGTTCAGTAAGACTGACTGGATCAAAACTGTAAGGAGGCATCTCATATCAGCTAAGTCCTTCACTGGGTTTTATTCCATATCAATAAGACTAAAAACTTTTTTTAAATTTACTTGAAGAAATGAAATACAATTACCATAAAAAATTAACATATTGGGTCACCTATATGTAGTAGGTTTTCATAGTGGAATCTTACACACGGAATCTGGAGGTACAACTTGCTTAAGTCTGAAATTAAAATTTATTGGTGCCCAGATCCTTGAAACAAAACAAATAACAGTACCTGCTTTAACTGTTGTGATATTAATTCTGTAACTTTTTCACGTAGCTGTTAAAATATTATCTTGTATCCATCTACACAATTCTGAATAATGGAAACTTACATGCACTTCAAGGACTGTAAAAGTCTGTCAGCAACATAAACTATTCTGCCCAAAGCAATCTGTTAGGTTACAGCATTCACCTTTATCACTCTTCCTTCAGAAAACAAACTTGACCAAGTGTTAATTAATTTCACTATGTGCATTTCTTAGCTCTCATAGTTGTATAGGTACCACCAAGGGGCATACTTTTGATAAGTGGACAAACTATTTTAATAGTAAACCCAGTAAGTTATAGAGGCTTTATTTCAACACCCAAGAAAGAGATTCTAAACAAATGTATTTAAACTCATTGAACTCTTTAATTTTCATAGGTGCTTTGATCTGTCTGAAATCCAGAATATGAAACAGTCTTTACTGGGGAAGCAGAATAGTTCAGAAGTGACCTGTCTATTTCTGTTTAAGCTGTTAAAATCAAATTAAACTCTTTTACTGTAATAAGATCCCAAATGCTATGTTTCATCTCAGCTTTAGAACTATGACTGAGCTGCTAGACTGTCCTGTGATGAAAATGTTGTCACTGAATTTTTCATAGTATCATGAACTTGGCCCAGTGATAATGAAAAGGTATGGATGATTTTAGTTTTTCCTTTAGACAAATGTCAGCAAAAACTTAGATATGCCACAGATTGCTCAAGATTCATCTCTGTGAAACTCTAGATAATTTAATGCAGTGCATCAGTGTCAGAGACAATTAATTTCTATTGTTTTGCTCTTCATCATTTGAAGATATGTCTTCCATGACCAGACAAGACATAACCATTAGAAAAGCAAACATTTAACTATACCCAACCTTCTGTAGAAGTGCTGTTAACAAATGTACCTGCATGTTTTCTTTACACAGTCACTTCAGCTATAGTTCAGATCATGTCAGTGTATAATTCAACAGGAGTGATGAATCTGCATGTGGACTATATGTACTTGCTCACCTTTCAAAATCATGTTTGTGACCCTCTAAAAATACACATTTTTACAGCCATCGGGTCATCAAAGCTTAGATGCACCAACAGGTAAATTCAAAATAATACCACCTGGCTTCTGACAATCACATTCCACTATTCACTGCTTTGGAGACCAGACTGCAGATGTGTTGACAGTTCTATTGATGATAGTGGAGATCACATCCAGTTGTGATGACTTCCAGGAAGACCACAATAGTGAAATACTAAATGTTAAAAGGCAGGTGAGCATCAATTGAGATAGGTGTGATTCACATGATGAAAAGCAGCCCTATTTTCATCTGTACAGTGATAATCCTGAGATGATTTCTATTGTCCTGGAATAGCATCTTTGTGTGAGACACCTTGGAAGATATCAGTTCTACATCCAGCATCAAACAAAAAACAAACAGAACATTCAAAATTAGTTGGAAGGAATACTAGACAAAAAGAATTAAAGCCTTATTCTGATACTATTTAAATCTATGGTAATATCAAGTTTAAAACTCAAAATACTTTGAGACATCTATCTTCAATAATAGTACAACAAGGAGAATTGTGTGGAAAACCAACAAGGTTGATTAAATGTTGACATGAGAATTGACAAAATATTGCAATTCCTGAAACTGGAAGATAGCAACATAAGGCAAAAGAAAGATAATCCACATCTGTTTTGTCATGCCTGTTATGGAGCAGTCACTGTCTTTCTGAGTACAACGTGAGAAGGCATTAAATGAAACTAGTTGACTCTCAGGTTCAACAAATCAAAAGGAGATCGATCCTTACAAAACATGCAGACGAGCTGTGGAACTCCTTACCACAAAACACAGAAGAGGCTGAAGGTTTTACAAGGATACAAAGAAACAATACTTTCTTGGAACAACAACAAAAAAACACCAAAAGCTATGGAGTACAGGCATGACAACTGTTTCAGTGTCTGAACCATAGGTTGCTGGAATACTGTTCCAGAGGATATTTCATGTTTTCTGCTCTTCTTTCTATAGAAGACTGTGACATGAGATTACCAAATGTCACTAGCCAATGCCAAACAGTAGTCCAAAGAGACTATATTAACTTGATCTCCTTTGCTGAAATGTTTGTGGACTCCAGTGCATTTATGCTCCATTCTTTCCTATTATGAAAAAGAAAAACCCAAACAACATGTAAAATCTACCAGATTTATCCTATGCTCATTAATTCTATTCTTTATAGAGCAAATATCTGTCTTCCTGATGTGGATATACCCTCAAATCCTTTTAAAAAACTAGTGTTATGTTAACCACTATTTCAGTCCCCTGAACTCAGTTCTCTGTCTGTAACAGCTCAAACAATTTAATCCTGGAGCTACATTAGAACATATACATCTTATGTGAATGACATTTTACCTGTTCATACTACACCTTTTCTACCATCACTTCATATCTGAGATAGATATTTTAATTAATAATCTATAAAGAGGGTCTTGGTGCAGAAATCTTCTCTCACTTGCATCTGAACTTCTATTCTTTCTATAAATTATTGATCCTACTTACTCCCTAGAAGTCTTGGTCATACTGATTCTGATTCATTTAAAGAAGGAATCCTTATTATATTTCTTATTTATTTTAAATTGTTCAAACTCTCAGTGAGGTTCAGCCATGCCACTGCTCCATTTGAGCCTTGACAGTTATGCTCCCCAAATTTTTCTCCCCAGACCCATGCCTAGATCCATCATCTGAAAATTTAAGCTGACACATGAATCTCCAATTTTTCTAAAATCAGTGTAAGTAAAAAGCTATAGAAAGAAAAATAATTCCAGATGCAGATTATCCCTGATAATGTGTCTATTTTAGATTGCAAATTTACTGCCAGTTACATGAGAGGCCACACACTTTTTGTTTTGGGCATGCATTTCATGACAGTAAAACAAATCTAACACTAACAGAGTTCATGCCACCTGCACAATCATGAACCATGTAAACAGACACAGGCAAGGACTTCAATTTAATACATGCTCTTATTTTTCACTTACTTCATTTGCTGCTAATTTCACTTTCCAAAAGTTACAATTTTACTTCAGTATTGACCCTGAATCTCATTAGAGAAAAAGAAAAGACAATTTTCAAGGCCCTTTTCTTATGACAAATATTAGGACACACATTTGAAAAATTAGTTAACTCTATTGCAGACAACATCCTTGATTTTACAGGCTGCAATGAAAACATCTGCAGACAACATCTCAGACTTCCATCTCGCTTTTAATATAGCAGGCAAAAAGAGTTTGCTATGACATATTACCAGTGGAATGCATTGAAATATTTGCAGCCAGGGAATGAAGGACCTTGCATGCACTTCATGGTCCATGATTTGCCATGAAAAGGATGCAGTCAGCAATGCAAACCTGTTCCTCTGACAACCTCATGCAGCTGTCAAAGAGAAGGATGAAGAGGTAAATGGGAGGAAGGAGCACAGAAGGAGATTTTCCCTGGTTACCTCTTTCTAAGAAGAAGAAAAGGGCCCCATTCATCAGTACCCAACATACTGTGATGCACAAAGGGACAGAGGCAGAGGTACCCTGAATATAAATTACATATTGCTGTTACAATGGTAAAAACAAGCTGCAATGAAGAATCACTGACACTGCCAAGACAGTGCCAAAGAGCAACCTTCAAGGAATGGTAGGAACTAAACAAAAGATGCACTGTCCATCTCCTTGAGGAGCAAAGATGCAACCAGCAACTTGTGAGGAGGGTAAGCAGGGAAGAGCCAAGCTGCACTTAGCCAGGATCGCTGCCACCCTTCCCACCACTAATGAGATCATTGCCAGGACCTCTCAGAAAAGACACCTTGCAATAGTCTCAACAAGCTGATTTTGTCAGTAGATAATCCCTACAGCCCCTTTCTGTCTTTATAATTTCCAAAGGATAACTGCAAACTACGAAGTGAATATTATGACACAGAGTTCACTAAGAAAGCCACTCTTTATTTCAGTTACTGTCCCATGACTGCAGGCTATTACTAACATCTTCTAAAGATTTAGCTTAAAATGTTTGCAGTTATTTTATCTGGCCTCTGTTGCAGACACATATTTATTGACTTTAGTACCAGTTTCAAAAGCAAGCACTTCAGCAGTACCTACAAAAATGCTCAGAAACCTCAGAGGAGATATGAGATGATGACTGTGAGTGCTTTTCATTTGTATTAGATTAAATGTACATCTTCATATCCAATTTTAGACAGTTTCCTTCCTGCATTAAATATTACTAGTAACCTATGAAGCAGAGGTGGAAGGAGTAAGACAGGTAGTAATGTCTGTATGCTTATGTAACATTTTTATCACCACTCATTCGTTATTCCCTCTTTCATTTCTCTTATTTTTTTCTTAACTTGAAACTTTTTTTTTTTTCTGATTAGGTATTAAATCATGTCCAAGTTCCACAAGAGAAAGGATTCATATCTGCTGATAGGCAGGTTTGACAGCAGCATTAGTAAGCAAATAATTCCTTCCTAATTTCTTTTTACTGATTTATTTTATAGGAACTCTGCAGCCCACTCTCTACCTGCAGACACAACAGACATAAAATCTGTGTGTATACCATGACATGTCAGAGCAGATTCAGATTCTTTCACACTTCACCTTTTATTCAGGAAACATTATCTCTAGAGGTATTGAACACTTTCTGAAAATTAGGAAAATTCCTTAAAAGTTGTGCCCAATCATCATAACACTCTTGCAGTGTTCTCAAGATATACTCAGTCTAATAAATTTTGTAGATGCCAGATTAAAACCACACTTCACCATATTTTACTGCATTATGACTATGGTACCTAGAACTGGAATCTTGTGTTCTTGTGATTGTGACAGATTTAGTATAGTTTTCACGTAATAAATTAAATAGGTATGATAATGTCTGTATAGCTGCTAGAGTTATACTGCATTAATTGTACTTTACTCATAGCTTTATGATTTTAAAAAAATATGGGTTTGGGTCAGTGTTTTATTGTGTTGCCTTGCTCAAATGTGATCTCCATGGCAAACCAGTCATTTTTTTCTTTTCTAGCCTCTGGAACTGTAACACAAACAGGAAACACTACATTCATTTACAACCACACAGGGCAATATGCCAGAAGTTTGTCTGTTCTCTTTCTCTAGAGTCCAGTCCACTGAAAGGTGATTCTGCTTATCTTACATATGGCCCAAACAGCTACAGTTGCCAGCACAATTCAGTGATGCTTAAGGAGTGAGCTGTGCTTCCAAGAAACAGACAAAGGCTGAGTGCCTGGAACTGGCCATTTTTCAGGTCTCTCACAATGTTGCATCATCCTAAAGAAACCTTGCAGCAGAACTGAAGAAAATACTTTAACCTATAAAAATCAGATGTTCCCATTCACTCTTCAGGCCTACGCATTGTTCCACCTGTATCCCAAGGTGAAGGAGATAAGTCTATTCCTTTGCTCTCATTTGTAAGAATATCTGTTTTCCAGTCTGAAGAGCCCAATCAGGCTTCCCTCCAGTACTCTGTATTAAGATGTGCAGTTACGTGAATATGTTATTGGTGGTCCAGTCATGTAAGAAGTGGGATAGTATTTGATAAGCAAGGGGAAAATGGAAATAAAATGCCTGTAACTTAACTTTTATCTTTTACATCCAATGGTAAGAACGGTACAACTTGCTAAAGGTAGTATCTCTGGGGCCAAGTGGAATTCTACTAAAAATTCTTTTATGACTGGATTACTTATGGGCCAAAAACAAAGTTGAAACATTTTTCCTGCCCTTCAGAAAGAAATGGTCTCTCTTCCTCTGACAAGGAAACTATGACTGCCAACGAGAGAAAAGTGCCTGTGTTTAATATTAGGACAGAGCTGTATTTCAGGGGAAAAATAAGGTCTGGTAAATAAACTTTCACCTAGACTTTTGAAAACCAAGGCTCACTTTCCTGCTCCATCCCAGATTTCCTGAATGATCCTTAGCATATCATTTGGTCCATTTCAACAGGCACCAAGCCTTTCATCCATCTCTATGAACTTCAGTGCCCACATCCATGCATATATTTTATTACCAGCAAAAGAATAAGAATGAAAGCAAGCACCTGAAGTCTCCCACCTAATGCTAGTACCATCGGACTGGAGTCAGATCCTTCCAGTTCCCTGTAGCTAGCACTGCCCACCATGACACCAGGGGCGTCAAGATGTAGCACCCTCAGTGTGCTTGCATGCTGCAAGAAAAACCAGCTCCTGAGTGGTAACATGATGTTGGAATTCAGTTAAAGAAAATACTTGAGTGGTGTCACATTTGCTAAGAAAGCAGTATCTCTTCCCACTTAGCAGAAAGGCAAGCTGTGCTTCCTTGTTCTTGCTTGGCTCTGAACAAAACCAGCT
>VWZY01000974.1:44213-59286 GCA_013399075.1 Chloroceryle aenea | reverse complement strand
TTCCTGTGATTTTTTATTCTTTTAATGGGTAAAAGAAAGAGGGGGGGAGGTGGAGAATAAAGAGAATGAGAAGGAGGAGAGAGAAAAGGACAGAGAGTGAGAAATAGAAAGAGAAGGGACAAGTTAAAGTTGAATAATAAAAAGAAGTAAAAAGATAAAGAAATACAAAAAGAAGGAAAGAAGGACTGTTGTTGCGTGAAAATATTGGGAAAGGATGTTGAGGCAGAATACATGCACACATCATACCATACAAACAGTGGATCTATGAAGAGGACAATCCTGTTTATGCCCTGGACCTCAGCTTTCTTTGCAGACCACAATACTTCCCAGACGAAAAAAATAATTATTCAGAAATAACTCCTCATGAGTAAGGAGGTACAAAAGATATGCTCTATAAAGATGTTTTAGCTAACCTGATTTTCAGGGTGAATGGCTGAAATAAATTTTAGAAAAAGGATGATGCCTCAAGAGCAATGTTTAGAGAGAAATCTGTGTCATTAAACCACAACAGAAGGAAGTGAAACACGATCAGGAATTACAAAATCTGAATAAAACCATCTATTTGAGTTGTTATCTTGGTCTCACTTTCTAGCCTTGTGGTAGTTTCAGATACTGCATACCTTTGTTCATCCGCTTTTCAGTGAAAACTACATTTATTTATTTTTTTTAAATCACACAATCAGGAAAAAAAAAATAATTTATCAGAAATTATGAGTTGCTCCTAAAAGGGAGAGCAAAAATAGAGCCCTTTCACCCACATAACATAAATGTGTGTTCATTTAAGAAAGGGAACTGCAATTCTGAAGTGGCAAGAACACACCTGAAAGATATCCATCTTCGGTAAAAGTGGAATTTTAGGTCAGCAGTTGTAAAAATTCTGTAATTCTGCAAGAAGCAGTCTCCAAATGTGAAATTTCCTTTATTTTGGGTGGGGTTTCTTGTGTTTGATTTGGTTGGTTGTTTTTTGTTTGTTTGTTTGTTTTTGATCGTGTGTGATTTTGTTTGTGGTTCGTTTGTTGGTTGGTTTTGTTGTCTTTTTTTGTTTGGTTGGTTTGTTGTTTATGTGTGTGTATTTGTTGTTTTGGTGGGTTTTTTTTTAACAAATTGAGCTCAGTTCTGCTTCAAATATGGTTGTTACAATACTAGAACTTGGGCCTCTGCTTCCGTGGCACGAGGATAGCTGCAGCTCAGGCGTGGTTTGCAGACATATATAAAATACTACTTCCAGCCTCTGGCAAGAAATGCGTAACAAAAACATAAAAGATCAAACTCATTCAAATTAGCCCTTCTTTAATGTATGGATTAGGAAGGAAATGATGGCATATCCTAAGAAAAGCAAAACTATATGGGACATTTCTCTGTGTCTTGTTGACGAATTCTAAGCCAAGGACAACATTCTTCTAACTGACAATACAAAAACAATAGATGAACAATCAAAAGTTTTTAAACCAAGATCTGAAATTAACTGACTAAATGTCCTATTACATTGTCAAATTTAATTAAAGAGCCAAATCTCAAGCCTTCTGCATCACACAGGATATTTCACTTAGACATCAGCTATAAATGCTTCACTCCACTTCCACGAATATTTAAACCAGCAAGAGAGTGTATCTGGAAAAAAAAGTAAGCAAATACTATGGGAAATACACTGAAACAGATTGTCTGTCATTTTACTTTTGTTCTATTTACTCTGTCTGTAGTTCAAACCTCATTTTTCTATAGCTTGCCTAAACAAGTTTTGTGTTGTAGCTATGACTTCCTCAGTACAAGAGAAAAATTTCAACTCATTATTCTTAGGAAAAAAATATGCATTGCTTCTGCGAAGTATTGGAGCCATCTGTAAGGATAGAAAGTGTCACTGCACATTAAGGAGCTGAAAGATCAAGCCCTGAACCTTTTTATAGAGTCATTTGATTTCTTTAGTGAGTTATTACATTATGATGTTGCTGGATGTGAAATACAATATTTCGGTTGCATAGAACTACATGAATATGATAATTAAAAAAAAAAAAACAACCAAAAAACAACTCAAAATGTTAATAGAATAAATTGTGGTAGGACCACAGTTGTGATACTGTTGAAACAGAGCTGTTCCATTTTTCAGTGAAGAGATAGTACCCATATGCCTTTGTCTGCCTCCCAGTCTCAGTGATACACCCCAGTGAGACAACGTACAAAAAAACGAACAGAAAAAAGAAACAACTGGAAACCATCCTTTAGTATGGATAAATAAATGAAGGTGATGTATATAGCAGTCACTTATTTCCATGACTGAAGAGACAAACTGCAAACTCAGATTTCCCAACACACAAATCTTGCAGAGCACACATGAAGGAGCTAAGAGAAGTTAGTACAAGTATTCTGGGGAGCCAGCATCAAATAAAAGTTCTGCATTGCCTAAATCTGGACTCACACAAATGTTGAAATGTTCCAAATTCAAATTTGCTTTTTTTAGTGTGCGCTTCTGGCTGTGTTCCAGGACAACTTCATCCAAACTGGAACTTAAGGCCCCAGGGGCTTTTAGTTGAAGGTCTTTTGCTGCAGGATTGTTAGTGTGCTGTGATGCAGTGTGCCACATACAGCAGTTCCAAAACTGTGACAGCACCAACAAATCAGGGAGTAATCACATTTAGACAGCCGCAAAAGTAGTTCCTGAGGCCTCCTGCCCTATGATTTTCAAGGTCATATGCTTGAAGTAGAGGATATGTAATTTTCCTGATGGTTTAAAATGGAAAGTTACTTGATACCTCCCTCTTCTAAAAGGAAGAAAATACTGGGAGTGGCAAAGTTGTTGAGCACAGCCTCTTCCAGTCCACAAGGAAGCCAACAGGCTTCCTTTGATGGTACTTAAACTCGTTGAAGAAACAGCTGTCATTTTTCCTGGGTTCAATAGAGATCACAAGTGAGATAGCAGCAGCAACTGCAGCAAGCTGTAACCACAACTTCCAGAAGAGATTAATGCAAAGGAGAAAGGAGGAAATCATCTTCTCCTCCACCAACAGTGGCTGCCATCTGGTGGCAAGACCTGAGGGACACTAGGTGCCTTCTGCAGACTGCCAGATACATCCTCAAGTAAGGATCCTGGATAATACCTGCAAAGATAAAATACGGTATCTGCCTTGCTACCTGTTAAGTATTTTGTCTTTAGGAACATGACAAACGTTTCTGGCAATGGCACGGAACTGTGATTGTATACTTGCTTCCCTTCATGGGTGAGATGGGGTGGTCTATGCAGCATGATGCTTTGATGTCTTGTTCCTGTCTGGTCATAAACCTTGGGCCTGTCTTACATCAGCAGGGATAGGGAAAAAAAGTTTTGAGGTCTGGTGGAAGGAATGGAAAGAAAAGAAGGAAAGTTAAGAAAAACTAATGTTGGGAAACTCAGAGGTTTCTGAGCTAGATCAGCGTTAGAAAGGGAAAGAAGGAGGCAGAGGGAAAGAAAAGTATTGTGAGAAAAATAAAAGTGAGGCAAGGGGAAGAGATATCTTAACAATCTTTTTAAAATAACCTTGCTCAGAAGGAGCTTTCAGTAGAAATTGAACAATGGCACATAATAATGTTTATTGCTCGCTGAAAGGGTGGTGGGGGGCAGGCAGCTGTGAAGCACGGCTGTGCCAGGACCAATTGCTTCAAGGATAAGTAGCAGTTCAGAGGAATTAAAAAGTTACAGTCCAGTGTGTTGCCTACATAAGAGCTCTGAAAGTGATGTCTTTCAGCTTCCATCTCCTTCACCCTTTCCACACAACCTGGGGTTGAATTGCTCCACAGTCCCAAGGGCTCCAACTACAATGTCACATTATGCTGTGGGGAAACACAGTCTATCATAAGCTATCATGTATTTTTAATATGTGTATTTCATTGTCAAAGTCCTAAATGTTTGCCCCAGAGCACCTACAGTATTTAAATAGAGTCAGCATTCATAAGGGATTGGCTTTTTCCCTACTGTGAATGACCCCAAACAATGATGTCTGAGGAAATCTTCAGCCTCCCAATTGTTCCTCTTCTGAGTAGCTTTAGTGATTCACAAAAGGGGATTCAGCAGTCGTGACTTACTGCTTTATTCTTCTGTCATACTTATGAAGCCTTGATGTTTACATGGGTTCTTGCGCTTGTCTTACCATCCTTCAGGTCACCACACAGTTCTTCTCAGACCCAGAAGCTTGCAAGCATTCTGGCAAGCAAAATGCAGAAGTTATGATCTGTAACAGCATTTCTTGTGGTGAGGTAAATCAACCATCCTACAATGTGATTATAATACCACCTTCCAAGAATTTGCTAATGAATTGTTCCTCGTCAGCTAATGATTTGCTTTGCATGGCTTTTACATAAATTTAAAATTGCTATTTCAAACTGAGGGGCACTGAGGGATGAGAACCAAGACATGCGTTAAAGACCCCGGAGATCAGAGTCAGACACAGAATGCAGGAATTCCTTGCTCCCATTGCTACATTCAGTCCTTGCCTGTCTTTCTCAGTCATTCCTTCTTGTTTCTATAAAAAATATTAAAATATTCCCTTTATATTTAGAAACTCCAGTACAAGAAAGTGTTTAAAAAGGTCCCCTTATTTCCTTGAGACAGAACTAAATTTAAAGATGCTATGTCCCTCATGCCACTAAAATAGCCTCTTCAGAAACATGAAGACCACAATGAGGTTTTGGAAGCCCAAGGAGAGGGGCTTAGCATCAGCAGTGGCTCCGGGAGATACTCTCAGCTCACAGGACTGCTTTTACTAAAACTTCCATTGAGCAATGGAAGATTTTGGCTTATGAGGGTTATTTAAAGAAGAGAGATAAGAAAATAAAATGGAAGACAATAATGTAATTATGCAAACGTTGAGGAAAAGGTTATTCTTTGCTTTCTATTTTTCAGGTCAACCTTTGTGATCTGAGTTTTTGAAATTCCATTGAGGCTTGGGAAAAGAAGGAGAAATGCTGCTGCTGTACTTTGTACATTCATCTCTGAAACGCTTCTTGCAAGTCTTTCTTTGTGTTTTTAATGGGCAATCGTTTGGACGAATTATCTGGTGATTGATATGTTCCTTCTATCAAAATTTTCATCCTTTCTGTCAATTTAAAACTATAAAGGATTCCTCTGAGATTATAGCAGCTTTCATTGACTCAGTATTGCGATAAGCCATGTGCCCTCCAGTGCTTGCATAACCTTTACAATGAAGACCACAAAACAGGGCATGGCTCAACACAGCAGTTTTATGTGACTTCTGCAATTCATCAACATTATCAGGATAATGTTTTGACTATGTGATGTAGACCTCTGGGCTCTTCAAAAGTCGACTTGTTTTACGCAATCGAGACAGCAAGAAATTGTTTGTCTATATGTGTCATACTGTGTAGGCAATGGGGACCAGTCTTGCAGCCAGGTTTAAAGTGACAGCTACCTTATCAGACAATAAAGGAAATGGATGCAAAATCCACATTTTCTTAAAACCAGTTCTGAGTTCTTTGTGCTCTTCACACATGGCTTTCCATGCTTCTCTTTCCACACGCTGTTAACTTATTGGAAGAGGAAATGAGGCCTCTTATTGTAGTATCCCTGTGTGTATGCAAGATCCTTCATTTTGTTCCCACAGCTCTGGTGAATATATGCACAAAAGTAGCATAGTAATTCGTGCCAACTTCAATGACAACCTAGCTCTATACAAAGAAACAGTTAAATAATGAAGTCTGAGAGTAAACTCTGGCAGGAGACCAGACCTAATAATTCCACTTGGCAAGATTATCTATGCCAGCAAGGAAGGTTGACTTTCTAGTATAAACAATTAACTGTGTAGATAAAGGATCTACCACATGCTCTATTACTGGCCAAGGTGGGGGACGCAATAGTGGTCAATGTCTTTAAATTTATTTGTTCTCTGCAAATTAATGAGCTTTGTTTTGGATTTAATGTATTTGTTTGCTTTATTAATAAATAGGAGAACAAATAGGAAAGAGAAAAAATAGTGCATTCAATGTCTCAGCAACCAATTTTTTGCATCTTACCTCTTTTGAGTTGCAATGTACTATTTCATTTGTAGTAAGTGAACTTCATTTTCAAACAAAGAAAAATCCATGCAACATATTTAATAACTGATCTTAAGAAACAATAGCAGGCACTTTTCCACTAATATCTTGACAATGTAGTGTGTAGACATAGAAGTACAGAGATTGTGTATTTAATTATCAATTGACATGTTAAAGACAGTCTCCTCATTATGCTGCAGTATTATTCTTCATATTTATTTAATGAAGAAGGATGATTCTTTTAAGAAAAAGAAATTTTCATCCATGTTTTGTTGTTTGATATTTGCAATAGCTTTTGACAAAGATTTAGTATAAAATCTCCTTACTTTTGCTGGTTTTTTTTCTCTTGTCCCTTTTCTAGTACATTCTAAGTACTAGGAAGAACTTCATACTTTAATACTTCTTAGTCTATGGAATTAATTTCAAGTCTTTTATGGCTAATTTGAACAAAGTCTGTCTGCTTTTTTTTCTCTATGAAAGTTTGCATACAATATATAGTGAGTTTGAAACAGTTTCCTTCAGAAGAGTGAGTTTCAAGGAGAAATTTAGGACTGTAGTCTTGAAGGCCAAGGGTCCTTATAATTCCAAGTTAAGTATGATATGGCACAACATTTATGATATCAGGACATTGGATTCAGTAACGAAAAGACTTGTCACTCTACAGTGTTTTTTAGTAGTTGTGTTCCACAGCTACGTATGCTCTATGCTACAAGACCTAATGTGGGATTCAGGTTGAGAAACTCCCAAGACACTTCCCGAAGGTTGTTCAACTGAACAGGGACAAAACTGGATTCATTGATTGTTTTGCTCGCATCCTAAATAAACTTTTGCTGTAACTCTAAGAGAAAGACTGGTGGATGTTACACTGCTTTTAAAGAACATACCAGTAGAGATGATTCCAAGTCTGTTCTTCCTGGCACCCAGCGTGCTTTTCAAAAGTACAGTATATCTGGCCTTCTCGGCTGATGCTTTGCATCTCTGTTGTTTTGACAGATGAGCTCAGCTTCACAGGAGCTCAAATCCTGCCTTCACCATTCCCACTTTATTTCATTTTTGGTGAAAATGTAAAGCGTGTGAGTTAATAAACCAACGCTTTATACATTAGATCATCAGTGGAGCTCTAACCGAGAGCCAAAGATACCAAAACAGTGTGTGCCTTGAAGCAGTCCAAATGTGTAATCAAATGGAAGTCTGCTGCAGATCGCCAAGCAATTAGCAGGCTTAAAATATTTCCTGTAAATAGCCCTTTCTTTACTTTTCCTATCCCAAATGGTCCATGTTCATCTCATCTCTGTCTGTTTTTCCCAGCAGTGGACTCAGGCATCACAAACCATATGATTCCTATTATAAGACTGTCATCCAGCTTATGATCCATCAACGCCTCACCTTCAGAAGGCAGTGATGGAGCAGTACAACGTGCTAACACCTTTCAGACATTCCAGCAAGAAAACCAGGGGCATAAAAATAGACAATACACCACCAACAGTGCTAACAAATTCTAATTATAATGGGGCTAGCTGTTGGAAGCTACCAGGCAAAATGCCTTTATATTAATCCAGCTGATAGAATTTAAACCAGCTTTGTCTGCTGATTGTTCTCATGTGCTGATACACTGTGAATTCCCACAGCAGCCAACACGAGGGATCAATAAAAGGAAATATTACACCTATTTAGGTAAAAATGCAACAAGTTTTTTCAAAACTTTTGCAGTTCCCATCATTTTTTTTCATTAGAAAGATAAATTATTCCAACACTGATGCATGGAGTACACAATGAAGAACATAATGTCTGAATCAAAGGTGTGGTGCCTTTAGATGTGTAAGAGAGGACTGAGATATCTGCTTTGCTTTGAAGTAAATCCTGCAAGAACCACCATTATCTCATGGAAAGTTTTGAAAATACCATTTAAAAGCACTTGTGGCCAGATTACCCGTGTGCCAGAGCAAACCAGTGAAACCCCTTGAATCATTCCTGTCATTAGACTATCTCAAAACACATTTTCCAGACTGTTGAAAGAAGGTAGCGTTTCCTCTAGACACCATATGTGGTGAAGTATTATAAATATATTGCAGTGCCTAGAATCAGGATCAGATTAGTTAGCTTGTGAAACAGTAGTGTTTTACTTTCTTGTCTCATTTATTTGAGAGGTACCAAAGCCAGTGTTGAAACTGGTTTTTCATGTATAAACATTCTAAAATAGCACATGGAGTTCATCTTCAAAGGTATGCGTTTCTCCAGCACATATGTATAGACAAGGTGCCAGAATGTGGCTGTGTCTCTTTCTGCCAGTCCAGCTACAATTTCCTGTTCCTAGTCTCTGCTTCTGAACTTGGGAGTGCTTGTAATTAAAGAGATCCCAGAAAAACAAGATGATGAGAGTCTGCCCTCCATCTCATGCTTTTCCCACAGCAAAGAGCCAAATGAGAGCACCCTAAAACAGTGAGCAGCTGCCTTTCCAGAAGGTTTATATAAATCTGTGACTAATAAGTACAATCCAGCCTATGTCTATGCCTAATTAGTTGCTTCTCCCCAAGTTTGTGACAGCTCAAGACATTGCGTAGGTGAGGAACACATCTTAGAGAGTATTTTAGGTGTTCTCTGTTTCTCTACATTTTTGTGGCAATTTGAGGTGATCTTTGCTAGGATTTCCTCTGCTCCAGTTTCTCAGCCCCCTTGAGGTATGCATCGTTATACAGCATTTGCAAGAGTGGTGTTTTGCTCTAGTGATGGTGAGAAGTTAACAGAGCCAAGATCCCTGATGTGTATGTAGGTGTGGAGAGTGGCACATGCATGTGTGGGAGTTATCCCGAAGCTGAACATTATCATTTGTACAGAATGAATTATCTCCAACTGCCCTGTGCTCAACTTTAAAAATATGTACTCACATACAAGATTGAATAATGGAAGTGACTTTTCACACTGAGAAGAGAAACTCATATCTCTGAAGCTGCTTCATTGCCCTGAAAGTACAAAATTAAAAGCCGAGGTATTAGGCTATGAGGTGAGGCTGGTGAAGCACAAGCTCAGGCCAGTCTACAATCAGATGATGGATCCTGCAGACCTCCACCAATCCTTCCTGACCCAGTAGCAATAGGAGCTGGGGTTGGCAGCCATGCTTCCCATTGCATTTGCTTCAAGGGTTTACAACAGCAACACCCAGCAATCAATAACCAGTCAGGGTGGATTAGCTCTTAACAGCAAAAGAGTAATTTGCAAACAAACTGTATGCTTTGCACAGGTGGAATTCTCACTAGACATACTTGTTTAAATGGTTTCCTAAAGGAGTCAGTACGTTATTAGTAGAAGTATTACTCAGGGCTACCTGTTTTCTTAGCTTACATGCAAACCTGCATTCTGGTGTTTTGTGAAGCTCTTGTGCTTTGCTGGAACAGAGAATTTATGCTTTCTTTGTTTTCCTTTTAGCCAGTGATTTGAAAGTATATGTCTCAGAGGACAATGCTGAATAAATCAGTGCATCCACTCTGTGGCTTATTAAGCACCAGTAAATGTCAACATTTTCACAACAAGAAAAGGAAGAATACATTCCAGGGAAAAGTCAGTACTGAAAACAGTCCTTTTTTGCTCTGAAAATATAAATTATATTGGACATTAATCAGATATTAATCCATGACTGATAACAAAAATATTTTTATAGGAGTTTTATTTTCTGCAGATATTTTAAACAGTAAGGGTCTTATTGATTTCGTTTAGTTTGGTTTTAGAGAGGAAGATTTACCAGATGTTTAGCCTTCATGGAATATATATGTCAAATATAAATAATTTTCTACAACTAAAGGGTTTAGCAAAAAAGTGAAGCTAATTGGGAAAGTAGAGGAAATGCAGATAATTTGAGGAACTATTAACTGGTTTATTTTGTTTAGATTATCAGATTCTTCATTATGGAGAAAGGAAAATTTTAATAATGACAGCAAATATAATAAACTGCAACTACAATATTCAGTAGGATGCTATTAATTATTCACTTCATCATTTAAACTCAATGAATTACACTTCAAATGTTATGTGTACTGCTTTCTCCCGGAAATGTTTTCTTTGGGAGCCTAGTGTGTATGCATGTGTGCCTGTGTTGCTATTTCCAGGTCCAAAATTCCAATGATAAAAATACATTCAGGCATCCAAGTGGCAAATATTAATAGTTAGAGTATGTTATGCCTTCCAAGCGAAGAAATGGTGTCAGTTAAATTTCTGATACTCACAAGAAATTTCCTCCTAAAATCAGGGGGGGCTGGTTCTCTGAAATCTACTGAATACATAAAGAAGTGGAAGCTTTGCATCCTCAGAAAAATCCAAACTCCTTAAGTAATATGGCAAGTGAGGGGATTGTCTATATGTCACCTTCTTTTACCTCAGACAGACTCCAACATGACATCACTAGAATGATCTTTAGGATAGGTTTTGTGATTTTTCCATCAGAAATAAATACCAAATCAGAAAAATTGCCTTCTCTTTTAAGTCATACATTGTTGATTGAAAAAGGAAGTAAAAGTGTCCACACAATTGAGGAAAAAGGAATTTAACTTGTTAAAAGTTCCTAAGCATGCATAAGAGAGGTCAAAAAAAGTAGCCAGAAAAAATAATTGGTTTAGGACTAGTTACCAATACATTTAAGTAAACAAATGTATAACTTCCTTATGTGCTACATATGACACTTTGCCAGTCAAATGGAGACAGAGAGTAAAATACTGTAAATGCTCTCTTGGTGCACTGAAGACAAGAAGTCAACTTTTCACATGCTGTTCCAAGGAACTGTTTTAGGTAAGCAAAGCCCGGTTTTCATCATTGTTTTCTAGTTACCTTTTCTGTTGACGTGTATTGGAGTCTTAAGGTTGAGTAATTGTCTTGTAGCTGCGTAACTACTGGGATTCATGAATCTGAAACATCACTGCCTTGCACCAGTGCCTCACAATTCAAACCCAAATCTTTCTGTCACAAAGTGAAAACAAGCTGTGGCCAGTGAGGCAAAGAGTATAAAAACAAACAGACTTTGAAAGCTCCTTGCTAGAAGCTTACAATGAAGTGGAGTGTTAAAGAGATGGTCAAAGGAGCCTCCTGGAGTTTAGAAAGTCCAGAATTATCAGTGCTTGTCCAAGATGATCCAAACCTCTGGAGGTTTTGACTGTTGTCCATCACTAACAATAATATGAATAACCCCATTTATTACACTTCTTCTGTAGTAGTGATAAGAAACACTGTCCAAGAAACTGGGATGTAGCCCACAGAAAACAAACAAAACTTCTTACTGGGGAACATCTGAGAATTTTTCCTGGAAAGCAAACTAGAAGAACAGTGGTATCTTGTTATGTTAAAGTGAAGTTTGAATACACTTCATTCATTTCACAATCCATAAAAACACAGCTAGATACTGTAAACTAATAAAACTCACCATTACTACTGAGCAGCAGTGTACTGGGTCTTTGCAATGTTTGGACTGCTGTGCTATGCTTTTCCCTGGTGGATGGGAAGCTCTTTCTCCTTAACAGTCTTCAGCTAATTAGTGTCATTTTGCAGAGCTGCAGTTCCTTGTGCACAAGTATGTGGACAAAAGACTGTAACAGCTTGGATTTTTCCAGCCTCTATAACTCAGAGTGTTGAAAAATTTAAAAAGTGCCTTATGATTTATTTGTTAAATGATGATGATTTTGCTTGACTAAATCTTATCTCCTATTCTGCCTTACCCATTTCTCTGTCTGCTTCCATAATCTACATTTAACTACTTTCAGTCCTAGTCTCTTAGAGTAAGGAGAACAGTATTAAAATAAAATAGCTATTCATTAAATGTTATAGTACTAAGCAGTAACAGAGGAAAATACACTAGATTGTCTACATTGCATCAGAAAACAGAAAAATGCATTAAATTTTCTCAGCTGCCGAGTCTATGATGCTACCCAACAATATTGGTCAAAATGAAGGCCAGACTGTGAAATCCTTGCACACAGGGGGAAGAATATAACCATACCAGAAGTTCTAGTGAAATCAAGGTAGTGGCTGAGAATAAAGTTATTTTAAACTGAGAGAAAAAGGCATTACTTGAGGCAAGAACTGGAGTTCCTAGGATCATGGGTGTTTTCTTGATTCTCTCTTTGTTCTGTGGAGGAGATAAACTTTCACTGCTTGCTATAGATACAGTAGTGGTAATAAGAAGAAAGGGAAACATTCACATTCCTACTTTCAAAAGCAGCAGGAATTCTGAAGGATGAGAGGATTAATTTTTCCCTCTTCCCCATCCCTTTTCCTCACCATCTACAGGCCTAAATGATAAAAGGTGCTTTTAGAAGCTGCAGACAGGCAGCCTCTTGAAGCATACACCAGGTTTTATTAATCCTTCACAATTAAGTGGCACTCTTTCAAGGGTCACCTGCAGCCAACCTCTCAGGCAACAATTCAAAAATGTACAGAATTAGACCAATCCTTTAATAACATACTCATGAAATTTAGTGATGTTGCCCTACAAATGGAGGACAGTGTCATGAAAGATTCATTGAGGCCTTTTTATTTTCTTCATCACAATATCAAATGCAATTTCCCTGTAAGCTTCCATCTCTCTGTATTCCTGGATGGAGGATTTCAAGAACCATTCTAATGAAGTTCTCCAGTATTGCATACACTGATAAATGTTTTTATTTATCAAAATAACCAATTCACAAAAAGCCACAGTCACTTGTAAAACTCTACAGAAACACTATTTTCTAACTGCCACCCCAGTATATCTTAAGGTAAATAACACTTTGATAAAGCAGCCCTGCTGTGAACAATGCACAAGAAAATATGTGTTACACATATTTTTCAGGAAAACATTCTGAAAGACTGATGATATTTGTTATACAGGATTAAACTTTTCTATGTATGGTTCTCCTTTTAATAAATAATTATTTTTAAAAGTACAACATTAAATTATTCATGTTGATTAATACATAGACATTACATACAACAGTTGGCAATATTTAACATATTTGTTACTAATATTTGTAACTACTGTAGAAAAAAGGAAAAGTATTGAATAAAGCAGTTGTCAGCTGATACCAAAGTAGGCAAGTTGACTACCCTAAAATTTAGCCTTGAAGGAATCACAAGTGAATCTTAAGGTACTGAGAAACTAGGTGATAAAAAAGCAAAGAAATTCCTTTTGAATGACTACGAAATAGTGCACATTACTAACAGGAGGAAAATAATTGATTATGGGATCACTGAGGATGCTTTTTACAGGACATCAATTCAATGTCTAGGAGTCAGAAGGCAATGGAACAGCAGGAGTTGCTACAAAATGACAGAGAATCAGTGAGAAACCATCCTTTGCTTACTGAGTACTTGCAAGAGTCTCATATGCCTTTTTTAAACCTTATTCCACTTACTGGCTAAACTCAGAGACAGGGTCCTAAAGCACATGCAATTTTCATCTGACCTAGTATAGCCATTTTTCTCTTATTGTTTAAAATTGCATTCCTAATTTGCAGTGCAAAAGACCACTAATTAACTTTTTCCCCCTTTTTTATGAGCAGAACTTGCTACAGGGTGTTTAAAGTTATTATAGTTTGTCCTTTTCCAAAAGACTCTGCATCCTGTTCAATAGGCTGTAACACCAAGTTCAGGTGTGAGAGCAGCTGCATGTGAGTTTCTGTTCCGTTTTCCACATATACTAAAAAGAAACTGTAGAAAGTAGAGACATATTCTAGGATCAGTAGAATCATAGAATCATAGAAATGTCTGGATTGGAAGGAACCTCTAGAGGTCATCTAGTCCAAACTCCTGCTGAGAGCAGCGACATCTTCAATTAGAGAAGATTGCTCAGAGCCTCGTCAAGCCCCACCTTGAATGCACCCAGGGATGAATTGATCAAGGTTGATAAATCGCTCTAAGTCCCTAAGCAAATACCAACACTTACTAGTATTCATCAGTCTGTGGTTCACATTTTTCATTTGTTTGTTCTACTCCTAAATTTTTATAAACAGATAATCACTTATGATTTATTTAAATAAAGAAATAAATAAGACCATAATAACCACAGCAGGAAGATTTTGTCTGGATTTATTTCTTATGATGCATGGTAAGTTACTGAGGGGTTTCTTGCTTTCCCCCAAAGTAATTTGTTTTTCATGAATCCATTTAAAACAGTCTTTCATTCATTGCTTCTGCATGTGCACTGCATTTAAAATAGATGTAATATGGAGTGCTAAAAGAAATGTCATGACCATCTGAAATTTAATGCCAGATTAAGACCATGCCTACCAGCTCATGACTTTGAATCTCGTCTTCATTACTGACATCTTTCTTAAGGATTTCAAGAGAGAGAAAAAAAAAAGCTATGATGATTTCAGTAGTCTAGAATTAATCCTCAACAAGAAAAAAAAAGCAAAAGTACATAGAAGAGAGCAAAGAACTCAAAAGAAAATGAATGCAGGAAATTCCTAGATAATATTACAATCTTTATTAAATCCCTGTTTAGGCAATTTCGGAAACCTACTACAATAATGTCTAGTTTAGTATACGTTTCTATGAGGTGATTGTTGAGGATAGTTATCATCTGCATTTATGTTTAAATAAGGTGTTCCTCCTTTTAATGTTGGTCATTTTGAACAGATATATTTGTGATATCTGTTCTAGTGTATTCTAAATACATTGTCTTCCTGCTCATATTACTAGGGCACCTGGAGCAAGCTTGGTTATGCTTTAAACAGCAGGAACAGCATTCCTTCTCTTCTAATGTTCCTCATTCTGTCCCTAGAAAATAGTGTATGAGGTGTAGTGTTTTTATTAGAAAAGGAAAAGTCAAAGTTATGGCTCTGACAGTTATGAGAAAAAAATGTTAGGTTTCTATTAAGACCTTGATTCATTCCACATTTGTGGGTTAGTCCCTGAGAAAGCACTGTGCCTTGCATTTTGCCCTTGCCAGCTGTCAGTCTGGACACATAGCATGAATAAATGAGGATGCAAATAGAGGACTGCAGGCCTGCATGAAGTATTTTATTCAGGAGCCATAGGCCTTCTCTCTGAAAGGAAAGAAGAAAGAAAAGAGAGAAAGGAAAGCAAGGGAAGAGAG
>VWZY01000974.1:2892-24882 GCA_013399075.1 Chloroceryle aenea | reverse complement strand
AAAAAAAAAAACAAAAAAAACACATAATTGCTGACAAATCAAAAATTTTTGAGCTAACTTTCAAATGATTCATTATGGCAGGTGGGCGTGCGTACAGTCAAAATAAGGATATGCCTTTCTTGGGTAGAGACAGCACAGTTCAGTTTATTTAAAGCTAGCTTTAATACCTCAAGCAAAACAACCTTTCTGAGTGCTCTTTTTGGATGATGGTACCTTGCTTCTTACTTTTGCTAACTGAAGGACTGACACATTCATTTGATATATGAGCTAAAATAAAGAGATCGGTTAGAGATTAACAATATATGAAATGTCATTTATGCTTCTTTTTCCTTATAATGTAAATTACATTCCAGACACCTAAAAAATAGTGTTTGCCAACCACTGAACATTTTTTCTTTTTTTTAAAATCATATCAGAATGAAATGAGAAATTCTCAGAAATCTGTGCAGCTAATGATGTCTACAATTTTTATTTTTTCCACTGAGCAATGTAAATCAGCATCCCTGGTAGCTATTAACTGAGGAAGTGATCTCATTCCTACGCAACTAAAGGAGTATTTAAATTTAAATTTAAGTTTGAAAGATCTACTTTAGTCTCCTTACTTAGAAACGGGCAGCCAGCCAGACTGGCTGCAGACCAAGAAAACAGCATTTCTCTGCACTGACAACTACAGAGCGGACCATTTCGGATTTCGGTAACAAATTTGCAGAAATCAAGCAGTAAAATAAAAGACATGAAGAAGGTAACATGTTTTTAATATGAAGTACATATCCAGATTGCTCAGTGAGATGATATTCTTACATGTGGAAGAGTACATGTTCAGACAAAATCTAAACAGACTGAAAAAATAAGGTACCTTTCAAGTGTCTTGAGTTGTTCACAGTGCTATGTGGAGGAGGAACCACCACAAAGAAGGTTCTGCAATTTTGCACTGTATCTGGATTTCACATATAAATGATAAATGGATCTTGAGAAATATTAAGGTTTCCAGGGGGAGTTTAGTATGCTCTTAGAAGAGTTTGTGTTTTCTCAGTTTCATTGAAGAACTACATGATGAGTTTGCCGAAGCTTGGACACTCCTTGGCAGACTTTCATACCTTACCTGTTCCAGCTCCTTTGGATTTTCCTTGTCCTCCTTTTACACTCCATGGGAACTCAGAGTCAGACTGTCCTCTCCAGCAGCTCTTCATTAACAAGTCATTTGGCACAATAAATCAAAGCAGTTAGTGCTGAGGCCACCTGCACATCTAAGTGATATGTGTTCAGGGGTTTCACTTGAAGCTTAGTCTTTCTCCCCAGGTTGAATATCCCCATCACACATGTGCCAGAGAGCCACCTGAAAGACCAGTGGTTTGGTGGCTGCTGTGGCAAACCTGTGCTCAGTGTTTTAAACACCAGTGGCAGGGTGAAGCTGGTTGGGCACTGTAAAAGTCTGTATTAAAAAAGCACTACAATCTCTAGCTGTCAGGAAATAGGAACAATAAAAATCCACCTCTCTAAAAAAGAACTAATAATAGATCAATTTTTATACATTTGTTCATCTCTCTAAATTACTTCGGTGTAAGTTGAAAACTCTCATTTTCTTCCTAAACATATTCACCTACAAGGGCAAACAGTGCTTGGAAAAATAATTGCTTTGCCTGCATAGTGCTGTCAGTATGCACAGCTGAGAATCCTGCCCAGCTGTAGCATCAGGTTCAGATGAAGGTTTCAGGCTTTGAATTGCGGAAGCTGGTCTTACTCAAACAAAGTGAGTAGCTATTTCTAGAGGAAGTGCCTGATAAGAAGATAATAAGTCTTTTTTTCTTTTTTCTTTTCTTCTTTTTTTTTTTTTTTGTAAGCCTAACAGCAAGAAGCCAAGAGTCTCAGCACATGTCACACACAGAGCTGTAAAAAAGGCTGTCGTTTTGCCACTTTCATGACAGGATTAAATGAATAATATAATACTTTGAAACAGTCAAGGACTATTCATACTGAAGTCAGAATTAATAGTTCATTACCTAGGTCATGCATAGAATTAAACCAAAACAAAACAACACAAACAAACAGAAAGACAAACAAAACAAACAAACAAACAAACAAAACCACCCAGAGGCTTAAACCAAGAGTCTAAGAGATTGAAAAGTCCAAGAGACCAGACTGTGCTTCTCAGCAGCTCTATTCTACTTGCAGCTCTGTGCTCCCCTGGGATCACCACAAATTGAGTGCCTTAAAGGTCAGGCATGAGCTCTGCTTATGCTGCATCTCAAAACCAGCCAGAATGTACCAAAGCAGAAATAATTGCCATTAATCACCTTGCTGTGATCTGGTGGTATTTTCATGAAGTCACCAACCTGTCTTCCAACCCAGATTATTCCATGATTCTATGATTCTGTGTTGCCACATTCCTCAGTGTTAAGTTTGGATTCTGTGACTGGTCTGGACCTGATATACCAGGACAGATGTCAGTGCCGTTGATCTTAATTTTTATACTGTTGCTGCTTGAGCTCATAGTTAACTGAGATTGTTGCTTCAAATGCATCTTGTGGTAGAATTGGAGGGGGATTTATGTGTGTATAGTTTTGGAGAGGGGCAAGCCATAAATTAGTTATGAAGAGTTTTCAGAGAAGATGAGAAAGCCATGCTGTAGTTTTGATAAGGAAGGCTGCTTTGAAAAAGCAGAGACCATATGAAGTCGATTAAGAACTGGTGAACTGCATAAAAACAACGGCAACATCCTTTCCTGTGACTCCTTGGAATCTAAGAGCTTGCACAGTACTTCAAAGGCACTTTAACAATAACATAATTGGGGATCATGGTCAGGCACTTAAACCCATGTAGGGCACTGAGAAGAGCAAAATGTGTTCTCTCTTTGTTAAACCTCCCATGCGTCTTATCTTATTTTCTCTCCTTCAGTGTTTACTCAGTGTTCATCCTCAGTGAGGAGGGTTTGTACATATGAATGAATGAAGACATCTTTGAAGTTGCTGTACTGAGCGAAATAGTTGAAGCTTTTCTTTGATAAGTTCACATGAATAGAGCCATTTGCTATTAACACAGCTCTTACTGATGCAGCTATTATGCCCCCAGAGAATTAAAAGAGTCCTTTTAGGTTGCATGCTTGCAGCTGCCATTATGGATAACAGTTCTACAAATGCATATTTGGAGGAAGAGGTGCATAATAGTAATTACAGTGCATTTGCATGTACATCTTGCTTTTAATCCAGAAAGCACTCAACATGCTTTACAAACTTCACTGACACACTTACACATGTTGTAGATGTAGAATCATTTTGTCAACAGCTGCTGTACAGCCACCTCGAGGTGAAATGCAACAGCTGTGTGACAACAAAAAGCAGCACCATAGAACATGGCAGCAAACAAAAAAAAATTAAATTGCCTTATCTATTTGAAACCATTGGGAGAATTCTAGGTAAGTAGCATGTAAATTACTCAAATTAAAATTTGGCTTGAGTACTGGAGGTAACACTCCTACTGTTGCAGGGAAAGTGCCATGGCATTTTTAATGATGGCAATTTGCCTGAACCTCTGTTTTATGTCTCTGTGGAAAGACAGCTCCTTCAACTGCAGTGTGATGTCTAACAAAGGCCTGCCCTTGGTCTCTGGTTGAGTCGGATCAAAGAGTGCCACCTACAGCAGGAATACCTTATTGTTCTGCAGAGCTTCATGGTTTCCTTTGCTGGCTCTTGAGGTCTGAACCTGCCTTGGTAGATATTGAGACCTTGTGGTACCACACAGTGGCATGCAAACACAAATTTCATAAACAGGAAAAAAAATAGCAAATTTTAAAAGGTGGGGGAGTGAGGAGGGAAAGGGTTACTGTCATCAAACCTGATGTAAGACATTTGAATCCTGATGACCACCATCACCAGAGGATGCACTATCTCACACCGGCCTGAAGAAATAGACAAGTGATGGCACCTTATTGTCAGAATTTTCATTGTCTTGGATATAGGAGCAGAGAAATGGTAGTCTTGGCTGTAGATGCTACATCTCTCTTTGCTTCAAAGTTACTGTGTGAAGCAAATGTAGGGAGTCTTCTGCAGCTGGAGAAGCCACTGTGTTTGAAACAGGCTGAAAATGCTTGCTTTCTGAATCATGGAAATATAATCACTATTTTCTCAGGCTTTGAGACTCTGGCAAATTTTGATGTGTTTCCCATCAATATGATCTCCTTGAGGAAGAAGGAGAGAAGAGTGAGTATTCATGCCATCTGTTGTCTTTCCAGCATGTCTTGTGCCTGATTCTGCATGACTGTGCCTCATCCCCAGACCATGCTTGTTAACCAGACTTCACATTATCTTCACACACTGCCCTAGGTTCATCCTTCTTCCTGCTGCTGGGCAATAGTTCTCCCTTTGGTATCAGGGGCCCTCAGTAAATAACAGCTGGTGTTTTGGCCATACATTGTCATGTGGCATTTCTGGGCAGCTGTAAATACCATTCCCAGATATCCTGGCCAGGGAGACAGCCATAGGGGACAGTGAGTGGGACTATGGGGAAGATGCTATAAGCATCTCATTTTGCAGCCTGGTTTTCACTGCAGACGCCATCATCCCATCCTGACAGAAATTACCTGCTGTGCAGAATCCAAAATAAAAGACTATTTTGCAAAAGAAAGGATCCTTCTTACTGGCATATACCTCTCCTTTCAACTTTATCAGTATGCCTGAGGAGGGAGAAGATACTTGAAGTGAGGATAGGTACCCACGTGGAAGAGCTTAGGACAGGCTGCAGCAGTGACCCACACGGGGCTGGTCTAAGGGAGGCCAGGGCAGCACAGGGAGGTTTTGTGTCACTGCTTTGGGCCTGAGAGTCACGTTAGCAAAAACAAAGTGGAAAAGAGCTGGTGAGCATGTGCTGTCAAGCACTCCTCTTCTGACAGCTCCAGATGGAGACCACATGGAGTCCAAAGCAAAAGTGCAGCAAATGAACCTAATCCTCTAATTCTCTGCCTGCAGTGAAATGGGCTCTCACTGTTGCTCTCCTAATGAAAAAGCAAGTAAGCAGTCATATGTCTTGTCTCTCTTCTTGCTTGTTATTGGCATAACTGAATTTTGCTGTGACTAGCTAAAGTAGCTGAGATAAACAAATTATAGTCTATTTTCTGAAGCTGTTTCTCAACAGAAATAGTAATCGTATCTTTCATTTGGGAAGACAGCAACACACAGCTTTATTTTTCCTTTTTTGTATGGATTTTGTTCTACAAGAAGCAATTTCCCCAAGTGTTCTAATTGCTCACCATAGCTCTTTGATGTCCCTCTAACCTTGCTATTAATTACTTCTCTAAATACAGCAGCAGCAGCAGCTTTTTGTAAGACTTTTATTCTTCTTAGGACCTGATACAACTGCTATCAAAGTGAGTGAAAGTCTTTCAGTTCACTCTAGACAAAGGGCCTTGTATCAGGCTCTTTGTGAAAATGCATAATCCACCACTAAAAGTATGGCAGGCCACTCCTCCATCCTTTTCCTTCTGTTGATTTTGGTGGAAGTGAATCAGTGCACACACAAAAATCTTAATGCTGACAGAATATAACAGTGGTCCCAATTACAAATAAAAGACCACCCGTTTCTCATGCTAAACATCATGTACAGTGTGCTTTACTCACCAGAGAGGCTAACAAACTCTTTGGGTTTTTAATGGCATGTCCTGGAAAACAATGAAAAGCAGGAGTTCCACATGCTATTGTTTGCTGCTGTCTAGACTATACTGTAAAATGTACATGGCAGTTCTTTGGAGGTGAGACTTGTCTGTTTGCTAGCCATACAGCTGGAAACAATGTTCTGAATGTCCTGCACATTCATGGATAAGTCTAGAATTAATTACTATAATGTATTTTTAAGTGTCTGATGAAATTACAGCACACAACACTCTGTACTCAAATTGTAACTGCCATTATAACTAGATATTTTCTGTAAGGGGGCTACAGTCTAGTCTTCCATCAATGTTCTTTCATGACGGTTTCAAGCTGTGTAGATTAGTGTTTAGTACAAATGCCACAGTCATGGGAAAATTTTTATTCCATGAGGTGTGGAGATAATGATCCCTTACTCATTTATTGAACTTCTAAATCCCTGATACACTGCTGCAAAGGACCTGTCTCCATCTCCTTGATTCTTCCGCACAGTCACTGGGGCTGCTGAAACTGCTGTCTAACCAGTCTGAATCAACCCCACTCCCACAGCTTCTCACATGGTAGGGCCTTCAGCGTCAGCCAGTGTGGTAATCTCCCCTGACCTCAATGTGGTTTATCCAGGTCTTTTCTAAGCTGGAGATCTTAAAATTGAACACTCATCCTCTTGCAGGAGCTCTCCTTCCCCAGGGCAGGGCTTTGTCTTTGTCCCGATTGACTTCTACACATCTCATGTCTTTTGTCTCATCCTTTCCTCCCCATTGCTCTCCTTCTTCCCATTGTTCCCATCCCTCTTTCTAATACTTTTTTTCCTCTTTAAGAAGAGTTCTCCTTTTGCTACTACTCCAAAGTTGTAATCTTGGAAGTTACTTCTACTACATCAAGTCAGAACATTCCCAAATGTTATGACCCCATCTTATCGATGTAGTCATCAAATGCAGGCAAGCAGCCAAGCCAAGACTGCATTTCATGAGAATACACACTCCCAAAGGCATTGTCAGGAGAAGGTATTCCCCTGAGTTGTTCATTTGTCTTTTTTTCAAGGCACTTCAATTCTGAGTTCAAAACCTGCTAACAGGGAAGAAGATGAACCTCTATGAATTCCCCCCTAAGAGCCTTCAGAGTCTTTACTTTAGGACTACTTTCTCCTTGCAATGGGACCTGGTCTCCTAAATTATTCAGTTCTTTCCAAATAACTTTGAATAACTCCACCCTCTCTACGAAAGAGAGATATTATTAAAAATTTAGAGATACCACAACATTTGGCTGTTGTTCTGTAAGGTTTACTCCATAATGTGAATTTTTTTAAACTATTAATTGTATTAGTGGACATGTTCATGGATTGAGAACTGAGAAAAAAATATAAGATGTTTTCAGTATATTTTCTGTGAATGAAACAAAACCACAAATGCTTTTCTTATTTTATTTTAAAAGCAAGTGACAGGCATTATTTAAGAAAAAATCCTGAATAAGAGGAATATTGTTTTTATTTTAGAAGACCAGCTAAGGTTAATAGAACTTAAATGCCTAATTGGAGCTGGTCTTAAAAGAATAATGTGTTTAAAAGTGACACTTCAAAGAGAAGTATTTTTCAAAGGGCAAGTACACAACAAACTTGTGGAAAACAGTTTCATAAAGACATCCATAAGAACTCTACCAGTAGAAGAAAACAGTGAAATTGTAAGCTATAAAAGACAGTGGGGGAAAAAAAAACCCAAAACATTACATAAGGATTTTTAAAAAAACTATTCTCAGATTATTTAAAAGTTCTGTCAATTTTGTTTCTCACATTCAAGTGATGTTGGAGTTTGAATTGCTTTTGGCAGACCTGGCATTTTTGCTACCATCTATCAAGAAAGTCTGTGTGCTTTGAAAAACATTACCTGGAATCTGACCATCTTTGTTAATGTGCTTGCTATTTCAGGGAAAATAAATAAATAAATGCATAGACAAATCCATCAAATACAACAGTTTGTTGACTTTCAAAAAGAAAACTTTCTGAAAATACAGAAGATACTTTCCTTTTTGTCAGTATTTGTTGTGATGATTTGGGATAAGATTATTTGGGCACTTTTTTTGTTTGTTTGTTTTATATTAATGAGGATATATTTTTTTACATACTTGTGAGCTTTTAAGTTTATATTGTACATGTTGCATACTTAGTACATTTGGCTCAAAATTTACTTCCAGGAGCATATCCAAATAATCTCAATTTCTTTTTATTTTTTTGGGTTTTTTTTGTGTTCCCTTCTGCAAAGCTAGTTGCTGAGTCTCACCTTTTTTGTGGTTATTCTGGACTGTGCTGGGCTTTCCAATACCTTCTGGTTTTGGCACAAATGAACATTCTCTATCCTCTAAAAAAGAAAGGTGTTCACAACATCAAAGGTTACTTTCAAGATCTTCTGGTCTGTTCACCAGCTTTCTTAATGCAGTTGAGGACAAAATATTTCCAAGAACTCTCTTCTCCACAGCTTTTATAGCGGTGGTCTTTAATAGCTACTAAGGGTGTTAACCAAACCTCTGCTGTAGGCAGTGGAGCGCAACATGTAGCTTGGATGCACCCCAAACCTGATACTTCTGTCACAGGAGCCAACCAGCTGAGACGAATTCTTACAAAATGGAAACTTGTTTATTTACTTGTTACAATTCAGATAAGTTGAAATCTTTCAGTCAACCTATTATCTTTTTACCTTTGGCAATGAAGATTAATCTTTTTTTTTTTTTTTTTTTCCTAGTAATTCTAGGCATGGATGCTGCAGGATTTAAATTCAGTTTCTTCTATTCCTTCTCTGAAGTAGTATTTTTGAATGGCCTTCCCCCCTCCCCCCCAAAATGTTTACCATTAGCAGTTTTCCTTTAACAGCATAAATTATATCTGTTATATATATATAAATTCTGCACTTAGTGACATTTGCTAAGTAAATATATTCATTGATCCTACTGTTTCAGAGTCATGTAAATGAGAACAAGATATTAAACCAACACAGAAGCACCATGATGCATTTTAAGACATACAGCAAATTAGTAAAATTGCTGGATTTATTATTTAATGGACAAAGCAGATAAGGAAGGCAGGTTTATGAGTGACTTTGCAAACTTCCCTTCTGGCAGGGGAATCAGGGAGTTTAATTTGGCTTAGATATAAGACAGAGGAGCTTTATGGCTACTTTGACTTTAACTGCCAAATGGAGAGCTGCACTAAAAGCCCTTCCCCTTATCCAGGATTGAAGAGGGCTACAAAGAGTGTGTGGCTTTTGTTGGAGAAAAGGATACAGCTGGAAAGAACAGAAGAGATTTTGGGCATCCAAGACCATCCTCAGCTTTGAAAGAGCTGCTTGGCATAGTTTGCTCTGGTTGGCAGGCCCATGATTAATTCCTAGCACTGTTTCTGTACCAACAAAGGGCAGGAGTGTGGGTGTACATTTGAATATCCATCTTTATTCATAACTGGTGCAATTGGATTTTACTTGCAAGTAATGCTGGATAATAAACACATGTTATTTTTAACAAATCCACTAATATTTATCCATACAGTTTGTGCTAAATTTAACAGGTATTAACAGAAAATAGAGGTCTCAGCTGGACGTCTCAGTGCTTCTAACCCAAAAGACTGATCCACAAAAGCAGGCTGACATTCAACATTTATTGTGATAATAGCTTTTTACTTTCCCGATGCTTCCTAAAAACAATTCCTCACTGTTTATTCAAGTTATATGGCTGAGAAACAGAGTAACCAACCAAGCAACAGTTTGCACCAGTCTGCATTTAATTGACCACCGATAACGACTGAGAAAATCAAGAGCATCACTTGCAAAGATCACCATTTACAAATACGTGGTTTGGTGAGAGAAACATTGTCCTGATCTCCAGAGCAGGATTGTCCCGTGAGGGCTGGCTGAGTGAGTGAGTGCTGTGCAGCACAGAGAGCATGGGAAGGAATGTAGCAACATATCCTGGAGTGAGGGTAGGGAAAATGGATCTGAGGGGGACCAAACGTCCTCATCTCAGAATGCTTGAGCAAACCTCTGCAGTGATACTCATCAGAAAAAAAAAAGGAAAGGAGGTTGGAAAGTACAGTCAGAGTTGCCCTCTGCTTCCTTAAATCTGGTGCAAGGCAGAACAAAGAGAGAAGGATGTCAGTATAATTATCCTAAACGAAGGATATCAGTATGAACATCCCAGCTTTGTCTTGTGTTCTTTGTTGATGGATCTTGCCATAGCCTCATTTTACATGCAAACCATGTTGCTCACTTAATGCTGAAGAAAATCACCGAAGACAGGCTGAGTTATTACAGCTCTTGCACCCATCTGAAAGGAGTTTGCAGGCAACCCTCACCTTATAGTTCAACATGGCTTTTGCCTTTTTGTTGTGCATGATGATGTCTATGTAATACCCCCATTTCGATCCCTTCATTATGCATTAACAGACGAAGGCAGCATTTCTCTTACAACACAGAATAGCACTGATGATATATTCCCAAGCATCTTTTCCATCTGTCTTTGATCCTTCTTGAGGGTAAGTACACGTTTTCAAATTTGTAGATGGATGTTTCCCCTAGATGAGAATCATCTTTTCATGGAAGTTTCCCTTAGCCCCAACCAGAAACACCTTTCCATCACCTTCTGTTTTCTCCAGAGAAATCTCAAGGAGCACAGTCTGGGCTGACTCCCTCAACAGATCTTTGCTAAAAGTTGTGATATTTCTACACCTGAGACTGCCAGATGGCGTGCACAGCTTTACAATGTATTTTACTGTATTGAAGGAAGATTTTTGCCTTAGGGGAATGAACCCAGTTGGTTTTCAGTGCAGTTTCTTTTGGGGAGCACTGGCAGGCATCATGAGGTCCCACTGCAATTAGAGTCAGCTCTTGGGACAAACACTTCCTTAACAAAGAAAAAAGTGTCTGTAAGGAAGGCACTTGGGCATTTTGATCATTTCAGTTCTAGGATTGCTCTGTATATTGCTGAATAAAGTTAGCAACATAAAGCCATTGGGTTCCATATAATCACTCCCCTTTGGCAGAGGATGTAATTAATTTTAAACTGAGTACATGTGCAAAATTACAATACTGATTATTTCTAATTGAACATTATGTATAAAGCTTGGTATTGCAGAAACATTAGCTAATTAAAGTATTTTGTATACAAAATACCTTGTTTACTGCTAACAGTAAAGAAAAAATCTACAAAATTCTTCTTAGAAACTATTCATTAATGGTTCAGATGATAGCGTTTGCAAATACTGAAAATAGTAAAGTCTTTACCTTTGGGAACAAAGAAGAAAGGCTGTTAATAGAAAACACAAGGTTTTTCTTAGGAAGCAGTTGTTCAGCGAAGAATTTAGGGAACATCATAAATAATTACCTTAAAATGTGTTCTAATCGTCAGTCTGTGGAAGCAGAGGTAGTGCAATCTTTTCATAACAAAAGGAATGTCAAGAAAAGCCAGTAGAAAAAATAGCAATGCCACCTAGCTGCCATCTGTGACTTTTCATGGCAGGTCTCAAAGCACAGAAGGAGTCAGAATTAGAATGGAGGAAATACTTATTATTTTTTGGTTCTGTCAAAATCAAACAATGAAACTGGGGAAAAAAATCAATTCATAATAAATCGAATATGATAGTATGCCAAAATGAAGAGCCTAATAAAATAAAATAAAATAAAATATTTATGAGTATGATGATGCTTTATTTTGCAGTCAAGTTTAAATGAAAATACCATTTTCCAACTCAGAGTTTCATTTGATAACTTTACAGCGTAATTTGTAAAATTTTTACATTTCCTTTCTGATATTTTCCAAAGAATTGTCTGAGAATGCATTTCTCATGGACCAGCAGATCAGATCATGTTCAAGGCTGCTTTGCTTGTTCCCACAGCTATAACTGCAATTGCGTCCCCAGTGCCCTCAGGCACCAGGAAATTTTTCATTTCCCTGTGCACAGCACTGCCATTTACCTCCTCCATCTTCTGTCAGTTGATGGGGTGGATGGTCCTTGGCAGAGGACACAGGTCTCACATGGTGTGACCCATACTTTTGGTGTCTCCTGCTTTGCCTGCATGCACAGAGCTGAAGGAGATGCTAGATTTGAGGGCTAAAAAGAAATTCCCTCAAAGCCAGAGTGCCAGGGACATTTGAAGGTTTTTACATTCCCCTGCACCACAAGAGAACACTCAATCCGTCCATTCCTTCCTTTAAAGGGGCTTCTGGGATCTCGGGGGTTTCTCAGTTGGCTTCTATTCCCCATTCATGATAAGCAGTAGTTTATTACCTTGCATTAGTAATCACACAGAAAAAACTCCAGCCCAAGCCAATGCACTCCATTTAGGAGATACTGGCTGAAATTTAAAACCTGTGAGGTCAGACTGCATGATCTGACCTGTTGGTCTCTTCTGGACTTGAGACCCTACCACATAGCCAGGGTTTAGCAGGAATACTCCCTACTTAACAGCACATAAAATACTGTTACATGATACTCATTGTTTTAAACAGAATATGCTTTCCTAAGGACCCCATCTGACCCTAAATGGAAACAAGAGCCTGTGCTTTCAGATTAAAGGCCCTCATACATTAGTAATAAATCTAATAAAAGAAATTGATTAGTTCCTCAGCAGTGGCCAGACCCTAGGACAGATAATGGTTCTCTCAGTGCTGACAAGAAGATGGGCTGTACAATGTAGCTGTGACTATGCAGCATCCACAGCTCGTACAAAACCGTATGTATGTGCCACAGAGCCCCTGCACAGCATTTTTTTTACCTTATTCTAGAATGAATAATGTACTGATGCATCTTCAAAATAATTCCAGGATTATGATAAAGCTTCTCATGTTTAGGACATGCCAAAGGTCACACATGACAACGCTACAAGGATGGTATGTAGTTGCCTTAGATTTTTATCTGGGAAGAAACAATTTCATGCTGACAAGGAAAGAATTGTCTAATACTTCCACAATACCTGCAACAAAAGGTCATTACTAACAGAGATGTTTCTGGGCTTGAAAATGGTAATGCATATCTGGTTTAGGATTGCACTGACTATACTAATTTGCTCTGGACTTGCAATCAGATTGCATAGAATGGGAAAAGTATTCTCCTTACAATTTCAGCTGTCTTTGCTCCTCAGTAAATGAGTCTTAGAAAAGCCACCCACTTTTCAGGTATTAATTACATGATTTGTGATCCAAGCTTATATGTATTGGTGCTCACTGTGTCACTCTGCTCCTTTGTGGTCTTCCTGGAGAAGCTTTTGGCCTGGCTATGGCTCAGGCCTTAACCTTCTTTGGAGCCTGTATCATGCTGCTGGTGGTTTGATTAAGGGGGTTGAGTGTACCTAACATAGCTTCAGCTGCTGATACATTTTATATGTGTGTGTTCACTCCACATGCAAGAATTACAAGCATTCTAGGAACTGCTAACAAACTTCACACTTCTAGGGAAGATTAATTCAGAATGTATTTGATTTCTTGAAAGGAATTTGTAAGGAAAACTTTATCCAAAATCTGTAAAATTCAAGTGAGAAGTATCTGAGGCTCTGAACTGGGCACACTCATTAAAAAATGAGGTGACTGAACCTGTCCCTGTGCATTTTTATAGTGACATTCTGTTATGGGTACTATTAGGAGGCCAAAGCATTTGATTAACCAGCCTCCCTGCCCTCTGGGGGCACTGGTCTCACTTTTAGCCCTAGTCCTCTGACTGTTCATCTAATACACACATTAGCTCCTGACATCCAGTACCACTAACAATTCACTGCCAGTGTTAGAAAACTAGGACATATGCCATAGGTGAGTTTTACTGGTGGTTAGCCCAGGGACCAGAGTTTACCCTGGCTTGGGTAACAGACACAATTTAGGCATAACCTATTATTCAAAATGGAGCATTACAACGTCTTTTATTATCAGAATGCTACAAAGATTTCACAGTGGTAAGGAAAATAAAAATAAATTTTCAGATGGATGTGGGATTCAGAATAAAATTACAACCTAACAGAAAACACAAGCATTGAAAAAAACAGTAGCACAGAGAAATTATTTTGTAAGTGTAGGAGCTAAGAACTAGACCTGTATCTGGACCAGTCTTCATTAATGGTCTTTGCTGGATATTCAGTTTTACAAGAAATGTGCTAGATGTAACATAAACAAGCTTATTGTGAGGAATAAGTCTTATAGCTTGTAATTAGGATTTACTATAGTGCTACTCATTCAAATCCTCCCGATCAAAAGGAAATAAGCGCATTTTTTAAATCTGCAGTGCTGTCCAGACCTAGTAGTATGGATGAATGGCCTGTAAGTAGAATTTATTTTATAGAAAGTTTGTTTATTTATACAGTGACATGACTGCAATAATGATACCATTGAAATTTCAAACCAAAAAGACAAATTCTAAAAAAGAATAAATTCTATATTCTTTTTTTTTCCAATTTTAAGTTCTCTTTCTTGGATTTGTTCCCTTCCACTGCTAGATCTCTTCAATCCCGTATCTGGAATCAGTAACTTCCAAAATTTTATATTCATACTGGTACACTAAAAGAGGACTCTATCCAGATCCCACATTTATGAAACTAGTATACTTTCAGGGAACTTGCTTTATATCTTTACTCATTGTATTCAGGTGGGCTTAACATAAGAAACAAAGGGTGTAATTTATATTTGGTTCACCAATTCAAATCAACAATAAATTCTCTGGCATCAATGAGACCAAAAAATGTGAGAATTGACAAAGAAACTGTGGATCACATCTGCATGCATTTCTGACTGCTGGGTGCAGTTAATTTGTTTGAAATTAAAAAAAGAACAAAAACTGATAATTGCATTAATCTCTGGCTTCATTGTTTCAGTTCAAAGTATTGTGATTAGTGTACATTTCTGCTCGTGATTTCTAGTTTATAGCCCAGGCAACTGCGTGGTGGAGTTGAAATTCTGATATGTTTTAACTGGATAAAGATCACTAAACTCTGTGGCCTTATAAACTCACACTGTGGACTTATGAAAATACTGCACACATCTGGGTAAACTCTTGGGTGAAGACATTCGTTCACACCATGCACATTTCTCTTCTGGAACACCTATATTCACCAAGCAGCTTAGCAGTATTAATACCAGGAGTATTGTAATCCAGAACTGATCCAAAACTCATGAAATCTACTGTTTATATGACTGATTTCAGTGAGATTTAAATCAAGGAGTTATTTACTTGAGAAAGCTTACACAGCATAGCATAATGAATTATTGCATTCCATATTCTCATGACATGATCAATATAGATCTGATGGCATACAGCAAGTAAACTGCCCAAAGTGAGTCATAAATTTGTTAATTTATAAGTGATTAAGTTAAATAAATGCACAGTGGAAAATAAAAATATTATTAGTGTCTCAGAGAAAATATCATTCTTCCGATCCTTGCCCTGAGCAGTATTTTATTTGTGGTTTGTCTTGCTGTGTAGAACAGAGAGTGAAAGAGCACAATTGCCTTATAGTGTGTTGGACCTGTCATGTGGAGAAGTTTTTTTCTAAAAGCCAAGAAATCACTTGTCAATGTCAAGTCACCCATCCCCAGTGTGACATTCTCATTGTGAGTCGAAGCACAGCTTGGGGGACGACAAAGCAGTATTGCACACTTGGATCCCGTAACTGAATGTGAACAAATGTAATACTCAAGTATAGCTTTCATGATGAAATAAAAGATATCTCACCCATGAAAGGGGATTATTATCTCTGGTATAGAAGCGTGACCCCTCATTAAAATATCCATGGTCAAGTCCATCTCTTCCAGTGAGAGCTTCTTTTTATTCTGTGGTATTGTTTTAGTTGTCAAAGCCCACATTTTAGTTTGAACCAGACTGTGGGAATTAGAAGTGAATCCGGTCAAATTCTCATGGAATTTTATCAGCTCTATTTTATCCTGTAATGCAGCATTTTACTGACCACTGATCTTACTTTGCAGAAGTTAGCATTGCTTAGGCTTTCTTAGACAGTGAAATCAGCCAAAACTTTATTATATTGTGAACAATTTCTTTTATATCTCCTAACTAAAGAATAAACATTATTCTTAAAGCAGGTCAAAACACAGGGTTAAAAACAAACTTTTTTTCTATTTTTGTCTTATTATTTTATAGAAAATCAAAATGTTCAGAGCATATTCTGATTTAAAATTTTAAATCTTTAATTATTTTATAATACCTTTTAATTATTCACCACATCTTCTGTTCCTTAATTGTTGATTTAGATCACCATTTTTCTTTAAGTGAGCAACTTTTTCTGTACATTAGGAATTTATTAAATGGCATTGAAAAGTCAACCATTAATGTACAGCATTACTAAGCCATTTGTTATCTGTAGCATTTGGAACAATGCACCGTATCTCATTGTCCCCCTTTAGTTCGTGTGAACTATGTAGCAATGGTACTTCAATAATGTATATATTTCTATTAAACAAGGATGTCCTGCTTCCTACAGTCATGCTGTATGTTTACTCAGGCAAACATTTGTCCTATTTTCAGATACTTTTTTTTTCCATTCTCACTGGAAATCAGGAGATAATTGAAGCAAGAGTAGGTAATTTTTTAACTTCCTACAAGCACCAATGTGCAATAGATACTACCTAAGAGAATTAACTAGGGACAGAGACCAGTCAGTACATGGGCTTATACTGAACAGTCAGCTAGCTCCAGTAAAAAGGGAGCTTCATTGAAAGGGTCATGTTGACAGGTTAATAATGAAAAAGCATTGGCATAGGAGTTCTCTTTTTAGGAGTAGAAATCTGAGGGGATGACATGGGAGAAGTTTGAGGTGGATTTAATTTTTGTATTTTCTTCACAAACAAGCAGAAGCTCTATTTCCATAAGTAAACACCCATCAAATGTTTCCAAGAGCTGGGAAGAATGCAAAAGCAGAAAATAGTTCAAGAGGGCAGTAAAATATCTGGACAATCAAACATCATATCCATGTCTTGGTACCCCTGGGCAGAATGCTAGCAGAGGAGGTGGTACTGAAAAAAAGAACAGAGAATGGCGTATCTCCATTCCAAAATCCACCTTACACTTACTGAAGAAGTGGTATAAATTACAGCATCTAAACCTTCTACCCATTATTTTTTGTTCAGGTAAATGTATTCCCTGATATTTTGTTATGTATCTTCCAAGAGAGGTACTCTTTTCACATAATGAAAGGTTTTACATTGATGAATGTGTTCAATATACATAGGTAGAAGCTTTATGTATCTGTGAATAAGTTACACTGACTTTCAAAGGCAAAGTAGCCCAAAAAATAACATGTTTCTTATAATGCTTGACAAAGCACCCTTTGGCAAAGGAACACATTAATTCAACAGCCTCCAAGGTATTATTTGTAAAAATACATCAATTCCCATATTGGATATCACCCCCGGTTAGCTTCCTCTTGGCCAGCAATGTAAAAACACTTCATGTTTCTCCATTTACAATTTTCTTTTGTATACATTCTTCCTCTACTTCAGCTGAGGGGAATTTAACATTTACGTTCCAAGTTCTTTCATGAAGCCTTACCCCTTGATTCATATACATTCTGACAACATACTTCAAGTGCTTTATTTTATTAAGGACTGTTTTCATTACACTGTTTGGGATTTGGTGGGAGAAACACACTTGGAGAGTTGTCTACCTCTTAAAAATGTAGCTAAAGGCCTTTAAGGTCCTGTCTCTTGGACCATAAAACTTGTCTGTGATGATTGAAATGAGAATTCTGTTTGACCTTTTGTGACTTAATTTCACGCTTGATTTCCACTGCTGCCACTACTTTACCTCAAAGACCATAGCTGTGTCCCTCCAATGGAGGGGGTCTGTTTGGCAGTGCTGGATAGAGAGGTGAGTGCCTGTTCTGCATCCAAATTCTCCTTCTGCCTGAACCAATTACTCAATTTTGATGCAGAACTGACCTTTTAATCTGAAAATAAAATGCACATTAGTTTTCAACCTTCTTCCACTGACATTCCTATCTAAGGTAGCCATATAGGGTATAATACACTGTGTGCCCTTCATTTATTCTTAAAATATTTTTCCTTCCAGTTTTTAATGATGGAACAATTGCAGCCTATAAATTGTATATTTAGTATCTTCTAAATTCACTGATTGATCTGCTGGATATTTCTGTAAATGTTGCTCTTTATGCTCTGGTTTCACTCATGTAAACAGAGCAATGACTCATGTCCTGCTCTGTCTAACACATACCTGTAATCAGTACCGTCTGCCACCACATGCTTTATTAAACCACAGTTTGTTGTCCTTTTGAACCATTGCTTCTTATCCTTTTAAACCATTGCATATCCCTGTCCTTTATCTAAATCAGTCATAGTGGAAACAATAACATATGATGAGCTTGCAGATTATCAGTGCAGTTCCAATGCCATTTCTAAATCTGGGGCAACAAATTTGGTTTCTCCAGAGCTGCAGTAGAAGAAAGTTTTATAATTTTGAAATAAGAGCTGTAATGAAGAGGAAAAGTGCTACAACTTCACCATAACAGTGTAGAAATCATTAAAAAGAATCTCTGTAAGTATGATGGCATTTCAGACTTCTGGATCTTCATTTTTCGGCATTTATGCAGGGAGAGGGCCATGACTGGTTCTTTGTGACAGGGTACATCAGGTAGTCATTTTCTCTATTGTACATATTATCAAATAGCTTTGCACAGATAACAAGAATAGGGTACTGCTAATCAGGGCTCAAACACAATTTTCTATGAAACTTTTCAGGCAAACACTTTCATGCTTTGCTTTTGGCTAAGCAATACTCTTTGGAATTAAACACTGGTTTAGCCATAAATAAAATAAAAAATAAGTTGAAAAGTCTAAGAACATTAAGTGTGTGAATGTTCTCCTAACACAGTTATGTATCACACAGGCAGATATAACAGCAAAGTGGACTGAAAGCCACTAGAGAGATGGAAAACTGGTAATACAAGGAAACATCTCCTGTCTGTTTCAAAATGCGTGGTTGTAGAAAATAATCATATATGTGACATCCTAAATTAAGGCCCCTCAGAAGTAGCTGCCCAGAGTAATTCTGAACTCTACATTAAGTTAGTTTCTGTTTGGATGAGGAAAGTGCTAAGAAAGGGAAGGAGACTGTGATTATAAATATGTCCCTTGCAAAATGGAAATTAGCAGAAGTGTTTCTACAGATCAGCAGTTTCCTGTTAGCTCGGCTGGTGAGAGCAAGCAAACTGGGACCATGGGCTTCATACTTTGTTAACCCATCTGACTTCTGCTTAGTTGAAATCTAGAAGATTTTCTTTTAAATCAAATAAGCACAAGAGATTCCTTGTATGACAAATAGAAAGACAATTACTTAAGTCACCAGGGCACTTTCTGTTGTTTCATCACTTCTAAAATGCTCCAAAGCTCATTGGTATGGTGAGCCACTTTAATTTTGCAGATATATTTAAAGAAAAAGGAAACAGAAAAAAAAGAAAGAAAAAAAAAAAAAGAGTGAGAAACAGAATGAAACAAAAAAAAGTAATATAGTTCAGGCTCAACAGAAAAAAGACATCCACACACATGCTGGGTGGCAGCTGTGCAGTGAGGAGCTGGGCAAGCATCAGGAAAAAAAGCATCAGCAATCATCCATTCATCCATTCATCTGCTTGGTCATTCATCTGGAGCTGTCAGCTCAACCCAGAGCTCTTCCAGGAAAACTTTGCCCTGCTCATCAACAATGGTGATAATGATTCTTCATACACATGAAAATCCATTTACAGAAATAAAAATCAAGGACCTAACAAACCGTGTTTAATCTTATGGGATGTTATTGCCTCCTATTTGTTCATGTCTCATTTACATGAATTTTAATTAGAATATAAGGTCTTTCTGGGCAGGGCTGTCATTAAAATCCTGCCTCCAATGAAGCACTATTAGCAAGGGATTCATACTGAACAAAATACAATTAGAATGGGTATTAAGTCATCAGTGTGTTTCACCTTGGCATGAAGAATTGTTTGGACAGTGTCACTTCATTTAAGAATTGGCATATATATGTAAATGTACCTACGATGTCTTTTAAAACTCTAGTAATGTGATTTGGAAAATGTACTCGGTAACAATGCATTTCATTTGTCTCTACAGAAATCTCAACAAGTCCATTTATTATTACAAGACTAATGAAGCTGAATATATCTTCTCTTACTCTCATTCCAAATGTATATTACTGCCCTACTTAGACTACTGTCCAATTGTTAAAAAAAAATAATCAAATAAACAAAAAAACAAAACAATCCACCTACAATTACAGAATAACTTTAAAGTAACTGATATTATTTCTTTATATTTCTCTCCATGTCATTGTAAATTTATGAAGCATTTTTAAGGAACTGACTTTTCATTTTATAAGCAGTCAGCATATTCTATCAGAAAGATCCCAAAGCAGGGTTTGAGATGAGTAAAAAATTACCAAGGTAAAACCAAAGACCATTTTCTTTCTGCTATGTTTACATTCAAAGTTGCCAATAGGAATATATTTCACTGAGAAAAATATGTCTTTATAATAAAAGAAGGTAGAAGGAGATGTTAGAGATCAAATGATGTATTTTCAACTGCTGCCTTTTCGTCTCACACACCCATCACAAAACAAAAAGTAAAAACCAACAAGTATGAGGAGGTTTGAAGCTAGCAGTAATGACAAACTCTGAAAATGAAGATGTCAACTGCAGTATTTCCATATTGCCAGAAGCTGACATTTAACATCAGTCAGAATATGAAGGGTGGTAATTGAAGTCTTAGTGGAAGCTGAAAATGTAACAAGCTTAAACCCAAGAGCCAAAACAATCTTCATTCTAGAAGAGCATCTAGAACATCCTAAGCAAGGGCAAATCACTGACTTTGATCCCTCCACAATGGAAGACAGAAAGTGCATTACTGCTATAGGTATAGAACTGATCAGACTTCAGGAAAGACAGTCTAAACACCAAGACCTCCATATGGCTGGTATCCTCTTTTGCTGATTGGACAGATCCCTTCACCCCCTCGGTGCTCAAGTGTGTTCTATACAATCTTGCCTATAGCAAAAACGCATTTTTCTGACCCCAGCAGAGCATAGTCTGCCACTATTTGAATAATCCATAGAGCATGCTGGGAGTCCCGGGCAATTATTAAGATATCCGATATATTGTGTAATTTACCAATTCTTTGGATTAATTTAACTTGTTGTTGACCAGTTGAAGCAATTATTAACAGGCTAATACAAAAGCCACGTGAATATTTACATTGTATGTTACACAATATAAATATGTTTATAATTATTTACAATGTATAAATTCAACAGTGTGGTTACAATTCACAGAAACACAGGCAAGAAACAGGAGAAGAATGCTTCAGCAGCTTACACCAAATTGCATTTGAAAGGTTCTTGCTAATGAGTGCAACCTGAGATGAAAGCACATGAAAAACAGCTTCCCAGCTAAGCAGACTGTTAAAAACACATCACCAGCAAAGCAGATGGACAGAGTGGATCATAGTTCCTAAAGAATCCAAAGACCAGAAAAGAATATCCCTATTGCAGTTGTGCTTGTTTGCATGAGAACTCCTTTCACACAGAACAGGAAAGAAAATTCTGATACATACAGTGGTAGTAGAAAGTTCACCTAAACCCTGGGGGTCACTTTTAGATGATTAAAATACAAATGTAAAAAACCTCTAGCACCCCTATCACCACCACCACTTCTACAACAAAGTCTCACCAGACAGCCAACCTTTAAAGAAGCAGCAATTCAAATGGGAATACAACCTTAAGGGTATACCAGTTAACCTCCTGCCCATTTATGGGAAACAGAGACAAATACCAAAAGAAAAAGACCTTGGTGAACTTTTGGAAGCAAGTCTCTGGCTTTAATCTAATTGTGGGCTCTTGAGCACAAAAGCATTACCTCTTCAGTTCCCTTAACAACAAACTTTGAAGAACAAAGAGGGGTCATTGACTAATGTGGTTATATGGTCCCTTTCTGCAGTCTCTGCGCTATCTGAAGAAATGAGAAAAATCACAAACTGGATCACACAGAGCAACCTACTTGGCACTGGTAACTTATGAATCTATCGCTTGGCTGGCAAGTGGTCTTTCCTTGGGTTATTACACTGTGTCTGCAAATCTCCCTACAGGGCAGGTCAGTAATAGGGTACAAGATCTTGTTTCTAGTGGGAATTAGATGTCAAGACACAGTTGGACTTCAATGTGTTCTAACACTTTTAAGTAAAAAGACTACCACAAACCCAGCAAGTGCTACAGCAAAGAATAGAGCTTGTTTACAAGGTCAAAGCAAAGAGCAGCTCGGTGAGTGGAACAGCCTCTCAGCTTGGATTACAACACAAAAGGACTAAAAGCCCCGTTGTGAACATT
>VWZY01000973.1:0-21711 GCA_013399075.1 Chloroceryle aenea | reverse complement strand
GACAGTAAAGATGTTAGAAAAAGTAAAGAAAGTAAGTGCAAATTTACAAGTTCTAACCATATTGTGTCTTAGACTATATCAAACTGATGGATCTTCAGCTCCTTGAGTCTAATTACTCTATGGATATTGTTCTTAACATTTGTATAATTCCGATGAATTGTTAGCTGTTCACCTGGATCTTGCATGCTTTTATCCAAATATATTGCTGTTGTCCATTATGTCCATTATGTGGTGACCCTTGCATGTCTGGGGAGGGGGGGAAGGTGTATAGCCTAATACTGGATAATACTGTATCAATATATATATTGGATTTTTTTTTTTACAATGGAAACTTTAATCCTAGTTGTATAAAGTTGCAAGTATATGTTTTGCTTTCAGGTTATTGCTTGTGAGATTGACCCAAGACTTGTTGGTGAACTTCAGAAGAGAGTCCAGGGCACGTAGGTATCTCCTGTGGAAATAGTGAGCACTGAAAGCAGCAGAGCTGCTTTGGAAAGTGTTGGCAACATGATGCTCTCAGGATAACCACATTGTATTTTCCCCCAGGTGTCTGGCAAACAAACTTGAAATCAAGGTTGGAGATGTCTTGAAAGCAGACTTGCCATTCTTTGATGCATGTGTGGCTAACTTGCCTTATCAGGTATAGGCTAAACAACATAGCAAAAGTTTTTTCTTCTTAAATGATGATTGCCCAGAAATTATACTAATGCTATTACTTTTTTCATCAGATTTCTTCACCTTTTGTTTTCAAGTTGTTGCTTCATAGACCTTTTTTCAGGTATGTGGATTCCCTAATGAGGTTTTTTAGTTCTTAAAATACCAGTTTGATGGATCAGAGCCACACCATTTTTTTTAAATTTTTTTTTTTAAGTAACATGTAATCTGCCAGTGCCTGGAAATTTGTTTATGTCAGTGCATTAAGCACGAGGAGAAAATTTAGTCTTGGTGTTGGGGAGTGTCCAGCTGATGAAAATGGGAATTGCACTTCTTTACACTACTAATACAACCTAATTGTCTTTCCAAGGTTAAGAAAGGGCCTTGAAGCATTTCAGGTGCCATCATACCTGAGAAAGGAGGATGGAAAGGTTAGGATCAAAGCCAGGACACTTACTGGTTTCTGATCTAAAAATACAAATACCCAGGTACATCAGTGTGTTGTTCAAGATGTCAGCTGTTCTTGATTTCTCTCACTGAAGTGCTCATGTTAGTGACATTATTGGTCAACTTTTGGAGAGAGCTGGTATTTGATGGACTCACCATAGAATTATTCAAGATTATTTGTTACAGTCAGGCACAAAACTCTTGAGACTAGCCTCTGTCTGTTTGATCCTGATCCATTTAGCAGTATAAAGAATCAAATTCTGTTGTAGTTTTCAGGAGATTTAGATGTTTTCACCAAGGTTTGTGGTTGTTTTTTAAACAATCTTGAGCTAACTAAGGTGGGTTTGTTCCTGACGAACTTGCAAATCGTCACTGAAGAACTGAAGCAAATCGTGTGCTTTCCAAGTAAGTTAGCTGGCTTTTGACATGAAAGCTGATGACTTAGAATTCATCTTCTCATTTCTGTTATTCTAGATGTGCAATACTTATGTTTCAAAGGGAATTTGCACTTCGCTTGGTTGCAAAACCAGGAACTAAACTCTACTGCAGGCTCTCTATTAATACTCAGCTATTAGCTCGAGTAGATCATCTGATGAAGGTAGGTCATTCTGCATGAGCTAACAGTGCTATCAAAGTTAGAGGATTATTTCTAGGAACGTGAGGATTTGCTGCTTATTCACACAGACGCCTGACTTCTTTTGACTAACAGGTTGGCAAAAACAACTTCAGGCCTCCTCCCAAAGTTGAATCCAGTGTTGTCAGAATAGAGCCAAAAAACCCACCACCACCTATCAACTTCCAGGTGAGCGTTATATACTCTAATAAACAACATAACATGCTGGTGATAATACTTATTTCATTTCTCTTTTCACTTGCTACTCAGTTCAATGTGCTGTTTTCACTAAGTACCAGCTATTGGCATTTACATCACACCTAAGTACTTACTCCTCTGTTAATCAGGCATGCATTAGGAAGTTACCTGAACATGCCACCATCAATTTGAGTGCAGCTTTGTTTATAGTATTTCTGATAAGACTGGGGTACAATCTCTATGTCAGTTAGAGAGTTACCAGTAACAATGCCCCTTCATTGTGGTTTATATCTCTCAGAGACCCTTCTGATTAATGACTTTGTTTGTTGCTCTAAAAGAAGTATCTATGACAAGTCTTATCTTCAGATAAGTGTGTATAATCTCAGAAGACAGATGTTACAGGATAATATTCTTGAAGAACAAAGCATTTTAAAAATTAACTTCAAGACCATTTCAGCCTTGCCCAAGGTTAGCTGCATTTCTTAAAATTCCTGCTGTCTCAGCACATAAGACCTGGCCAGTAGTGTCTAGACACAAAAAGGAACAATCCAAAGATTTCTGTGGGTGGAGTATTTTCTGCTACATTTGTATTGCTTTGACTGGTTTTCTATTGATTAGAAAGACATTTTCCTGAAAGACTTTTGGTTGTGTTCAGTATTGGAGTAGCTGCGTGTTCCTTTCTGTAAATTCTGACATTTTTCAATTTCAGGAGTGGGATGGTCTTGTAAGGATAGCCTTTGTTAGGAAAAACAAGACACTCTCTGCAGCATTTAAGTAAGTAACTTGTATGATAGAAACTGTTCTCAAAATTTGAGAGCCCATCCAGTTAACTTCCATTTCTGCAAATGCATAGCAGTGCTATATGCATGCTAGCACAGTCTGGGATAAACCATGATGGAGGATTTATGCTGAGGTCGCAAGCTTTTTATTCTAGAAGAAAACTAGGAAGCTGTTTAAAAAGAACCAACACTGTGTAGTCACTGCAATTTTTTAATAGCAAAAATTAACAACAAATCAAGTAAAAAGAAACTAGTTAAAGATCAATTTTCATTCTAAACTTGTATTTCTTTCAGGTCAAGTGCTGTAGAACAGTTGCTGGATCATAATTACCGAATTCATTGTTCCTTACATAATACAGTAAGTTCCTTTTCAGTATATTAAATTCTATTTCTGTGTATGGTGACCTACATACTGACTTCTGTTATGAAAAATTAACATTGAAAAGGTTTACAGGTTAAAAGTCTTTCCATGAGAGTTTGAGGGAGGGAGGAACTTGCCTCTTTTCTTAGAGAAAAATCTAAAAGGGTCACTAAATTACAATGAGAAGCTGAAAGCTGAGTATGTTATTAATAGATTGGTGTGCGTGTCTCAAGGACTTTTACTAACTAGTAAGAAAAACTTTTGTGTGCATTTTGGAATANATTGAAAAGGTTTACAGGTTAAAAGTCTTTCCATGAGAGTTTGAGGGAGGGAGGAACTTGCCTCTTTTCTTAGAGAAAAATCTAAAAGGGTCACTAAATTACAATGAGAAGCTGAAAGCTGAGTATGTTATTAATAGATTGGTTGTGCGTGTCTCAAGGACTTTTACTAACTAGTAAGAAAACCTTTTGTGTGCATTTGGGAATACCGTTGTGATTCATTTGTAGTGAGTAATCTGAGGTATAAATATTCAGATACAAAAAAAGAATAATACAATAATCTGTAAAATAAACTTCTATCACTTCAAACAAGAACCATTCTAAAAGCAGGAGAAGAATAGATGGTTTAAATGAACATTTTTTCTGTGCCATGAATAGAAAATGAGTTTGTATTTTAATTTCTGTTAACAGGAAATACCTGAGAATTTCAAAATTGCAGAGAAAATACAAACAGTGCTAAAAAATACAGGTTACTCTGAAAAACGAGCACGTTCAATGGATATAGATGACTTCATTAGGTATTGTTTTTTTCTTTATATGCCTTCCTTTTAAGCTTCTTTATATTCTGTCTGCATCTGTATCTGTGTAGCAGATTAGTATTGGGTTACACAGGAACAGTACAAACTCTCTTTTGTTCTCAGTGGCAGACACTCCTTGCTTCCAGTCCTGAACATGAACAAACACTTAAACACTAGACAAATACTTTCAACTGCTGTGTACAGTATTGAGAAGCAACTAGCTAAAGATCCCAGTTTCTGGCATTTGTGTATTAGACCTTTCCATGTGTCCTTTAAAATTGGCTTTAATAATGGAATTGTTTATTAACATTTCCTTGGAGAGTTATCCAGAGTTTCACTATTTTGAGGATTAGGCTGTAGTCTATAGCATAATTTGGAAATCTGAGTAATTAACTGATACATTCTGCTCTTTTGGTCAGTTAAGTGGTAGCATGAATCCTCTCCTAATTTAAGATAAAAATGCCTAGCTGTTTCTCAGTGTGACATTTGATACAGCTATTGCTTTTTGAAGAAACACAGTAAACCTGGTAGGATGCAATATAACTAAATGCACTGAAGATATACCTGTATCTCTAAAATTGCAACTGTGCTAAAGTATTACTAGTTTAAGATTTGAAATAAATCTGTGTCAGTTGAACAGTGATGGCTACTTTCGTGCTATTTTCATGTTATGTGCCAGCCAGCATGTCTTAGAAATGCCTTAAACTGAAATATAAATTAGTAGAAATTGTAACATACATCTTTCACTTTTACAGGCTGCTGCATGGCTTCAATTCAGAAGGCATCCATTTCTCATAGATTCCACTAGAAGAATGAAAGACGTTCTCTTTTGTCACCGAAGTCTTACCTAAGCCAGAGCCACCACACTGGGACAAGCTCTTACAAAAGCAGTGAAGAGAATGCAGCATACACAGTCTGGTTCATATGGAAACCTTACATGCAGTGAGGTGCTGGACTCCTCATGACAATGTATTTTTTTAAATATACTTAATAATATGGATTGATGCTGTCATAATTGAAATCTCTGTTCTCTTGTCATGCATCTCATTATATACTTTTGCACAGTACTCAACAGTACTATGGTCTGGGCAACAAAACCAGAGCTATCGTCGTTCCATTTCTTTAGTTTTCTTTCTTTGTTCATTTTAAAGTCTATTTAGTCACTTTATCTTGATTTGAAATGCCCTTCTCTTCCCTTTGTCCTGTGGTAGCTACCCAGGTTTCAAGTCTCTTACTAATCTGCTTCTCTTAAGAGAAATTCCAGTAACTGTTTCTCAGAAAGAAGAGCTTCTGTCTTGTGAGCTTGATATCATTTTACAAAAACATCATCAAGGTACCTGAAACTACCAGTGTCACCTCCTTTACTCCCTCATTATTACCATCAAACCACTGTATGAACTAGCAGAAAAATACCAGAGGCCCAGCACTCATAAGGGTAGACAGCAGGGGTTTTGTCAACTGTAAATTCAACCAGCTGATTTTATAAGAAAACTACTTTGACCTTCAAGGCAAGCAGGACTTTTATCACAGAGCAAAACCTTCAGTGAGTTTTAGAGCAATGCATGTACATCTCTGTCCTGACAGAAAGACTTAGTGAAGTGTCTTAATAGTTTTAGTTGCATATATTTCTTTCTAAAGACAAGGCAGAGTTGTCCCAGAGAAGTTTGCATTAATCCTGCATAGCAGCTGTCAAAAGAAAAACTTTATTCTGTCTTACAATTCAGGAAAACAGTAACTATTATAAACTCTGTAACATCATTCAGGGTTGAAAGCATATTGTGTATTAACTGGCATAAGTAATTTTGTCTTGTATAGCGTATCTCTTTCCATGGGAGCACCATAAGTGGAGAAGCGGCACATTAGCAAAAACACCTCTCAGATACTACTTCATTTTATACTTACAGAATCATTTAGGTTGGAAACGACATTTCAGATCAAGTCCACCACTAGGCTATATGCCCAAGCACCACACCTATATGGCTTTTAAACATATCCAGGGATGGCAACTCAACCACCTCCCTGGGCAGCCTCTTCTAATGCCAAATGAACCTTTCAGTGAAAGATTTTCCTAATGTCTAGTTTAAATCTTCCCTGATGCAGCTTGAGGCCATTCATTCCCTCTTGTTCTGTCAGTAGTTACTTGTGAGAAAAGACCAAAGCCCACCTTTCTACAACATCCTTTCAGGGAGTTGCAGAGAGCAGTAAGGTTTTAGCCTCCTTTTCTGCAGACTAAAGAGCCCCGGTTTCCTCCGCCACTCCTCATAAGACCTATTCTCAAGCCCCTTCCCCAGCTTAGTTGATGTTGTCTGGACCCATTGTGAACCTTGATATCTTTTTTTGTATTGAGGTGTCCAAAACTGAACACAGTACTTGAGATGTGGCCTCACCAGGGCTGAGTACAGAGGGACAGTCACCTCCCTGGTACTGCTGGCCACACTATTTCTGATCCAGGCCAGGATGCTGCTGGCCCTCTTGATCATCTGGACACCCTGCTGGCTCATATTCAGCTCCTTATCACAGGTCTCTTTCTGCCAGGAAGCTTTCCAGGCACTCTTTCCCAAGCCTGCAGCATTGCCTGAGGTTGTTTTGAGCAAATTGCAGGACCCGGCCTTGATACATCCAGTATCAATTCTTCAGAAGTCATGGATTCAGAAGCATATGCAAAAATACTCACTTGGATTTGTACGCATCCCAAGAGGTTGTCTTGGAAAACTGAATTGCTCTTTAATTTTATTTTGTAATGCTCTTAGAGCAGCTTCACTGCCTATAGAACCAATGTAAAACGTGAGGCAAGTGGCCACAGCAGTACAGACTAACACAGAAGGAACAAGTGGTGGAGATCTGTGTCACACTTCCTGAACGCTTGTTTTACAGGATGGGCATCAAGATCTTAGTCCTGTTCAAGTAGTTCCAGACCATCACAGCAATGGGTTACAGGAATTAAGTGCTGTAACCAGCCCTATGTGTATTTTGATTCGCATTCCTTCAGTATCTGTGTAGGTCTGACCTTTACAGTAGGCTCCATATAAAGACTGTCTCTTAACAGTCACAGACACAATTTCAGCTTGCCCCTGCTATGTGATGGGACACATCCTTTAAAGGCTTAGTAAAATGGTGCTTAGCACTGGCTGCCTTGGTGCTTCCCACCCTCCTTGGTACCCACTCAAAAACAGCCTGGTTGTGGCTCTAGGCTTGCATGGAAGAAAAGTAGGAAGCTACTGTTTCTCATGGAGGATGAGTCAATCTTCAGAGGCCTTTTAGAAAGTAAGCTTTCTCTAGAGCAGCTTAAAAGAATCTCTCTGGTATTACATGATTACCTGTACTCTGCTAACAAAAGACAGTTCAATTTTTTTCTAACTGTGAGAGAGAATATTTTTAAACAAATGCTCAGCGAGATGTGTGATCTTTTAAGACCCATTACACAACCAGTCAGGACAGGGCTCTGGGGAACTTTTTACTTTATGACAAATTTATACAGAAGAGTTAGTTTGCGCAGGATATACTCTGAAATCAGAGGCCTTTTCAAAAGTTAACTCAGACGTGCTCACAAAGTGAAACCCTTCCCAAAACATGGAAGAAGTATCATAGAAGTAAATTCTCATCTGTAATTCATTTAATAGCTTAATTTATTAAACACATTATGCAAAATCTACATTGTTTCAGATTTCATGTTTACACACAGGATTTTTTTTTATTTTTAACCATGATGCGACAAAAGCTTCCCATAGCCTACCTTCCTATGGGAGATACAAACATTAAACACTACAAGAATTCCTGGCTCATTTAACTCTCTTTTCATTGCCTTCCCTTTATTTCCCTTATACAAGCTTGTATTCCAAAAGTAATTTTTAAACAGTTCCAAGGGAAAGTCTGCAGATACAAACAAACTCTTAGAAACAGGGAGAACTCCTAGAGAGGTCTACAATTCTTTATTTGACAAGATGTTCTTACATGAAAGGCCAATAATTTCTGGATATGGACTTGCAAAAATAACTTGAGTGCCACCACCTAAAAAGTGCTGATGCAACATGGCAACATTCGTGAGAATTCAGGTACTTCTGGGATTTCTGTTAGCACTAGGTAGAGGCGTTGTGCAAAATCCTCAAGTGGTGCTAGTTCACCCCACTTTTCAGCTGCTGGCACTGTACAAAGGGGAAAATAGCTATTAGCTAATTATTTTTTTTTTTAAAGCAACAGAGCTACTCAAAACTACCTTCAAACTACGGTTAATGTACATGTAAGTCTGTCATGCATCAAAAGTCAAATTTTAACAGTATGTGAAAGGCAAATACATATGTATTTATCTTGATCCCCAAAGTTTGACAATTATCCTATCTATATGCAGAGGTCAGATCATACCTTTAATCTGAGAGCATTATCACACCATACCACATATTGTTTAATTATCCTAAGGTACAACTCTTCTCAGTACTTAAACATAACCCTTTATTATACATCAACTAATTTATATTTTTGCACTTTGTTGTTTGTTGGTTTACTTCATTTCATTACAGAGAAAATGTAGAATTATATAACCATTCTTTATGGTATTCAAATAAATCTAGATTCCAGATTTTTACAAGGAGGATGGAATGTCAGCTGTTTGTCCACTCTGTAACAGCTCTTGTAATTCCTGTTCACATGATATGGCACATCCTGTGAAATGAAACAAGCCACCAAAAAAAGGAAGTTTCAAAACACATGAAAAACGTACACACACTAAAAGTAATTCATACTGACAAATAAGGAATGTTGTTCATTAAAGCTGTGCTTTAGAAAGAGGATGTTTAGGGTTAAGTAGCCTTCATCAAGGCACAGAATGGGAAGAAGTAAGCACAGCTGTCTGTCAAAGAGAAGTTCTGTACAACCACTAGTGAGGTGTGCATGCACGCAAACACAATTTCAAACTGCACAGCTGGTCTTTGTAACAAAACTGAACATAGTCAAAAGGAAATACTGTGACCTTTTTAATGGCCACAGTTTTACTTCATTATTAAAAACATGGCAAGTATTTCCAAACATAAATTTCACGATTTGAATAAATGAAATATTTTAAACAATGTGCTTCAGAGATATGAACCCTGTATGGTTGTACTGTCTGGTCTAGAAGCATTTTGTAGACATCATAGGAGCATTTCACACAAAACTGAAAATGTCATTCAGGTGAATAAGAAACAGGACATTTCCACAGACATTTCTAGCAGTTTTACACTTTCAAGTAGTTGAGTTCTTTCGGCCACTTGGTTTTGTAACAAATGTGTGCTACAGCAGTACAGGTTTGCAGATTCCTTTAGCAGCAAAGGCCTATTTCAAAGGGCACGTGGTCTTTTCGGGTTGATCTGTTTACTGGCCTGTTCCTCCTCTTGCAGAGCTGCCCGGAAAGATTTGACTTTATCTTTAATGAAAAAGAGAGAATGAGTACTGATGTGTCTGTGCTCAACATAGATCTTGAAACTAAGCCCTGACGCTCTACATCCCAGCCCTAATGCACAACAAAGAACTTTCCTCCACAAAAATAGCTGACACTACAAACTACAGGAGGATTGAGGTAAGCTTAAATTCAATACTCACCATAGAAACAAGTTGCTTAACAGCTTATTTCCTTGTTAGATGCTAACTCTGTGCAGTATAGGTTTGGGAACTGCACAATTGCATTCCCAGCACATAGCCTGTTCACGCTAAAACTCTAAGTTACAGAGCATAGGAAGATGCACACCATATAGATCCTTTTCCTTCCCAGCACCTTCCAAGCCATCCTTAGAGGCATATAAAATTGTATTTGGTCAGTCACTTCTGTACATTGTAAAACCCAGCGGAGCAAATTCTACTTTCCCCCGTTCTACGAATGTGAAAAGCATTTGTAATTAAATTTTGGAAGTTTTTCACCATAACTATAACAAGAATGGAAGAAACTTGAGAAAGGAAGTGTGGCATCCTTTCATAGCTCTATTCCTGTCCCCCTCCATTCCCCAACAATATGCCCAAGAATGGGAAGATGGAAACCAAAATGACAGCATAAAGATGTCAGTTCCAGAGTGACAGGAATAAAAGCTGAAACATTCAGCAACCATTCTATGGCATAAGCAGAATACTGTAAGAAAGAACTTTTGACTCAGCCCTTCTGGAAAGAGCCTATTTTCTCCTGTAAAGCTATACATGTATCATGCTGCCTGTAAAGATGCAAGGATCTTTTAGATAGACTTCACCTCCAGTACTTTGTTTCAAAAGCAGGATCTACTAAGTTTTTGGAGAACAGTGTGTAATTTAAAACTCTTTTTTCACTGCTGTTGCCTCAAATTTTCTTCTTCTGAGGATTAAGCCATCACCTATCCAAAGTAAAGGAACTTACCTCCCAGTTCTTTACTAAAGTATACATGTCCATGCATGCTTACAGGTCAGGCAGGCCATATCTGATTTTCTTGATGTATTCTTCTAACTTAGAGCAGATACTCAGTCTTCAGTAAAAACTAAGATTTATCTTAATGAGTTTTCTAACATAGGTCAAACTAACTCACCTGTACTTCTCAGCCCCCAACCCTGAACTTCTACCAACAGAGCTTGTCTCCTGTAGTCCAAATAGTTACAGAAATTAAAATGAAAACCTCATCTCCATGGTGTGCCAAGCTGATTTTAGAAGACAAGTGGCGGAGCCAATTCTGGGCACTAAGAACTATCTGTGGTTTATTTTTCAACAAAGAGAAGCTGACAAAATTCAGACAGAGAGGCTGTTGAAGAAAAAAGTAAGCTAACAGTCAAGCTACTCAGAGCTTGATGCCACTCTTAAGCAGAGTCTTAAGAGTTACAGCAGGCTCCCTGCTAGACAGTGCAACACAGCAGGAACTCAGAGTTCCTACTACTTTTTCCTTATCACATTACCTTTTTTTTTTTTTTTCATACAATTTGTTTGGATTTTCATTTTCTTTCCTTTATTTTTTTTGGAACAAAGGAAAAGAAAGTTGCAGAATCAAGTTTATATTTCCTGAAGGTAAAGCAGATTTTTTTTTCCTTTGAATTAGGATGAACTGAGCACAAATGTGAACTTGTTCTTAGGCAGCAGAATAACTGTTCCTCCCACATAACACTTCAGGGCAGCATTAGGGGAAATAAGACCCTTAAACAACCACACTTTTTTTCCCTTGTTATTACTGCAAGTCTACATGGAATGCTAAAACACACTGCTAATAATGCACACAAAAGTGATTAAAAACTATTTACCTCTAAGTTCAGTCAGAATATCAATTTTTTGCTCTAGAATTGCTTCAAGTTGAGTAGCATAAGAATCCACATCATAGTCTACTTCTTCCGTCATCTCAAGAAGAGCTTTTTCATCTTCCAGCCATCTAATAGATTCCTAGATTAAAAAAAACAAACAACCAAACAAAAAACACACACAAACTAAATATATTAGCAAAGTTTCACAACAAAAGAGTTGAATTAGACCTTTCTTTTCCAAGATGACGACACTTCTACCCTCTAGTCACCTCACTATATCTGACTGCAATCCTAAAATAAAACCTGACTCTTAATTCAGCAAAATTGCATGGTTTTTACATTGTTTCTCAATTCCAGGAGTCATATCAGCAACAGGTAAACTCTAGCTACCCTAATTCTCTTCAAAGTCAGAACATAAGGTGGTTGTAAAGCTAAGAAACTCAAGAGAGTTTTTATGTCACAGATACATCCCCTTAGGCAGGTATCAAACTCTTAAGTCAGGCTTCAATTTTAAGTGTGGGCTGGTTTCCACTGTCTGTAATCAGTGTCATTACTACACTCAAGGAACCAAGGTAATTCTGTCCATAATCAACATCAGCTTTGAGAGGTGCTGTATAAAAGAAGAGCTATTTTAAGCTCACTATTGGATGATCTAACTCCCCCGATAACAGTACAGAAAACGTTGGCTAAAGCAACACTTACAGCTCTTTGCACTTTATTACCAAAAGAAGAGGAAAAAATGAAATCTTGCAGCAAAGAAGAATGCAACCAGGAGTTTAAAGGTTACAGAACCATGCAAAGCTGTGATCAGGACTGATCCCACTTGAAATGCTTTGATTTTAAACAAAGAAAAACAGCTGATGGTTCTAGGCATGCTGGGCATGAAAAACTAAAATTAACTCTCTTCTTCTGTGCTCAGTAGCCCAAGTAAAATTGAAAACATAGTCCAAATGCCAGTGTATGTTTTTTGGCTTTCAGGGCAGTTGGAGCTCACACTGGGATAGGATTCATCTGATGTAAACTTGTACATACAAGATAAAAAGGAAGACCAACACCTCTAAAGCACAATTCTTCTGTTCATATATTTTAGACATTTTTGGTTTGGAAAGCAGGTTTTATATTGGCAGCTTCCAGGAGAAAACTGACAACTTCTGCCTGGCACACCTGCTAGATTTTGTATGGCAGCCCCCCTCCACCCACAGTATAAACTAACAAGCCATGCTGTGAATGAAGGGAGCTGAGGCTTAGACACATTCCCTTCTCCTGGCTGCTGGGAGGAGCAGTAATCTCCATCAAAAGGCCAGATGGACACGCAGGGGCAGCAACATCTTAAACTAATGCAGCTTATCTCTCCAGAAGTCATAAGCATTAGGACACAGCTACAGCATATGGTGTATGACTTTCACACTTCTGAATGTTTTACTTCAGGGCTAATGTTCTGTAATAAATAAATCTCTCTGTTTTAAAATGTGTTACTTAGCATCTTACTGTATATGAACACATATCAATGTTCTACTACGTTAGACACCTATATTGAGGGGATGTGTGTATTCATTACACATTTCTTGCTCTGCTATTCTCTTGCAATAGATGTGCCAAATGGACAGCCTGCCTAAAGATCTAAAGTTATGAACTGAAGCAACTGGCATTTCCTTCTGAAAACCAGTAACTCATTACTACAATTCGTTCTGTGAAAGGATCTGTGGTGCTGACCAGCATTACACTGCATGGGCAGGCAGTACTCCTTCCAAAGACCCTGACTAATAGCAAGTGAAAACCTTTATGTATCTGTAGAAAGCAAGCAAACAGGCAGTTAGAAATACACATCTTTTCTGGACCTCAGTGTCCAGCTACTCAGATGAGATACTTGGTGAGAGTATTGCAGTATCTTAGAGGGAGATGACAAAAAAAGAAATGGTGCTGACAGAGACATTACTATTAATTGCTATCTCTGGAATAGGAATACTGGCATAGACTAGACAGTGAAACTGAAAATTTTAAGACCAATATGAATAAACTCCATGCAACTAAAAAACAACAAACCACAAATCACACAGTCACTAATGCTAGAAAAGGACTACAACAGAAAATATAGTAAACAGTAACAATAGTAGAAAGAAAACAACTTTTCTTATGATGAACACAGTTTGTTTAGGAATGTTTGTTGAGAAGAAAGGAAAATTTTCCTGAATGTGTGAGTTGATACAGAAATATGCTTCTCTTTCATCATGGGGACAACAATTAGTGATTATGGGATCTGTCCCTTTATGTTTGCTACGACAGGCTTATCATAATAAAACAATTTAGACATCTCTGGGCACCAGTGATATGACCAGATGGTATCCTACATCTTCAAGAGTATGTACTTTGTTCTATTCTAATCCAGAAATTCATGTCTTCCCAATCAAAGTAGAACTCCATCTTTACCTGGAAGACAGCCCTGTGGTCTTCTAATACTTGCTCCTCCATTTCTACCATTTGTGACACAGCTTCATGGAAAGTAAACAACTGCGGAGAAACTTCCTCTTCCTAAAAACAATAGTTAAGCTTGTTAGTCTGGAAAGAACTGTGGCTACACAAAATAAATTGAATATGATCCATCTCATCACAGAACAAAAAAAGAAATAAACAGAAGACAGAATCTGACCAAAGTATAACTGAATACTTCTCTAGAAATGGGTGGAGAGGACAATAAATTCAAAATGTTCACAGAGTTAAATTTAACTCATATTCACTAAAAATTTCCAGCCATTTATCCTAGTGAATACCAGAAAACAAAATAATCCATATTAATAAAAACAAGTTCAAATAGTGTGAAGAGGAAGTCACACGGGAAGAACACTAATTTCTAATAGTTTTTAATGCCTACAGAAAACTTCAGAAGATGTCTACAGAAAACTCTAGTCTTCTGTGAGGGCTTTTAGTTGTGCATATCCAAATAAACAGACAAAAATAAAGCAAACAAACAAACAAAAACCAACACACAAAACAACCCCCCAAAAAAAACCAAACCAACAAACCCGTGCAACTACATTCAATACATTTCAGGAAATCAAAATTAAATTAATCCATTGGGGAAAAAAAAAGTGGAGTAAGTGTAAAGTGAGAAAACTAAAATGTACATAGTGACTAATACATTGGAAGAATGCTCAACATGGACGCACAAACATGGACAAACAGGGTTACTTTAGAAATGAATAGTTAACAATCCAGAGGGAAAGCACTAGGTAGGCTTTAGCAAGACAGTACAGTTCCTTATACACTGCCTCTAAATTATTTTTTTAAAACATATCTAAGGCTTAATTTAATTCAACATGAGCAATGCAAAAGTATGTTCTGAACGAATATCTATCTGTCTGGAAGGACTGTCCAGAGGGAAGCTCTAAGAACCACCGAATTACAGAATCACAGCAATGCAGAGTTTGGAAGGGATCTCTGCATCCATGCAGGCTTTGAAAATTTCTAGAGAAGAAGACTACGTAACTTCTCTGGGTAACCAGATACAATGCTCTGTTACTCCCATGATAAGTAAGTTACTAGCCAGTTCTTATAAAATAAGAGTCCTGGAAGAAAAGCCAGTTACTAAAATGAGAAACACAGCAGACACCATGAAGAGGTGTCTGAGAAGGCAGAGAATCAGTCTTGCGAAAAATAAGTTAGGATAGTAACAATTTTTCTTTTCTGTCTTTCATCAGCATTTTGACTAATCAAGTTTTAATCTCTTAATGATCTTGCTAACAGGCTACAAATTCTGTATTGATTCTGCCACTGTATTTATCATCACCACTTTCCATTAATGCTGTAAAACACTCACATTTTGTTCACAAAGCAGTTTGAGATCATCTCTCTGAGGAGAGCTCCCCACACCCCACTGTGTCTCCAAGTCATCGATCTGATTGGGAGTATGGTGTACAATGGGGCGGGTATCTCCTGAGGCACTAGGATCAACTGTCAGCTCCTTCACCCTATAAGCAGAAAATGTTTCACTTGAAAATTAGTTAATTTCTTATGCAAAGAGTTACAACCAAAAATAAAGCTCTATGGGCTTATGAGCAATTAATTCATTTAATAGGGATGATGATGTCAGCTTCACAAATTTAATGTGTTTTCAGCGACAAATATATGCTTAGTCCAACTCCTCAAAGAGCATGGACCATTGAATTTCAAATACTTGCAGATGGATTACAGTACATCTTCTAGAAAGAGGCATTTTTTGATTGAAATTCTGCTACTAATTAATGGCTGAGATGGAAAAAATCTCAAAACCCTCAATGTCAATTTATTAACAATGACTAAGATTTGAAAGAAAAGTTCATTCATCACCCTAAACCTGACCATTTTCTTTCTTCTGTGAAGAAAATTTTTAAATAGGTTAATCAGTCAGTAACCCACTACTTATTATAAGCAAATCTACCAAGTATTTTGAAGAACATAATAATTTTCAACCAAGTATCTCAGAGAACAAAGAGATACATTAATTAAAATAATTTCAGAGGTGATCATATTAAAATCTCAGGGTCTTGCAGCATGAAAATAATTTAAAAGATTGATAATGATTCTGAAAAAAAAAAAAAAAGCCCATTTAAAAGGATGTTTACAAAACAGACATGGCAAAGTCTGCAAGTGTAGCAAGCTTTAGAACATTTTTTTTTCTTATATAGAAAAGCTTTTTTTCATTAAGCACTTTTTACTACAACAGAAACTGGTGTTCATTCATCCTCAGAGTGATGAAAAGTTTTTAAAAGATAAATCTGTAAAAAACATTTTCTCTTTTATTTATAGTTACTCAAATTACCCTAAACATAGACTTATCAGATTTGTTCCATTAAATGCACAAAGGTGACATCACCATGGGTTTTTTACATGTATGAAGGAAACTAGCAAGCTTGGATACGGAGTGTGGATGTTTAAGGGGGGTGAACAAAATACTGGGAAGATGATTGCAGATCATGCAGAACCATCACCTGCCAAACAAAATAAAAACAAAGTATGTCTGACTCCAGGCAAGGGGACTAATGAAAGGTTGGTCTGTAAAATTACATAGCCAAAAAAAAAACCTTAAAAATAAAGATTCCATGTATAGAATGAAGTAGACCTGGTGACTGAAGGAGAAAAGTCGTCATACTCATAGGAAGGAGAGAGATCAGAGCGACTGCCACTACCCTGTGAGAAGGGAATGTCCGAAGGACTAATTCCAAATTCCTTTACTCTGCAGCAGCAAAATACAGCAGCAAATTAAAAGAAAATGTTCTCATAAACACAATCAAAATGACAACTACTTGTTTAGCATATTTCAGTGGGTTAACTATGACATTATTTTGATATTAACAAACAAGTGTGCCAGCTTATTTAAAACTTCTGCAAACAGAGTTACAGATCACTAAAAAAATTGAATAAAACCAGTGCTGCTAATTTGCAGGGCTGTAATAGCAGTGTATTCAGAAGAGTAGTTCCAGATCTCCTGTTTGTCCAGTTAATAAAATTTGCTCTATATTCAATAATTCACTAAAAGGCTCATTTTAAAGTATATCAAACCCCTGCAGCTACAAAACTTTTAGTTCTGTTCCACCCCCTTTCTTACACTGGACACACACTGGTGTCCAGCACCTAAAAACTAGTTATACTGTGGAAATCATATATTGGAAGAAAAGTCTAAAATAAAAAACTAAAAGGCACAAAACACGCGAAGCAACTTTACAGCAACAGGCTTTCATGGAATAACAACATACAAATTTAACACCATGGGGAAGAAACAGTAGTGCAACTGTTTAGTATACCAGAAATAGGTATTTCATTAGTTTTGTAGTGTCTATTTCTGGAGTCACTTAGCAACACATATTCTAAAAGGGGCAGAAGTTCCAACTGAGTCTTGATGAATGTGCAATGTCCTTCACTACATTACTGTAAGTAGGTGAGTAGATGCCTCCTCCTCACCAGGAAGGAAATCACAGACTGGTCCAAGCCAGACTTAACTACTAGCTCCTTGATCCAGACACAGAGACATTTGGATATTGAGAAGAATGGGTGGTAAGCTTTCCTAACAGCCCACTGTGCCTAAATGAGACTGGCCAGGGCACTCAGGCAACCAGGAGCTGAAGTGGTTCTGCCCTATCTTTCACTGTGACAAGTAGGCCACACTAAATGGTAGTCTCCTCTCACAAGACCAGGGGTTTCGAGGTTCAGAGGCATGTTTGCCTCCTTTGTTCTTTGCATCAAAGCAAGGTGGGGTCTCCAGGTTACGGGTCTGTCTAGAGATACACAGAACCTGATCTTCCCATCTCCACAGACATTAAACCAAAGAACTGGAGCAGGGGGAGGCTCCTTTCACGTTCACTGAAGGGAGGTTAACACTTCCAGAGTGCAGTACAGATCTCAGAAGTGGTGCCTTGGCCTCTGGAGGCACTAATGTCTCTACACTGATTATAAAGGCACTGTTGGATTAACTGACTCTTGACGTGGGGGTCTCAGATATTTGCCTGAAGTTGAGAATGACAGTATTTCATATATATACACATGCGAAACAAACTGGAAACTGCATGCAATTTCACCAAGGGGATAAAAATCTTTTAAAAAAATCACATTGCAAAAGATATTTCAGCTAGCACCCCAAGGAATTACCATCAATATGAGCTACCCCTAATGCAAGAAATGGTGCCTCCAGAGCAGGGACAAAACTAATAGTGGCATCTCTGACATTCCTTGCAGTCCACAACATCCATCTCTGGACAACGGCTTAAATGCAGCTTCTATTGATTCTATTGTAATGGTTGTAAAAAGTGACAATTTAAATTAATTATGCCCCTGGATCAATAATTTCGTTTTAATTAATAATGCAAGTACAATGAAATTATTCATCTAGCTAAAATAAAATTATTCAAGTAGCTAAAATAATTATATATCATGGAACAACACTATTCCAAATATCAGTAACCAACAGACAGTATAGTTACAAGTAGTAACATTTTCCATACCTGTTTGCATATCTCAATGTATTTAGAGTGTTTTCACATGATGCCATCCCCGGAGAAATTGTAGCAATCTGAAAAAAAAAAACAAGCCCCACGTTGATAAATCACTTTGTACAGATGAAAGGGTAAATAAACTCAACATTTTTTTAAAAAATCTCCAGTTCCACTGGATCCAGTTCCAGATCTTCTACCAAAACTGTCTACTGTGTACACCTGTCATTATACAATGACATCTCAAGGAGACATNGTGTGTGTGTGTGTGTGTCTCAATTAAGAGTTATCTGTAAACAATACTTGATAGCTAGCTTATTATCACACATATCTGGAATTTATAGGTCTTTCCTTTCCCTGTTAAATAAAATACCCTGAAGATCTCACCTTATCTCCAAGCACTCAGCAAAAATGTTAACTGATCAGGCAGCAGTGGCATCATTGTTTGTCCTAGTTTCTCTCCGTAGTCCAATTTTTTCATCTGTGCTCCTTTCAGGAGAGCCATAAAGGCACTACCAAGGACAAACATCTCTGTGATCCTACACACTAACACTTTTTGTGGCAGCACAGCACCAGAAGACTGATACTGATGAAGACTAAATAATACCTCTCTTCTCTTTCATCCTGCTGCTGACATTACTGTACAAAAGCATAGGTATTCATCCTGAGAGGAATTTCTCCTACTAGGGAGAAAGGAAAAATATGTCATGGAAGGGGGTTAGAAAGTCTAAAGAGTCTGCTAACATACAAACTTAAGTTTAAACTCCTAAAACTGGTATACACCAGTTACTACTGAAAACAAGTGTAGACGAATCCGTGCACAAGACTCGTCTGTTGAACACAAAGGTGCGCTACATCACATGTTCTCACACCCCAATAAACTCCAGCCAGGCAGGGCAGGAGGGCTATGACCTCTCTGTGACTTGCTTCCTCACTCGTAATTCCAAATGAGGACAGGAAAAAAAGATGCACTATTTATGGGCAAGAACATCTCTAAGGCCCATAGTTACCATTCTTCCTACTTCTGTCTACATTGCTAATAAGCAGTCACAGTGGGATCAATGGCCCTCGGGGACACTGAAGTCTGCAGGTTCCTACTCCCACCCCAGAGGGCTGAGGGGTCTGGTGCTTCAGCTATGACTGTAGCACATCAAGGATGCAGTATGTTAAAGATGCAGCACTGGTTAAAAATATGAGACCATCCTATACAGCTACCTTGCAAATTTCAAATGATGATACACTATACTACACAACTCTTCAAAAACAACTCTAAATTTAGATTTAAGGACAAGAACTACAGTAAACCTGCAATGACTAGTAAAAGTCAAAACAACCTATTTATACTGACTGTATGCCTCTGGATTTCTTTAGAATTAAGCAGATCCTAGTCAAAACTGCCCATGTTATTAAGTTATTTTCAAAATATTTTTCTGGTAGTTGATGAAAAAAAAAAAAGTTTTCCAAATCTTATTTTAATCTTTATTCTGCATCCATCTAGTTATCATGGGAAGTGGTGCTACAAAGGCAAGAGCTCAATAAACACTTCTTTTCAACTGGTATCAACAACCATCCAATTGTTGTTCTTCCCACATCGGTATCAAGAGAAACCCTTAGTGATGAAGTTCTTGATAAAAATTACATTACAAACACTAAAACCAGAATGTCACAAGTGGTTCTACTACTGAAAAACTACATGAAAAAGTATAAGTTTCAAAGCAGTATCTCATCATGGAAGGGTTTTCTTATTCTTAATTTGTTAAACAACATAGTTACCTGAACAAGAAAGTTAAAAAAAAAGTATTCAAGCATATTTATTTTCAGAGGGTTTTTTCCTTACTTTAGAACTCTATTGAACATAAATAAAAGAATACTGAAAAAGAATTTCTGATAAAAGCTTTATCAGAAACTGAACACCCACAGATCATGGATTATCTCCAATGGCATTCTTACACATTTTAATGGTAAAAAAATTACAACAACTCTTTAAGAAGAGTAATAATTAAATATAAAAACCTTCAGCAAAACAAAGACAGCTTGTTAGCAACTTAAGGAGGTAATGGTGATGGTGAGAACTTCATGAAATATTCACAAATGTTAATTATTCTATGTAATTTGCATCAGGCTAACCTTTGAAACCTTCTTCAGCAGTGTGGATATGCAAGCTAGAAATGGACAATTTAGCTTTCTGATCCTGCACCGGATTTCTGAAGTTAGAGAATCAGAGAATCATGGAATATTTGTGCTGGAAGGGACCTTTAAAGGTCATCTGGTCAAACCGTCCTGCAGTGAGCAGGGACATCTTCAACTAGATCAGGTATGTTTTAGTGGGAAAGGTTTTTTCATCAGAAAATTGAAGGAGAAAAAAATATTAATAAAAATGCTATTTTACCACCATTTCAAATTAGAAGTATACCTAATAGCTAAAGGGAAGACTAGGTTGCTCTAACACCTTAGTTTTCATGTTGTGGTCTCCAGGCTTCTTTGGCCCCTAGGCTAATTAATTCCAAGGAATGTGTGAAAAGTAACAAACCCGAACCAGCCTAGCAATTCATGTCCACTGCAGAGTTTGCATTTCCACATGGAGAAATGTTATGGATGCACAAATAAAACGACTGGACATCAGTGCTTTTATCTGTCCTTTCCACCATCTGACAAAATAATTACTTTTAAGACTGATGCAACTGCATTTATACAATACAAAACTATCTATCACATCTATTCCAGCTACTTCCCCCTCAACAGCCTAGAGCATAGTCTGATGCCTTTGATAGCAACTTTAAATTTCCCTTTGTCGTTTAAAGATCTATTTTGATTTAAATCAGGCAGGCAGCTAAACACAAGGCTCATTCACCCTTCCCCTTCATGTCGAAGAGGAGGAGAGAATTGGAAGGGTAAAGGTGAGGAGATTCTTAGGTTGAGATAAAACAACTTAATAATTGAAACAAATTAAAATTAAAGAAACTATAATAGCAATGATAATAATAACAACAGAACATACAAGTGCTGCAATTGCTCGCCACCTGCTGACCAATGCCAAGCCTGTTCCCTACCAGCAAACCCACAGGAGAAAAAATCCTAAACTGCAATAGCGGAAGAGCCCTAGCTTCCCAGTCAACCCTCGTCTATACACTGAGCATGATGTTGTATGATATGGAATATTCCACTCAAATGAGTTTGTTGCTCTGGCTATGCTCCCTCCCAGCTTCTTGTGCACCTGCACACTAGCAAGGGATGGGAAACTGAGAAATCCTTGATTCCATAGCAATAGCAAAAAACGTCAGTACCTTATCAACATTCTTCTCATACCAAATCCCATACTCAGACTCTTTTAGCTACTAACAAGAAAAATTATCTCTATCCCAGCTAAAGCAAGATCATAACTCACTATTGTACTTCCAGTTAATGCCATCTTTAAAAAAAACCCAACAGATTTCTCAAGCTAGAAGTGTTTCTAGCTAGGTGCCTAGCTAGAAAACTAGAATAAGCAGTAAGAAAAGCCAATAAAAAGTGAGAAGGGAGCAAGCTATCTAAAACAACTCTGCTGAAAGTCTCATTCCACATGCAGTGTTAGTGTTAATAATTAAAAATGTAGTAATAAGAGTAAAATGTAATAATAATTGTAATGAAAAGGAAGGTAACAAAAAAAGAGAAATAGATAAGCGATGCAGAGTGTAATTGCTCACCACTTGCTG
>VWZY01000972.1:15410-32101 GCA_013399075.1 Chloroceryle aenea | reverse complement strand
AACATGTTATGGAGAGGACTCAGGTAGGTATTAAATGCTACAGTGCTTGAAATTTTTGGAACAGATGAGGATTTGTCAGATATGGTCTGCCCATAGCAGCTGGTAACTTCTCCAAGTTACAAAAGAAAGAAAATGTGTGGCTGTTCTTTACCTCAGATTTAGAGGTACAGTCAACCACATGCGTGACCTGGGGTCCAGCCGTAACCTCGCAGCTAGCTCTGCCCGCACTCGCCTATTACACGCTTATGCCAATGTGGTGGACAATAATGGCGTTTATTACAGGGAAACACCGCGTTATATAGCTTTGGTTTACAACATCACATCCGTCTGCTAGCGTCATAAATCAAATGCTACTGGCTACCTAACTGTCCCTGTCTTTCCGTACATCGCAAGATCTTCCGAGCGCCGGGCCTTAACTACAACAAAAATGCCCTTTTCCTTTGTGCCAACAAACTTCCCCATAACTGACAGTAGACATTTTCAGGATCTAGTATGTCAGCTTGGCCCAGACAGAATGACAATAGCCAAACACCTGAAAAAATTGGTTCTCGGAGCCACAAAAGCTGATTCTATGTGCTGCCTCTAACACAAGCCAATTTCAAAAGATGGCAGAGGGATCAACCTCCAAATATGTATATTTTAAATTTGGACGGTGAAAGAAAAAACAAAGAAGCATCATAATCCTGGTAGGAAGCCTCAGAAGAAAGATCTGTGTAGATCTTAAGTCTAGTGGATCTAAATCTAGTGGGTTTAGATTAGAAATAAGGAGGAAGGTCTTTACCAGGAGAGTGATGAAGCACTGGAACAGGTTGCCCAGGGAGGTGGCTGAGGCCCCATCCCTGGAGACATTCAAGGTGGGGTTTGATGAAGCTCTGAGCAACCTGCTCTTGTTAAGGATGTCCCTGCTGTCAGCAGGGTGGAGGACTAGATGACCTCTAGAAGTCCCTTCCAACCCAGACATTTCTATGCTTCTATGTTTCTTATAAATGTGATGAAGTCAGTGCAGGTGATTCTTTTTTTTTTTTCCTGACACTCTGGAAAGCCGTGAATAATACGAAAATCCATAGATTAAAAAATCCCTTAGCCAAAGAGATCATCAGAACTATCTGTATATCCCTTCCTTTCTTCATACACTCAGATGCTAGTTTGAAATTCAGGTTTAAAGAAGATTCTGTAACTTAATTTTAAAATGCTAAGTGATGGGACAAGAGTCCACCACTTTTCCAATAAACTTTTCTAGTGCTTATTTATAACTTGTGACTAGTATGGCATATTCTTTCCAGTGTAAATTTGTATCACTTATGAAAAATGATGCAAAAGAGGGGAGGTTAGGCTGGATGTTAGGAATAATTTCTTCATACAAAGTGTTGTAAAGCGCTGGAACAGGCTGCCCAGGAAAGTGTTGGAGTCCCCACCCCTGAAGACATTTAAAAGACATATAGATGTGGTTCTGAGGGAAATGGTTTTGTGGTGACCTGGCAGTGCTGGGTTAATTGTTGGACTTGGTGATCTCAAAGGTCCAGTCAAAATGATTCTGTGATTCTATTAAATAATAATAATAAAAAAAATCAGATGCTGGAATATCTTGTGTATTGTCATCAGAGCTGAAATGTCTACTAGCACGAATCCTGACTATGAATAAATTTAGTCAGAAAATTAGAACTAGGTTTCCAACTATCAGAGGGGTGATATTCAGCTACTTTTTGTATGTCCAAGGATAATACCATTACCTGAGTCTTCCTGGTGAAACATGATGACCCAAAATTTATCTCTGAGAAACTGCTTTTGAAAACAGAGTTCTATAATGTAGACACAGCCTTTGTTATTCTCAGATATATTTTCTTGATTTATAAAAATATTTTGTTGAACTGGAAGTCACACTATGACAGTAATTTTTCTACCTTATTTTTCTGTCCCAATGATACTTAAAATCTGGTCCATAAAGACAGCACTTTTTCTTAGCTGCTGGTAAATACTTGAAATGTTTTTGTATTAGCCATCAGGCAGGGAGCCCCATGAGAAAACATAACATATTGACATTTTCCCCTTGTACTTGGTACAGACACTCGCTCTGTTGTCATTGTCCAGTCCTACTCAGAAAAGCACTTACACACTTGTTTCTCTTCTGTTGACTTCAACAAGAAGGAGCCATGCTCAGACTGAGAGTTAAAAGCTGCTCAGCTGTAGATTCCTGGAAAATTACTGAGATATGGAACAAAACAAATTATTTGGAAGTGCTTGGGGGCCGGAGTGGTGGGAGGTGGCACAGGGGGAGGTGGAGAAAAGAAGAAAACACAAGTTAAAAAAATAAAATAACAATAATAAATAAAAATAAAATGAAATAAAATAAATAATTAAAAATAAAGAACCAGCAAAAAAACCAAGGGCAGGACAAGCAGTATAGATTTGTCAGAAACAAATACAGTAAAAAATGAAGTAGTCACAGACGAGGCCACAATTATACAAAGAAATTAACTGAGTATCATTTGGGAAAGCCATAAAAAGTAAAAAAAAGCTTACAGGTCTCAAAAATTAGACTTCTGCAGGAAGTTTTACCTGCAGTGGGAGGGTGACTGTTATTTGTAGAATTAAGTTACATATAAAATAAGAAAATTTTTAAGAGGAAAGGACTTGCCTTATGCAAAAAGTATAGTCCATTTCTATTAATCTTCTATACTATATACTAGGTTAGAAACTGAGAAAACCAAACAGAGCCATAGTGTGCAATTAAGTGATTTTAAGTTCAATTCAGAAGAAATTTAAGCTCTGTAATGGTCCCTCATAATACTAAAAATATGTAGCATGTCTAAGAATGTAGTAAGTCTAAGATTTCTCTTATTTAACCATAACAATCTAGCAGTGGGTTCTGACTAGATATTTTCCTGATATTATTTAGCATCATATTTGTAAACTGAAGATGACTTTTGAGCTAGGACCAGACCACTTTGCCTGTTTCTGGTGGTGTAAAAATTGCTCTTTACTACTTAGAACTCATGTAAGAGACAATCTGAATTCATGATGCTTAGCATTTGGAAACCTGATCCTTAGGGTAAGGAAATGGGACAAGCTGTTCTAGACCTCTCGGGAACCAGTCCCATAAGACTAAAGTAGAGTGACAGCTCCACTCTATTAGGAAAACATCAGGAGTCTAAATATAGGAAATATCATCATAAGAAGTTTAAAAATTGAGTCAGAGAGAATACTATTGTAGTCATTTGCATTTTCAAAGCACTGCTGAAAATCAACATAAGCATAAAATAACAAATAAAATTCTTCAGTGAAACTTGTGGTAAACCTAGAATATCATTAATGATTTTTTTTAGTCCTTTGACCAAATATATTGGGTTTTTTACTTAAAAAGAACCTTTAAACCAGAAAATGTCCTAAGTGTGTGTGCATGTAAAAGAACAGAGTAACAGTAAAGCTCTGCTTTAGAAAAGAGGTGAAAATAATAATCATTGAAAACAGCCTGAAATATTTAATATCTGATTTAAATCTGGACAGGCTACTCAAATTAATACCTATGCTCTTTAAGAAGTGACATGATTTTCTTAATGCCCTCAAGTGGTCAGCATGAAATTTTATAAATGTTCAGAAGACAGCACTTCCATGAGAATGATCCCTATGACCATGCCTGCAGCAATGCTTAAATGCTCAAGACAGAATAAAAGTTCCCGCTGCTGTATTGGTGACACTGTGACTTGCAGCACCTTGGGGATTACTTTGTAGGTGTCCTGTTTGAGTATTGATCAAGTCTGACCTTGATCATCCTATGAGACTCTCAGATCAGAACCCAAGGTAATATAGCTACAGGCCATCAGTATTAACACCCAGAGGATTTGGCTGTCTTTACATTTTTTCTTTGTCTGTGTTTTCTCTTTCAAAAATAACATCCCTTTTTATTTACTAAGATATATGATTTCAGTTGAGTTTTAGAGAGACCATCTATAGAAGGATTAAGTAGTCTTCCTGTGATATTTTCATCTGCAGAAAATATTTTGTTTTCAAATCAAAAATGAACATGATTTCTTGTGTTGTAATGGACAGAATTGAGATAAAAAAGTAACTTCTTAGCAACCTTTGTCTTTTCTGTAAATACCAACTTTCCATTTTTTACTACACCAGTTCTGTCTTTACGCAAGCTGTGAGTGCTTACGCTTCTGTTATTAATAGATGTTGTCTTTAAACAAGGTAGTTTTCAGATGCATTGCTAAATATTCCCCATGAAAAACAATAGTGCATTCTCATAATAAATAGAGAGTTTTCATTCCTTCAATTTTCTAGTTAACCTCTGAGGGCTTCAGGGAACACACACACACAAGATTCCTCTTTATAAAAAGATAATCAATTTTTACACATATTGACTTGGAAACTTAATAACTAGATCAGACACACATAGTAGATTATACAGGTCATTTTCATGCCTATTAAATGTCATTCTCTTGTACAAAACTTAGCTTTCCTGGATCTCCTCATTTTATATCCTTGCACAGTTAAATTAACAGAAACACCAAGTTAAAATAAGCATTTTGCTCTTTTCCCCAAATGACAAAAGATAGTTTTCTCCTAAAAGCAGATACATAAAGATATGCAATATTAATGTGTCATCTTTCTTGGAATATTTCCCTTGAATCACTTCTCTAAGATCCTGCAATATTTCTCACTGTAATGGACTCTGATCATTGTCCATAACTCAAAATTATGTCATGTTCTTGTCTTGTGTTTGTAATAATAATCTTGCTTCAGTTGTGTTTCATGTGTTTCAGTTGAATCAAGCTAAGACATTTGTTCATGCGTACGACTCAAATGCATAGATATGGAGTTTGTTAGCAAATATCTATAATATCAATTGCCTAACAAGAGAGGTCCTAAGAACTGGACATGAACTGCATTTGAACACTGACAAAAGCAAATGGATATGGTAACAGATATGCTCTCCTCCGGGTTTGGTGGTCATTTTGCCTCATGGGAAGGGTGTATATAATTTGCGCATTTGTGCACAAATACCAGGAAGCCTAGATGAGCTTTCTACCAAGGTTCTAGAAATCTCCATCTTATAATAAATATATAATATATAATATATATAATAATCATATTATGTTAATAATAGTAAGCTGTTCCTCTCCCTGGCTTCACAGTTGTAGTCTTTTTCTTTTTTTTCCCTCTTTTTTTCTTTTTCTAGAAGTCTAGTCTAATTATTGTTCCCTNAGTGGGTTCTGACTAGATATTTTCCTGATATTATTTAGCATCATATTTGTAAACTGAAGATGACTTTTGAGCTAGGACCAGACCACTTTGCCTGTTTCTGGTGGTGTAAAAATTGCTCTTTACTACTTAGAACTCATGTAAGAGACAATCTGAATTCATGATGCTTAGCATTTGGAAACCTGATCCTTAGGGTAAGGAAATGGGACAAGCTGTTCTAGACCTCTCGGGAACCAGTCCCATAAGACTAAAGTAGAGTGACAGCTCCACTCTATTAGGAAAACACCAGGAGTCTAAATATAGGAAATATCATCATAAGAAGTTTAAAAATTGAGTCAGAGAGAATACTATTGTAGTCATTTGCATTTTCAAAGCACTGCTGAAAATCAACATAAGCATAAAATAACAAATAAAATTCTTCAGTGAAACTTGTGGTAAACCTAGAATATCATTAATGATTTTTTTTAGTCCTTTGACCAAATATATTGGGTTTTTTACTTAAAAAGAACCTTTAAACCAGAAAATGTCCTAAGTGTGTGTGCATGTAAAAGAACAGAGTAACAGTAAAGCTCTGCTTTAGAAAAGAGGTGAAAATAATAATCATTGAAAACAGCCTGAAATATTTAATATCTGATTTAAATCTGGACAGGCTACTCAAATTAATACCTATGCTCTTTAAGAAGTGACATGATTTTCTTAATGCCCTCAAGTGGTCAGCATGAAATTTTATAAATGTTCAGAAGACAGCACTTCCATGAGAATGATCCCTATGACCATGCCTGCAGCAATGCTTAAATGCTCAAGACAGAATAAAAGTTCCCGCTGCTGTATTGGTGACACTGTGACTTGCAGCACCTTGGGGATTACTTTGTAGGTGTCCTGTTTGAGTATTGATCAAGTCTGACCTTGATCATCCTATGAGACTCTCAGATCAGAACCCAAGGTAATATAGCTACAGGCCATCAGTATTAACACCCAGAGGATTTGGCTGTCTTTACATTTTTTCTTTGTCTGTGTTTTCTCTTTCAAAAATAACATCCCTTTTTATTTACTAAGATATATGATTTCAGTTGAGTTTTAGAGAGACCATCTATAGAAGGATTAAGTAGTCTTCCTGTGATATTTTCATCTGCAGAAAATATTTTGTTTTCAAATCAAAAATGAACATGATTTCTTGTGTTGTAATGGACAGAATTGAGATAAAAAAGTAACTTCTTAGCAACCTTTGTCTTTTCTGTAAATACCAACTTTCCATTTTTTACTACACCAGTTCTGTCTTTACGCAAGCTGTGAGTGCTTACGCTTCTGTTATTAATAGATGTTGTCTTTAAACAAGGTAGTTTTCAGATGCATTGCTAAATATTCCCCATGAAAAACAATAGTGCATTCTCATAATAAATAGAGAGTTTTCATTCCTTCAATTTTCTAGTTAACCTCTGAGGGCTTCAGGGAACACACACACACAAGATTCCTCTTTATAAAAAGATAATCAATTTTTACACATATTGACTTGGAAACTTAATAACTAGATCAGACACACATAGTAGATTATACAGGTCATTTTCATGCCTATTAAATGTCATTCTCTTGTACAAAACTTAGCTTTCCTGGATCTCCTCATTTTATATCCTTGCACAGTTAAATTAACAGAAACACCAAGTTAAAATAAGCATTTTGCTCTTTTCCCCAAATGACAAAAGATAGTTTTCTCCTAAAAGCAGATACATAAAGATATGCAATATTAATGTGTCATCTTTCTTGGAATATTTCCCTTGAATCACTTCTCTAAGATCCTGCAATATTTCTCACTGTAATGGACTCTGATCATTGTCCATAACTCAAAATTATGTCATGTTCTTGTCTTGTGTTTGTAATAATAATCTTGCTTCAGTTGTGTTTCATGTGTTTCAGTTGAATCAAGCTAAGACATTTGTTCATGCGTACGACTCAAATGCATAGATATGGAGTTTGTTAGCAAATATCTATAATATCAATTGCCTAACAAGAGAGGTCCTAAGAACTGGACATGAACTGCATTTGAACACTGACAAAAGCAAATGGATATGGTAACAGATATGCTCTCCTCCGGGTTTGGTGGTCATTTTGCCTCATGGGAAGGGTGTATATAATTTGCGCATTTGTGCACAAATACCAGGAAGCCTAGATGAGCTTTCTACCAAGGTTCTAGAAATCTCCATCTTATAATAAATATATAATATATAATATATATAATAATCATATTATGTTAATAATAGTAAGCTGTTCCTCTCCCTGGCTTCACAGTTGTAGTCTTTTTCTTTTTTTTCCCTCTTTTTTTCTTTTTCTAGAAGTCTAGTCTAATTATTGTTCCCTCTCCCCTTCAACCTTTTGTTGTATTTTTTCAGTCTCCTTCTCCTCCCATACTTCAATAATTTGCAACATGTAAGGATTTTCTTTGCCAGACCAGAGAAGGAATTAAAATGATGTGTGAATCACTGAAGCATAACACAAAGAGCTACAGTTACCATCTCCCTTTAGGGAGTGGGAAGGAGGAGGCAGGAAGACTTGATGTAGTTTATAACAAAGTTTGTTTCAGAAATCACAAGAAATGCACTTTATTATGGGTCCAGCAGACCTAAAGACAGTCTTTGTTATCTAAAGACTCTCAGCAATATAGTCTCAAAGATTTTTCCAGTATTATTTATTTATTTATTTATCTCCTCCTAGTTCATTCTGATTTTTCCTTTCTGGAAAAGCATTAAGCATAACTACTTAAGCCCTTCAACACAGATCTTTATATAGTTGGCATGCTGCTCTCTAAAATACCTTCAGAGGGACATGATAACAATGCTACATGCTAAATATTTGGGGGTTTGTTTGGGTTTAGCTTTTTTTGGAAGACATGGCTCATTGGGTTTTTTATTTATTTATTTTTTAAATATTATTATTTTTAATTACTATCAATAGAAAAATTTAAATAACTAAAAACACAGCAATCCCTTTGTGGCTTGTTTGGAAATAGTGGTGGGAGGGAGCAGATAAAGAAGAAAATTAAATGGTTCATCATTCAAATGCTCTGGAAACTGTCTTGAATTTGGAAAAGACCTGGAAAGAGACTAGAGTCCAGCAGACGTTACAGATGGATTCCTCTTTTCCTGGAGGGCTTTATCATCTCCAAATCCCCTGGAGGCAATTACAGCCAGATGACTTTTCTAGCCTTATGTTCAGCCAAAACCAAAGCAAAAAAAAGGAATCTTTTGGAAAAGTAATGAACAGCAAATATTTCTGAAACTTTATTTACTACTCTTGATGCTTATTTTTTTTTTCATTAACTGGAGAGCAGGACTAATTCCTTATGTACTCATTCATGATGTCAGTCAAGAGGAACTGTTGCATCAGTATATAAAACCTGACATAAAATTGAAATAAGTGAAAGATCTGGGCATTCGTGAAACTGGGCAAAAATCGGGAGCGTAGGATTGCTCTCGACTATCCTTCTGACAGCCACAGTCTGATCATCCAGTAAAACTTTAGATTTTATTTAGTTCTGTGATCCTCTAAAACATTTAATCTGTTCACTTACATACAATAGCTCATGTCATAGATAATTTGTAGCTGATAGCTCATCTAAATGTATTAACTGAAATAGCTATGAGCAAATATTTATAGCTGAACAACTGCTCATACTGCCGATCAGGTTTGGTTTAGGTTTTGGTTGTTACATTCAGATAGCAATTAACTGTGACCACTACAGTGATGCAGTTCCATGCCTTTGGCAACCTGCATCCCCTCATGCCTTTACATCCATGCTGTTGCTTGAAAATTACCTTTACTGACAATTTGGATGCTTGTCTCAATGCAGAGGTGCCTGGATAAAATGTCCTCTGCTGGAGTGTGAAAGTGATTTGCAGAATCTCTTAGAACCTTAAGTACTGTGCAACTATTAAACACTTTGGGATTATACTGTGTGCTGTCTTCATCTCAGAAGTCTTTTAAATCAGTCAATTCCATTTGAAAGTTAAACTTGATTTCCAAAAGCAAAGATTAGACTAATTTTAGAAGCAGGAATGTATGCTCCTGATCCACCTCTGTCTTTTTCTACCTACAGTCAGGCATTTCCATAAAAGAATAGTTTTATAGCTTTTTTTTGGATCAATCATTTGTCAAAATCAAAAAACAACAAACCCAACAAACAAAAAACTACAACAACAAGCACAAACAAAACAAAGCAAAACCCAACAAAACTTTTTATAGCATATTTAGATTACACTATCTTTTGCATTTTTAATATTTTAATTATTTGAAAGCTTTTTCACATTTCATTAGTACAGTGTATATCAATAGTATTGAATGGATAGAGATCAGTAAAGAAAATCAAGTTCCACAATCTCTACCTGCTAAAACTGTTTTATGTGAACTGTTCTAGTGTCACTGTTCATTAATGTTGCTTCTAACCCTTTGAACACTGACCTCATTGTTCATTTGCAAGATGTCAAGCTTATACTGAATATTTAATTGCATACAGTAGTGTCTTGGATACAAATACATAATTAATGTCTATAGTACAAGATGATGAATTAGGATCTCTATATTTTGTGGGTTTATGATGACAAACATTAAGCACATTTTGAGGGAAACAGAGATTTAGAGTAAAAGGTATATTCACACAGATATGCCCTATATAGCTAGTGAACCCTCCCATCCATGAAGAGTTAATACTTTTCTTGAGAAGGCAGGGTGAGTATACAGATAAATTCTTAATATAAATGTGGTTAAATGGGTAGGGCTTGGCTAAAACAAATAAATTTCATCTGGTCACTAGATCAACAAACTGTCAGATTTGTGCAAATGAAAAAGGAGATTTTGATGCCATGATTAAAAGGAAGCTAGAGTAGGATCTTATGTCACATGAGAAGTCATTTAAGACAGTACAACATAAGGTACAGCAGATAACACTTGATTATTCATTTCTGTACACCTTTTGCAGCATGTCATCAAGATTTCTCATACTGCCTGTATGCAAACTGAGTTCTAAAAACATTTGTCTTTCTCTTATAAAAAGTTAATAAAACTTTCTGTGGAGAAGTCATTTCTTGAGACTCACTGATTTACAGGACATAAGATTCTTACATAAATCAGACTTGTAAAAAATTAAGTAAATTCTGTTATGGTAGAATTAGATTTTCAGTATACAGTCAAATCTGAGTCAGACCTTGCTAAGTCATAATACTTCCAGGTTCATTGGTTAAACTCTTCTTAAAGCTCAGCAGTGCATAAACAGTTAACTGATATTTTCCTATCTAGAACAAATTTATTCAATTGCAAAATCTGAATAGATGATGTGTTTCTTTCCCTGCCTTGTTCAAGATCCCCTGTTCTCTGATTATCCACATAGCAAGCTTCTTCCTGTTTGGCTGCCATGGTTGCTTCTGGAGTAAGCCAGCTCATTCACTCCATAAAAACACTCAGACTCAGACAGTTTTTCCAAGAGCCTTTCCATCTAATCAGTCTGGATGAGGACTGCACTGTGTTTGGCTACTTTACACTGGAGTCATCCAACTCTATCCCAGCAGAACATGAACCCTTAAATATCCAACATGATTTCCTAGCATGAGAAGGTAATGAACCACACACCTTTCAGCAACATTCTGCAAAACATCAATGAAACAAATGCAGGAGTGCCATCTCATTTCTCTGAGGATTGTGAGCAGAATTATAGAAAAAATAAAAAAGTGAAAACCAAATCAGGATACAAACCTCTGGTATGAATTTAAAAGGGGATCGTATCCAAGTGCTAAAGTATGTGGAGCATTCATAGGTGGCATTGATTCAGGATAGGCCATATCAACAGGCCAGTGGTCTCTCATTGGTAGGCACCATGAGATTATAAAGACAGAACCTGTCTGATCATTATTATATGATTTCACAGAGCCTTGAAAAATTATATTAGAGTCTTAATTGACTTTTCTTAATGGGGGTCTCATAATAATGAGAATTAAGATTTTTCTGAATAAAAAACCTCAAATTATATATATGTAGATAATGTACTCATACAGATACAAGAAGGTGTTTATTCTGAACTAAAATTTCAAGTTTTTATATGAATAGTTAATAGCAAAAGGGGCAAAGTCAATGGGACTCTGTAAACAGACTTGCAAACTGCCCTTCTTGGCACATGCCCTCTCTTAAAGCTTTTTAGTGTTTGGCATTTGACTCCTATCGATACGAATCTGATGCCTCACTTTAATGGTTCTTTTATCTATCTGAAATGCATCTTAAATCAGAGCTTAAGGTTTGCTTTGGGAATACAGTGATATAGGGTTGCAGCAGCCAAGTATGCTTTATAAGGGCCAATATTTTCTTGGGAATAAATAAGTGAAAGGAAGAAATTGGCGCTTCTTAGCACTGTGAATTGGAAGATCTGACCACTGTGTAACTGAAAGGAAAGTAATTTTGAGAAGTTAAACAGATCTCTAAAGACATACTGTTATTCAGCTTCTTCAGCTGTTAAAAGCTGATCTGGTTTTAAAGGTATTTTTAAAAGTCTACTGGAGTTGAGTGTGTTTGAAACAGTAGGTAAGACACTTGAATTAATTCCCTCCATTCTCCTGAATATTTCCTGTTTAGCTTGAATGTGTTTCTGGTTTGGGTCTTCCATTTATAAAAGTGGAATAATGATGGTGTCATCATAGGAAACTTGGGTATTCTTGATGGAGGTTTAAAATGCAGATTTATATGATCAGCAGAAAGTATGAAGAAAATAAGATAATGTAATTGAAATCTGAAGGAATCTTGGGGCATCAGGTAGTTTAAAGTAAGGCCAATCTCAGAGTTATCTTAGGTTGCTGAGGTTCCTTGCATTAATGAAAACTGTCTAACTTGTTCATGGACAAAAGCAGGGCTTCTGGGGAAAAGTAATTGAGATCAGAAAAACTAAGCCTATTGTGACATATGTGCAAAGAGGCAAAATTTATAGTAGCTCAGCAAATAGTATTTTCTTAGAGCTTAATTTGGTGGATTTCATGGTATTCCTTTAACATACTTTTAGCACAATTCTGTTTTGTTGTCATATTGCTGTAAAAGTGTTATAACAATACAACAATTATGAAAAGTGATTAGTAGTAATTTATATAAACAGGACAATTGAGTTTACAGCCTTTAATTTACACTGTGCTTTCTCAGACATTTTCTTTCTGTCTTCACAATCTGACTCTGTAGGGTCATTATCAAAAAGGTATAATAGTATATTTCTTACACTTTTCATTAGTGTAATTACAGTGGGTTGCCAGTATTATAAAGTGTTGGAGATCTGCTGGGAATATGTTGAGTTTCAGACACCTTTATAGCATCCTGCATATCCAACAGATCCTGGTTATGTTAGTTCATATTAATATACTTTTCTTCTGCTGACCTGTTCATTACCAGTTTTTAAAGTTCTGTGAATCACTAAAGAGTACTCCTAACCTTTTAATACCATGATGTGATATATCAGGGTGATGCAAGGTGACAGTAATTCATCATGACTGTCCCAGACGAATAAATATATTCCTATTTGCCAGTTGTTCTGAAATATACACAGGTAAAGGTAACTAAGAGGCTTAATACATTATTTGCATCGTGAATATCTGTAAAATGTTCTAGACAGTGTCAAAAGAACTTGAGGTGTATGCAGAATATACATTTGACCTCATTCAGTTGCAAAATAGTCTAATATGTTGGAATACAGCAACATTTTTTTGCCATGTATAAATAAGTACATAGGTAGTAAATCAGTCACTGAATATAACATGTAATAATCTTATTAAGGATTATACTTTAGAATTATTAAAACCATTCTTAAAGGACTATCGTTTAAGGGTCTTTATCTTTGCTCCTGAGAAAATCTACTTCAAATTGTTCTAGTAAAATAGCAGAAAGAATTGAAAATGTGAGATCATCTGCATATCAAACACTAGCTTTACTGTCTAATAACAATATAGCTATTAAAAAAAATAACAACAACTCAGGAGGCAAATGTCATCTTCCCTTCTTCTAGCTTCTGGTGTGTGTGCATGTGAAGAGATCAAAGCCTTATGAACAAGCAGGTTATCTTACTGAAGCAAGTACACAAAACAAAACACCCAAAAGTAAACACAGACATGAAATGATAAGTAAATGAGAGCTTTGAGTTAGCCACACCTTCCCCTGGGCAAGGACTAATCTAGGTTGTAAGGAGAATCTGCTTTCTATATTATTAGGTTTAACAATACTAAATGTTCTATGAATTTGTGCCTCTGAATACATATGTGCACTTAACACCTAAATTTAATTGAAACCCACAGAATGAAGACACCTCACTCAGTCCTGGGAAACTAAATGGGAGCAGTTCAGCTTTGTCCTAAGGGACGAGGTCTATTTGCTGAGTCAAAATGATTTTGTCCAAATACACAATGATTAGCAAACTGTATGTTCTGCAGAATGAAAAATTGGTGGAGTTTACTGAAGTAACTTGTGATAACATCTTTCTGCTATCATAGTATCAGTAGCTGTTTTTCTCTTTATTACAAAAGTTTGCTTTGTAGTGGCATTTGGACAAAACCAAAGCAAAAAATGAACAGAAGACTAAGAAGATTCTACTTATGTGTCTCTTAGCCACAGGATTATTCACTACATTCACAGATAAAGCACAAAGAACTCCAGAATAAAGATGGTTTATTATGTATATATATGCTTTTATTGTCCACCTAAATCTGCTAGGAACGAATACAATGGGAATTAAACAATTTTATTGCCTTTGTGCACCTGGTCTAAGAACTCCTAGTGACATGTATTTCCATTAATTACATAATGGAATTAAAATGATGATCATGGCATATATATAAAACCTCTAAGCATATTACCAGAGCAGTGAGGTGATGTTATTGCAGAGAGAAATGCTTTGGACTCAAGTGAAGACATGCGAAGTATGCTTTTAAATGGGATATAGGCAATAAGTAGCATGGGAATGGTTCTAGTGAGTAGCTATACAGTGAAGCAGGGACAAATAAATACAGAGAATAGCTTTAATCACTTGACCCCTCAGCACTCAGCATCTCTGTGCTGTTCAGCAGGTCTGGCCTCACCTTGCTGAGTATCTGGTCTAGCCTGGTCATTGAACTCCCTATAAACCAACAAAAGAAACACATTCAGAAAGCAGTCGATCCTATTCAACTCAAATACCAATCTTAGAATGAAATTAATAACTTCTGGATTTTAAGTTTCTCTTCACTTTAATGGGAGCCTCAATTACTGTCTTGGACAGGACACTGAACTTGAGACAGCTGACATTAGATAAGATGGCTAATCACTTGTATTCTTCTTAATTAATGATGAATCAGTCTGATATCAAATCGTACGCTCCTTCTAGCCGTGCCTTTTGTTTCAAAGACTGGTCAATAGTTGAGGCTTTCGAGGATGCTGAAAGAGTCCACGGAGAGGGCCCTTTCTAATACAGAGAAAGCAGTGTAAAGTCAGAAGCTTAAAACTACATTTCTGATTAAGGAAAAAAAAAAATCTTTACTTTTTAGTTTTCTTTTGGTTTGTTTGTTTGGTTCTGTGTTTGTGTGTTGGTTGGTTGGTTGGTTTTATAGTAAGTGTAAAAATGTTCTTAGAGCCTTATTGGACCAAATCCTTCTTCTCTTCTTTGTAAACAGAGCTTCTGGGAAAACGAACCAAACTTGAACTTTGAATTTCTTATAAGAGTTTTAGTCAATGTCTCTGTTAAAATATATATAATTTATATTTGCCTTTAGAAGCTTTTGTTTTACTAAAATTCTAGAATGTTAGAGAATAATTTTGTCTTTAAAGACAGGTTGATAATTTATATTTGAAATGTATGACTTTATTCAGTTGTGTATCTGCAAATTCTCATCTTGATCAACCTGTAGTATGACTTAGAACTTATAGTCAGTCATGTCTGTCGGGAGGTCTGTCTCTTCTTATTCTAGGCTGGGCACTGTAACTTCTAAGTGATTCTTCTTCAAATATCTTCAATTTCACAACTTTCTTCGAGGCTCAGAGGTACTTTTACATTAAAATATAAAGGGAAGAAATAAACCGTGGAATGAATGTAATTTTGAATATTTGCCCACTCCAGTATAAGGTCACTGGAGCCAAAGCCAAGAAGGTCCTCTGTAAAAAGGAAATTTTTTTTAAAGATGTGCTTTGAGGAACACTCCGAGCTTGTGTATAATGCTGCCTTCTCTACTCCCAGAACAATTAACTCTGAGCCCTAGAAAGCATATGTGTCCAACCTTCCTTCAGGCCTGCTCCATTGGTCTCTTTCAGTATTTCTGAAATCTTTTCCTCTGTGATGCATCTCTGGAGTCCTTCAGAAACTAGTAAATCTTTTGACAATCTGGGAGTGATGCAGTAGGCTGCAAGGGAGAAAAATGAATTGGAAGAGGAAGAAGGTGAGGGATGAGAACAAAATCTCAATTTCATAAATCTCATAAGAGTGCTTTGTATTAACTCATTTGAATTTTCCATTTTTTAAATTTTTGTTTCCACATTGATGTCATTCCTTTACTTATTCAGGTTAGAAAATGAATAATCTCCAGAGAAATATAGTAGAAACCATTATACATTCCCTAGTTTCATGCACCAATCATTGAGCCTGTAGCAAAATCTTGCATCATGCATCTTTCATGTAGTTCATGGAAAAATTTATAGGACCATAAAGCAAAACCTTTTGAGGTCAGTGGTCATCTGTCACTTAATTCCATGTACCATAAATCATTGCCTTTGGGAGCCCCTACCAACCCATATATCCCACAGTCCTGACTTTGATGTCATGTTATCAACTGTTATTTTTTGAAAGTGTGTATGAGACTTAAAAAAAGTCCAATCTCATTGCTTTGAGCTAGGACAACGTGTCAGTTAATTTATAAACTGATAAAAGTAATAAATACACTGGTGATAATTGGTCTCTGTTTCTATCTTTTTTGAACCATAAAATCCAATTTACCATTTGTGATTTCGAATTAAACTGGGGAAATGAGGTTGTATGCAGTCAGAACTGTTCACTCTCTGTGGCCGACATGAAGCCTGAAACTTATTTTCTTATCTAAAATATGACCAGTATCTAAGTAAGAGCCCTTGACAGCTGTCATTGAAAATTAAAAGTCCTTGACAACCATGTCCCTGTTTATTCGAGCAGCAGTGACATGGTTCAAAGACTAGGTCCAGTAAATATGACTTTAAAGTATGACAACTTTGTTAGGGTTGCTTCAGATATCAGTGACCTTTATCCATGAGGAGATAATATATTACTTTGTGTGTGCTTTATATGGTTTATTTCAAGTAAGAATGAGTGCAGAATAAATCTCTCTGACTGCCACTATGTGAAACTCCTCCATGAATTGTAATGGATGGTGTTCACTGTCATAATCTAAGCCAACAGGCTTGAAAACCATGAGTTATTGAATGTTTTGTGATCATATGAAACTTTGCACATGGTAAAAAGTTTTATAACAAGATTTTACACTAAA
>VWZY01000972.1:0-15345 GCA_013399075.1 Chloroceryle aenea | reverse complement strand
CTTCCTCCACCCCCCCCCCTCCCCCTCCCCCCTAAACAACATGGCAAAGAGTATCCAATTAAGTACTGCAAAATCTATGAATTGAATAGTTTGAGCACCAGGCTGTATGTGCAGCTTTGCAGACTTTCATGAACATGGAGAAAAGACATTATGCCATTACTCAGAACAGATGGATAATTTAGAGCAATAGCAGTGGGATGCTTCTTTTAGCATAAGCATAGTTTTGTGCTGACTACAGACCTTCTGGTCACCTCAATGAAAAGGCTGAAATAATCTCTGTCTGCTTACAAAAGCTAATGTGGATGTATTCATGGAGATGTGGCAGAAGGCAGGAACAGGCCATATGACAAAATGCAGTGAGTTTCTTGTAGCTCTTGGAACAGCAAGGGGCAGTGAGTGTTGATGGTTCTGTTTTAAAAACATTAAAGAATCTGCACTAGTGAAATATTTAATTAGATTTTTTTATTATTATTATTGTTATTACAGTAACATCAAAACTGGCATTCAAGATTTAAGCCTACCTTACCATTCAAGATTTAACCCTACCTTTGCCAGAAAGGGAAACACAATATTAATTTTCTTTTTTTTTTTAAAAACCTCATCTCTCCTTCCTCTTTATTGTCCTTCTGGGTTTCCAGTGTTATGAAGTATCTGAAGATTCCTCATGAGTCTGAGTCATCCAAAATAGGATTCCAGTATCTACCAGTTGTAATAGTACACAGTAAAGATGCATTTCTGAAAATTTCCAGCTATAGAAACTGTGAGAATCTCAAACCACATACAGTACATCAGATAAATCAGAACAGTACTTTTCTCTTTTTTACCATATATGTTTTGGTTTTAGTTATGTGTTTTAACAACAGTCAGTTCTCAGCCAGTAACTCTGGGCAGTGAAAAACTAAACACATATCCAGAACATTTTCTGCAAATTCACACTGGTAAGTAGAGTCACTTTATAAGGCAAGAGATATTGTTCTCTCTATTTCTAACTCTGTGAAGAATGTGGTTAAATTTAAGGGAGACTGTATGGAAAGGCTTCTTCAGGCCTTCCCTAAGTATTTTAGAAAAAGCAGTTTAGCAAATGCCTCTCACTTTCTCATAATGAGGCTATAAGAAAGTGACAGGACATTTGAAACAGAGATAGGACAGGGCTGTACTCAGCTACTACATTTGAGCTCAAATTAAAAAAGAAATCATTGAAGTACAATGGTGAATCATAGGTGTTTCTGAAAAACAGGCTACTGCTTACAGGCATTCATCACACATTTAGTGATCCTTCTAATCAAAATGAAGATAGCATTTTCTCACTAAAATGCATGGATATGTAATATCCCCAAAATACTGCATTAATTTTTTCCACTCTACATTTTTGTATGACATTTTCAGTATATACATTGACTGAAGGCAAGAATTTAAGACTTACTGTAAGAACGTGTGACTCTTCCAGACCCTGATTTTGACCTTAAAATATATGGATATTAGAGTATTCTGTCTTTAAAAGTTTAGTTAACTTCATAGCTGCGGGCAACCTGAAAAGATATACACAGATTTTCCTCTCTCCCTCATGAATACCTTTCTTGGACTCTCACTTGTTCATGGTTTGAATAAAGTCTCACCTTCATTACAAACCTTTACACAAAACTCTCTTTAATAATTTCTTTACTGGTGTTACTGTTTTTGGTACTTTAAATTGCTTCTGTATTGTGTAACAGGTAGTATAATTGTTTCAGACCAACAACTACAGCCATTGTTTTTAACAATATACAGACAGGTTGTTCATCCTTCCTAGTATGTGAATCATCTTGTACAACATTTCTGCTGTGCAATCATTACTATTTGATATTTTCAAGACTTGGCTAGATGGAAACATGTTTATCCAGTCCAGTGTTGGGAATAGCCCTGATTTTATTGGGAGGCTGGACTAAGTGTCCCCTAGATACCTGTTTTAACTAATACTTCAATGACTGTTGTCTCTTTTGGTTTTGTTTTTTATCACTGTCAGCTAGACAAAGTCTCTTAGAGAGACTCCTAGGTGGCATATTCAGCCACCTCTAGGTGACCAACTTATCCAGGTAATGCAGAGCTCCATCTTACTGGTGAAGAGAGGTGGGATTTATCAGAGCAATTCACTGAGTGAAATTTTGGATGACGAATCTGGAAGACTGAATCCCCTGTTGACTGTAAACTGTAGAAATATCAGGCAAGAAACATAGCTAAATTAGATCCTTCAGCTTCAGTGTTGTTAATATTTCCCATATCTTCATGTAGTTATTCAATATCCCTTGCCTTTATATTACTAGGACAGGAAAGAATGGCCTCAAGTTACACTGGAGGAGGTATAGATTGGACTTTAGGAAAGATGACCAGAAGTTCTCTGCAACAGCCACAGGAACTTAGTACTTCAGGAAGAGTTATGAAAACGAATAAAAAGTTGCTGTCGCTGGCAAATACATTTATCCAGAAATTTGCTACTATTTCAGTGTATGGGGACAAACTGAGAAGTCTTCCAGTTATAAAGCTTTATATGTGTCTGACTGCCAGGCATGCTGACTACGGCATAAAACCTATCTATAGATGTTTTTTCCCAAGTTCTTGCAAGGCCTGAAGACAGCATTTTTCCAGATGATGGTTCTTATGCCCTACAGGAGGCATCCATCATAGCATAAAAAGCTCTTCCTGCCTGATTTATGTCTTATTCATCTTGCAATTCACTCAATGTAAACTTCTAAACTTCAGTAAACAAATTATTATTTTTTAGACTGTCATGGCAAATTTGTTTCACTGTCCTGGACAATTAGTTGATTTGGACACTATTCAGGCTAGTGGCCTTAAACATCCCAGACACTATGTCTCATGAATGTATTTTCTGTTTCCCTAGGGGCATCCTCAGAATTATATCAGATTGAGTCTTGTCTTCTAGCAGCTTTCTTCATATTTGCTACATATTTCTCTTATGTTTCCTAAATATCATATAAAAATCATTGATGTAGTAACATCATTGTGAAGCATATGTTTTCTGTGCTGCAGCAAACACTGCAGGTTCCCACACACCCCAGAGTGTATCCAGCAGAGAAGAATTCATACAGTCACAGGATAAATCAAATTTCCTGCAGAACAGTCTCTGCAACACAAATCTCCTTTAAAAACATCAGTAGATTAATAACTTCAAGCTTTGCTCTGAAAGAGCCCACAGTAACTGCAGCAAGATGCAACCAATGCTATAAAAATGTTATACTCCAGCACTTCGCTGTATTCCTAGAGCTATCCTAAATGATCCAGGGTAAAATGTTGTGGGATACTAATACAGTGGTAGTTCTTTATAGAAGCTGTTAAACCTGTTCAAAAGGTGGTACATAATTTTCCCAAAACAGACACAGAATCTGAATAAGAATTCAAGTCTTTTGATTTCCCTTGTTTCATCTTAATTACAAGATCTAATTTTTATGTTTCTTTGTGTAAGAAGTGTTGTGACAATCTAGTGACAACACTAGTGAGAATTTGTTCGCAATATATACAAGTAACAGAGCTAATAAAACATGATTTCCGGTGGAATTATGTCATGAGTTACTTGATTTTTCCATCCTGATTACAACATCCTCAGCTTTTCCAGCACCTTCTTTCTCAGTTGTTACCAGTCCCTGAATATGTCTGCTTCCCTGCAACACCCCTTGTGCATCAGCACAACTAATGCCTCAACAGGCTCTGAGATAAGTATATATTGATTGATCAGCTTATATAAATCTATTGACTGACTTGAGAGCAGATAAACACATCTAAGCATTGAGCTCCTTTTGCAACTTTTCCCTCATTGCAGTCATATTGAGAGGTACAAAAATTGAGGTAAATTATTATGAACTTGTGTCTTCTCAGCTGCAGTTTTTGCTGCAGTTTTTGCCCAGACTTAAATATGTACAAGCTCTCCCCTTGAGACTGAATAAATCTAGAGAGAAGACTGACACTGAACGCAGTGCAATTGCACAAGTCACATTTCCTTGCAAAATGCAATGCACAGTAGCAAATCCTTGATTAGTTCATCCATCTCCTGTAGCTATTATTATCTTTTTTTTTTTTTTTTTTATGTCAAGTTCAAAGAATTAGTCATTATGAGCTACATTACACTAAAAGTCAGAAAAGTAACATGTATTTTTCTCCACTCAATTTGAAGGTATTTGCCTTACCGATTTTTAAGAAGTAACTTACGGGCAACTTCCTAGTAAGCGAGGAGGAAATCTGAAAGAGTTCAATTATCTCTATTTCTACTCTGTAACAATATACCTCAATGTTTGTTTAGGAGGATTTGGGGGTTTTGTTGTGAGCTGTCTAAGGGGGCTTTTATTTTTGTTTTAGGTTCTTTTTTTTTGTGTGTGTGTGGCATATACCTGTGAATTGCAAAGCTTAGTGCTGATCCTGAAGTAGTTCAGACCCACTGCTTTACACTACTCCCAGTTCCTATTGCATACACTGTCACTTCCCCGTGAAGTTCTCACTTATCACATCAGTTTAGCTTTTGGCAGGTTTTAGCTGCTGCCAAACAGTCACTGAGAACTACTTTCAAGTACAGGGCTTATGTTTAACTGAGTGCATTCAAGAAAGCAATTGATGCAAGGCACTGGATCTTTGTTATGTCAGTGTCAAGATTTATAAATCTCATACATTTTGCAGTGAAAGACTGGATATAAAGGAGAAAAAAGGCAGGCATAGGTTAAGATTTGGAAAATCTGCGATTTTTGCATGCAAGCAATTTTGTATGTAAGAGACAAGAAGTGACCATTAAATTATGCTCTTGCCCAACAGTACAAAAGGAAATCACCTAGAATCAAAGAAATATCCAACCAGACTGCTTGAGATCATCACTTGGATTTAAATATTAAGAAAGAAGGGATAAAGAAAGAACTAAGATGCTAAATTAGATCTCACCCTTGGTGTAGAAACTTCTTACTTAAAGAAACAATTAGTGCTTTCAATAAGTTTAACAAGGTAGTATTAAGAATTGTCAAGGAAAAAGAAGAAAGTTAAAACATAATTAGTGACCAGATACAAAACCTATATAAAACAGAGACAAATTCCTGTACACAAGAGTTGATGTTTTGCAAAGAAATGTCCTGAAGACATGATATAGCTAGCTATAAATTATATTTAACTGTTGCAAAGATCATTTATCCAAGCATGTGTCCTAAGGAGCTTCCACCCCTCAGTGCAAAGAGGGAGAGAACTTTACACAGAAGAATGTTCCCCTTTGAGGAGAAAGATGCTGCAGCATCATACTGCAGTGTCCACAAGAAGTAGCATCACTACACATGGGGATGCATCTGTATCCCCAAAGCCAAAGTCTGTTTATCTGCTGTGGTTGAACAGGGCAGCCCTCCTCTACACCAGATTGGCCTGTCCTGAATTCCAGTTCAGAGCAGGCTAGAGTGGATGTAGTTTTTCTGCATTTCAGTAAGGCTTTTGATACTATCCCTCACAGCATCCTCTAGTCAAGTCGTCCAAGTGTGGGATGAGTGAGTGTATGTGCTGTGTGAAGAGCTGGCTGAAGGCCAGAGCTCAAGGGATTTTACTGAATGGGGCTGCATCCAGTTGGTGACCAGGCACCTGAATGGTTCAATTCCAGGGCCAGTCCCATTCAATATTTTTATCAATTATAAGGATGCAGGAGTTGAATGCACCATTAGCAATTTTGCTGATGATACCAAACTGTGAGGTACTCTTGAATTTCTCAAGGGATGAGAGGCCTTGCAGAGGGACCTAGATAGATGGGAGCATTGTGCATTTATCAATGGTATGAAATTTAGTAAGAGCAAATACCAGATTCTGCACCTAGGAAGGAGTAACACGGGGAAGAAACATAAACTGGGAGAGGAGTGGATGGAGAGCAGCCCAGTAGAAAGAGGTCTGTAGGTGCTGTCTGACATAAGGCTCAATAATAGTCAGCAGTGTGTGCCCTGGCAGCCAAGAGTGCAAATCACACCCTTCGGTGCATCACACACAGTGTAAAAAAGAGGTGATTATCCCAGTGTATTCAACATTGGTTTTGACTCACCTAGAGTACTGTGTGTAGTGCTGGGTCCACAATTTAAGAAGAATGTGAAGGTCCTTGAATATGTCCAGTGGAGGGCAACAAAGGTGGTGAAAGGACTGGAAAGATTGTCCTGTAAGGATCGGCTAAGGACTTTGGGTTTGTCTAGTTTGGAGGAGGCTTAGGGGCAACCTCAAGGGCAAAAGTGGAGATGGTGATAAAACATGTGGGAACAGGTCAAAGCTACATCAGAGGAAATTCAAGCACAGATTAAAAAGTGTTTTCCATACAAATATTTGAAAAAAAATACACAAACCTTGCCCTCATCTGAAACAGACCTAATGGATGTGAGATAATCCACTTCTAAAAGCATTTAGTCCTCAACAGTGATTTTGTGTTAATGCCTTGAAAATGAAAAGAGACAAGGTTGAAAAGAAAGAAAAAAAAACATCCCCAAAAACACAAATGAAGGGAACATAAGGATCTCCTTATGAACTCCTAGGAAATCAGAGGCTATGATATTTTGATATCCAGAGAATATATCAGATCGAGGAAATGTGATATTTGAAAAGTTGTTTATATCGCACTTACCCACATGGCAAACATTCAGTTGATGAGCTTGAGGAATATTTAGAACAAAAGCAAAAATTTATTTCACTCTGCTTGAACTCTCATTCTAGTAGGTAGAGCTTTTCAGTATCCCAATAGCATGGCTTCTGAAATAACTTCCCTTTGTTTACTCAGTAAATAATCTTTTGCATTTTCTTCCAAATTTCTTCCTATGTTTTCTATGACACATATTTTCAACATGATTTTCACCTCCATAGCACTGGAGTGCTACTCCTGTATAATGTAATTTATGTCTCAGGGCTGCAAATGACATTGAGAGAAATATCTAGTATTAATAATACAATCACATGTTCAGCAGGTTAATGGCTCAGAGAGAAACACAGCTGAGTGCTTTGGTACAGAAACCCACTGTATTTCCTGTTCTCCCAATTGTTAATAACATGCAACCTCAGTTTGTGAATCTTAGGACTTAGTATTCAAACCTAGAAGAAGAAACATACCTACCAGGAGAAATTTGTGAACCAATCTTTCCTCTGTGGTGTAGTATAGGGCATTTTTAATTTTTTTCATAAAGCTATTGTCTTCTTATTTTACGTTTAGAATTGCTTTGTTCTCAGAGAAAACAATGTGTATTCCATATCATCTGCAGTTCTGATTATGAGAATCATGAAGTAGTAACAAAAAGAGCGCAATATGTATTTTCTTGCACAAAGATTCCAGCAGTCATACCCTTTTATCATGCTCTGCAGATGCAGTTTTTAACTCCCTATTATAATAGGAATATTGTCCCTCTGTGTATTATGGGTATAATCTAAAGCCCACTGAAATGGAAAAGTTCTCACTTGTCTTCAGACAGGTCCTATATCTATAAAGAGAAGAGCAATCTCAAAGGAAAATGGCTTTCTTTGTATGTACATTTTTGTGCAGATTTTAGTAAGTCCACAATTCTGGATTGTATCTCCATTTTCAAATGTAGGTGTGGGTTTCTGATTAAAATTATTTTTGTTGGCCGAATTTATTTATGTGGTGAATCTATTTGCTGTTGTTGGTTTAAGCAAATGTATGTGGAATGGAAAAGACTGAAAAAAACCTGTTTACAGAAACTGTTCCTTTCTAGTAGATCCCAAAACCTTTTGACCATCACTGCAGTTTTATTGGTACAAACTGTTTGGGTGTCCCACTGTTCAGGCACAGACTGAAATATCTGTGTGTTCCTGTGAGTTAGCTTCAGTTGCAGAAATAACATGGTTGGTTTTAATTCAAGAAGTACCCCACATTAAGTTGGTGTCTGCAGGTTTTATCTGGCAGAGTGGAAAATGCACTCAAAAGCAAAGAATTTTTCCCTGGAAGGTTTACCACAGATTAATTCCTCCAGGATGAAGGCTGACCAAACTGCTGCATTAGCGTCTCAGTCCACTGTATTTGTAGCTATTATATTCTCTGGATATCAGCAGGTTCCAGTGACCATTTCTGGCTGTTCTGCAGCCTGTTTTGGATAGAAATTCCCTATGCTACTTCTGCATGGAATTGAGATGCTGCCCCCAAATGACCACAAATGTCTCATACCCAGAAATAAGCACAGAATCTGGACATCAATTTTACTGAATCTCCAAGTCTCTGGATGCTTTGTTTTTCCACTTCAGCATTCAATGGTGTAAATGGAAAGGACAGAAAGTCCTGCAAAGTATTCAGAAGAAAATGGTCCTTTATTTCAAAGGTGTCAGAAAAGATGAGCAGACCTGGACAAAAAGAATAAACTCCTTGCCTGCAGTTTCCTGCCTTAGTTTCTTCACTGCTGTGAAGTCTTCAGTGGCTGCAACTACAGTCCAACAAGCAATAATATCTAATTTTGCCTTACTCAAGTGACTACTCCTCCAAATCATGGATGCTGTCTCCTTCTCATAGTACTCAGTGTTTCCCTCCAAATTTTATAAGGAAATAGAAGCCTAATCTGTTAAAACAATCTTATATTTCTCCGTATTATTCTTTTTTTTCCTTATATTTGAAATTCAAAGCTTTATTTTCAGTGTTCAACATCAGATCTTTTTAAGATCTGATGTATATATTTATAACATCTTTCCTTCTGCTTTAGTGAGATTTTTCCACACTCCATCCCTTTTGGATGGACTCAGCTTTTATATTTTTGTCCCTGTCCATGTCAGGGAGGTTAAATTAGATGATCTCTAAGGTCCCTTACAGACTAAGCCATTCTGTGATTCTATGAATTTTATATGGACTTCACTCAATTTGTTGTTCCAGAGTGCTCCTGTGGAGTCATTATGGCTTAACAGTCTCACATTACTTTCAGTCTTAGAGACATCACATAGTTGTAATGGAAATGATGGGTTGCTCTAAGTTCTGTACAGGCATGTGAGCCATGAATTGCCCCGAACTATTGGCATTAAAGGCATATTTTATAAAGCTTTCCACAGGTATGACAAACCTAGCATAGCACCTTTGGAAGCTTTTTGGTTAAAATTTCTTTTTAGATGCAGCCAAAAGAAGTTGAGTCATTTACAATAGTCTGGAATCTGACTGACAAATGACAGAAGGGAAAGAAAATGTAAATGTTGTGTCCTACAAATTATTGTCTTTTCTAATTCCCATTGAGATGTATAGCTGATGCCTTGTTTTGGCTTTATTGCAGCATTTAGAGTAGGTATATAATGAAAGCAAACTTTCACCATGCTGATCTACTATGTTGGACTTTTTTTTTAGTAAAACTCACAGATGCTCACAGATGCTTTGCAGACTATCTGCACTAATATATAATATTAGTAGTTTGTGCAAATTAGCTTTAAAGGGTAAAATATTACACATCTTTTTTCTAGAATTGAATGGTATTGACCTTGGATGGCTTTCAGACTCAGCACATTGATGGCACAGTGCCACAGACAATCATCCTCCTTAAAAGCAAGGGAACAGTGGGAAATTTGGAAAAATGCCTCACAGAGGGCTGTATAAGCTGGAATGATATCTGTAAAGATTTTACCTCTTTTTAACTCCCGCTTTCTCAAAAATATTAAACCTACTCTGCCTTTGAAATCCACAAGAGAAAGAGTTAAGAAAAACCCCACACCACCACCACCCCAATACCAGAAACAGCCTAGAGAAAGATAGAGTGTCAAATAAGAAGCATGTATAATTTTAGATAAAAATACAGTAAAAGCTTGATTTTGATGGGTTCCTGCTAATTTTTTTTTTCTCCCTGTTTCCCTTGGCCTACTTTCTTGGTGTGATTGAGGACTGCACCTTCAATTTGGATTACAGTAATAGCAGAGATCCCTAGTCATGGAGTTTGGGGGTTATATTTTGGGGTTATTTTTTAGTCACATACCTATATGACCACAGATGATGGTACTCCTGTAATGGAGAAATCAATCCATACTGCAAGATATTTTTTTTATGAATATCCCATCCACCACCACTGCAGCTGCCTCAGTTCCTGTCATGGAGAACAGCTCTCAGTGCANAGGTTTCAAATTAGTCAATCTAGGCTACTCTTCTTTTTGGACATAGGCAAAGATACTTGCTGCCACTTTAATGAATGAAAAAGTGCTTCAATCAAGTTGTTTTCAACAGACTAACAATAAAAGGTTAGGGAAGCCTGCCTTTCATATAAAAGGGTAACAACAACTCTCCTGGGAGATGATGACTCCTCAGTTATTTGGGACAGAGCTGCTTCACCCAAGAAGTCTTCCTAGCTGTATCTTTAACTGAACCTGGTAATTCTTCTTACCACTTCGTAGATCTAGAGAGACGCCCTGCCTATCTTGAGATTTCATATCAGGGCAATAGCAGAGCATCCACCCTTCTCCCTTTCCCCATGCTTTGGTTTCCAAACCAAAAAAGCCCAGACTCAAAAGACATAAAAGGCATTATCCTCCATCAGGGCCTCAAACTGGACAGCATCCGAGGGGCATGCTCCATGCTTCATCAAGAGAAATGACATGACATAGGTCATGCTGTGCCTAATCTAACTACCTCATCGTGGACCGGGAAGCACAGTCATATTCCTGAGTTGGAAATCATCTCCTTTGGCCATTTTGTTAAAGAGCTGAGCCAGCTGCTTCCCTGATCCTTAAAAAAGTTTATATACTCAAGTTACAGTGAATTGAGTATCTCCAAATGAGAAATGTTGCATTTGCACTTTGAGTGTAAAAAGTTGCAGCTGATAACTTTGACAGGCTCTTCTATTCTGCCATGATATCTCATTAAAGATTGATCTACATTTGTTTATGATTTTTGTTTGTTTGTTTTTTCTTGTCGGTATGGTTTTATTTTTTTGTTAATTTTGTTTTCATTTTTTTCTATTGACAAGAATAATTCACTTATCATAAAATCTTTAGCGAGGTGCCTCATTTCTAATCCCTTCCAATCTGCATAAATCACCCAGAAACTCATCTCAGAGCATGAATCAAAGGGCAGTAGTGACTGTAGTGGTGCTATGAAGAAAAGGAAGATGTATTGGGCATGCTCAGTGGATGTCTTTCACGCAACTGTGAACAAACAAACCAGGTGAGACACTTGATTAAACAGCACATGTCTGCACTGCAAAGCAAATTATGATAAATTGCTAATATTGATTATTTTTAACCAGAAGGATGAGATTGTCTGGTGTTTAAATTTTGGAACGCAGCCAAAAGATACCTTGACCTCACCTCTGCACTGGGAACAAATAGAACATTAATTTGAACTGTCATTTAGGTAGAAGTCACGATTATGTGACAGCTGATTTATTAATTTAAGAGTGAGCAACAAATGAGATACATTCTCCACTGCTACGTGATTTTTATGGCTTAGGTTCTTAATGCGAAAAACCCTCCAGGTTGTTGATAGCCTTTGCTTAGGCTATAATATAATATTTTTTCATTTGAATTAATACACTTCTGATCAGCAATAAACAGTTTCAACTTGTTTTTGTGATTACATTTTCCCATATTTATATTTTGCTTTTATTTTGCTAAGTAGCTTGTACTACTGAATGCATAAGCACATAACCAGCTGGGACTTGGAGTGCTTCTGCAGTACAGAATTTACAACAGTCATTCGAAGCTGCAAATACTGTGCTTGCTGGTCCTGTTAATTGCATATGTTGTACTATAAACAAAAGTATACATTGTCTGACCTGAATTCTCAGGAGTGTTGAGCTACCCCCTTTCTTTTCTGGCTTTGTCCCAAAAAAATGATCTGATGTGACTACTGATTATCTGCTTGTTCAGTGTGAACGACAAGGCTTCAGTGTAGGTGACAGAGCTTCTTCTGATGGATCTTTTTCCATGTACATGTATATTTATATATGCACACCTACTGTTTTGTCTAAGGGGAAATTATTTTTTTTTTCATTAACTGGTAGTCTTTTTGGCTTTTTTTCAATAATATTACAGTCTTTGACTTATCTCTCTTCTCCATATTCATGCAGATAGATACATTTTAGCTGGAATTAATGCAAAGTTTCGATCTTTATCTCAATTCATAGAATTCCTCATGTATGAAGAAATATCTCAAAGAGGCAGCCTAGTAAAATCAAAGGCAGGAACCTCTTTTCTGACAGACAGGATCTTACATACTTAAATAAATTGTTAGGGATGGTGTTGGATTTTTTTAATGACATCTGCAATGTTGGCGTGATATATATATATACACATATATATACCTTATCTCACAGTGCTTCCCTAGGGCATTTGTTGTGTGCTCAGCACTGACATAACAGGACTGTACTGCTGCCATAGTTGGAGTACATTTGTTGAGTATAGGCAATATCCCATACTAATGATATAGCTGTGCCCACAGGAATCAGTTACATTAAAAGTAAGATGCAGTTCAACACTCTGGAATCAGGGTATCTTGATTTCAATCCTGTGCTTCAGGTCACATGCCTTAAACATTTGCTCATGTGTTTTGAAGAACCTGGTATGACCTCAGTTTCAGGAATTAGATCGAGGATCAGGTGGTCCACTGTATCTTCTATTAATGTCTTCTCAACTTCATTCCTTTGTAGCATCTTAGGTATTTCTGCATCATATGTGTTTCTCATTGAAATAATGCTAGGCTACAAACAGCACTGTGCATTGAAACCAATGGGGCCTCCTGAAGAAAAATAGGGTGAAACACTATCAAGTAGAATATACTGTAATGTACGGCGTACTAATGCCAAGGCTCCACAGCAGAATGTAGTGGTTCTGTCTTAACGTCAGGAGAAATTCTGGACTTCTCCAGACCATTTGAAACTAAGCATTCTTCCCTGGGGGAAGTGATCCTATCCTTAAACTCAACTGAATAGAAATATATAACTAGATGTAAAAAACTAGCTGGCAAAAAACATTTCAAAGGAACATTAAATAAATTATTATTATTTTCTACCTCTTTTCCTTCTGTTCAACTCATTCTTGTGCAATAACGTACTACCATCCCCACATAACATAGCACTTTTCATATTATAGTACCTGATCACTAAAAAAAAAAAACAGCAAAGATAATGTTACATCTGAAAGTCTACACAATTTATGCCCCTTTGTCTGCCAATGTACCTCCCCTTTTACAAACTATAATATATGTATATGCACAAATATAATTCACATATTCAGAACATAACTCCTTGTCTTTTAAAATAGGGGTGGTGTTGTTGTTGGTTTTTTAATGCTTTTTATCCATCTCTTTCTCTTGTTCCCCTTTTCTTTCCTCAGTGGTAGGTCTACTAAAAATAGAGGTTGACAATTATATTGCTAAGAGTTCTATTAATGCAGCATTCAGCCCTGTTCTGCTGATAATTTTAAGGTTCAATCTCCTGAGAATTGTCAGGGTTAGAAACAGACTTTCTGTTTCATTGGAGAGCTGAGAATTTCAGCTTTTCAGATATATCAACTGTTACGCAGCATTTATTTAGAAACCTGGCAGATGATGAAATATTGAACCTTAAAAGAGGAGTGACATTTCGATTTATATTAAAAAAGACTGACCCCTCTCTGATTCCGTTCTTCAATAGTATCTTTTTGTCAATATGAGAAGCATTTAATTTCTATTTACACCAGAAATATAGCATAGAATCTGGCCTAAATGGTTTTAAGTGTTTTCCACAGGTTTTAAAAAAATCAATCCCCCTTTTTTTTTTTTCTCTTATTGACAGTATAGTTAGATGTATGTTATCATAGTTGCATGGATTTTACAGGCATAAAAATATAAATTATGCTTCCAATACATTTTTTAAAGACTCAGTAAAAAAATTCTAAAATAGCTTTTCTACAAAAAGTGAGGCTTAAGCAAAATACAGGATGGAGTTATAAAGCTTTTTATTGGAAGAAGTTTGGTCTGGCCAGCATAATTCACTTAGTCATTTCAAATATATTGTAATAAAACTTTTATGTCATCACATAATATTGTCTTCTGTATAGAGAGACAAATCTGTGAAAACAGTTTAAGATGCAAGGTATTCTTGATGAAGGATCATAGACACTATATATCTGTAAACAGGTGTGATGTTGTTTTGTTATTGTAGCTGTTAATTGTGTGAGGAATTCAGTTTTAGATCGGGGCAACACTTTGTTTTTTAGAGTATTGTATTAGAGTATTTTTTCCTAAATTCATATATCCTAAGGAACTTTTGAGCTACTTTGAAGATTGAATACTCATATTTACCTACCAGGAAATTGTATGGAGGAAAAAAATCATGTGTGATACAAAAAGGGAGGAAAAAGTGCTTGGAGATGGCCCTCCAGTTCAGTTCCAGGTCTCTTGTGCAGTTAATCTGATGTTGTCATCTGTTGGACAGTTGACTTCACCTTCAGAGATTTGTTTTTGTCCTCCCATATAAGTCTCTTTAATCTGTCCAAGGTTTCATAGAGCTCAAGAGCTCATTGTCAGTTGTGGTCTTTACCACCACAGTTAATAAAAAAAATGTTCCCATTGTCACTATGAATGTGAAATAGCAAGACATATAGCCTGTATTGCAGGATAGAATTTACTGTAGCAGGACAATTCTCATTTATGGAGTATGTCTCACATTTTGGCTTTTTAAAAAGAACAACGCTTTCATATTGATTCACTGTTTACAAACTTAATTAGAGAAGTATGTGGGAAGAATCAGATACAAAAGAGAAGGTTCTGACAACTCTGAGGAAAGATATATAGGATTAACTACCTACATTGTTGGTAGCAATGATGTGAATCCAAGTTCCCATTTCAGTAATGTTAACATTAATAGACTTCAGCAAACTCACTCTTCTTCTGCCCAAAAGGACAAGCGAATACAATTCTGGCCTTTCATACTGTGTTTCAACCTGTCGTACATATCTTTTATGAATCCAGGTCATTTGTGATAGCAGCTTATCTGACATACAAATCTTTGCTGTTGTTATCTTCAAGGCTAAATAATGGCTTCCACCAGTTTTATCTCTTTTTATGCTTGTTCATCTTCAATTTGTTTGGTTTTTTTAATCTTCCCATTGTGCAGAAAATTGTGTAGCTGATGAGATCTGATATGTGTTGTCATCTGTGAGCATGCAGCAGAGCCAGTGAACAATGGCAGTCTTGAGAGCAAGTGACATAATACAGATTTAGCACATAACTTTAAATTACTTTGTCAAAGATTTGAGAAAGACAACCACAGTATGAGTTCCAGATAGTTTTGAAACATGATATCATTTTCACACTGTTACAGTTTAGGGTCAGGGCAGCCCCTTAGACCTAGAACAGATGCTTTCTGTTAAGCCAAAGGGAAAGAGAAGAGGAATAATGGATAAAGACTTAGTGATTAGAAAGGG
>VWZY01000971.1:1875893-1907720 GCA_013399075.1 Chloroceryle aenea | reverse complement strand
GGGGAGGTCTGCGGCTGCCGTCCGCTGTTTTCCCGCTCCCTTCTCGGGGAGGGGGGCGGCTTCCTCTCGGCAGCTGGGGAGGCGCGTCCGAGCCCGGCGATCTGGCAGCAAAGTCCAAGCTCCTGATTTTTATAGATCACCTTCCCTCGCTTCCTCCTGACCTCTGGCGCGTTTCAGACGTTACGGTTTTGAATGACAGATGAACTGGATGATAATTTTGTTTTCGAACTGCCCATGGGGTAGATTCATCTGCCTGGGAGCTGTTTAGCCAGTAATGCGTCAGGAAAGCTCTCTGCAGATTTTATTTTCCGCGTTGTTTACAAAATGGTAGCTGGTAATGTTTATATGATCTTTTCCTTTCCCTTATTCGTGCTTTGAAAACAGTATCTTAAAAAAAGGAGAGTTGGAGGGAGGTACCATCATGCCTGTCTTTAACAGGATATGCAGGATATGGCTCGGCTAAAATAAAAGAATATTTACTTTTTTTTTTCTTTTTTTTTTTCTTCCGAAGAGAAATGGAAGGGGAGAACACCGGGGAGTTGCTGTGGGAGTTATGTATTCCCTTTAGCAGAAATGTTCATTTCAGTTTACATGTCTTCCTTCGTATCTACCTGGATTTTATTTCACAGCAAGCAAACCTTTTGGTCATGTAAAGTTTTAACTTTTTCCTAGATTTCCCTTTATAAAGAAGACAGAGAAATACTACTTATTGATGTTTGTGATGCATTAACATAAAATTATCACCACTCTCTTTTTTTATCCTTTTATTAAATAATTTAGGAAGTGCTGAAATAAGTGCTGGAGAAGGAATTTTTTGAAGACATGCAGATTACGTAGCCTTCAGATAATGCTGCTTCCTCTTATTTTCTAGCTAGAAAACATGCTTTCTGAGAAGACAGCAACTGTAATCATATTTGTCCGCTTTTAGGGATTATTTTAATGTACTTTCTTTCTAAGCAGGCTGAAATGAACTTCTTTCAACTGTTTAAATTGTCCCTTCATACAGTTAAGGGGACAATTGATCAAATCCCAGACTGGCTTTAGTTATTTTTGAGCACAAATGAGTGCGAGACAAAAAGAAGAATAAAAGATTCTCTCTGCTCCAAAGTGCTGTTTTCAGTAGTGGCCGATAGTAGATATTTAGGGAAGAAAGAACCAAACAAACAGGGCAAGTACACAGAGATGATTGTGGAAGGTATTGTCCCAAGCCTTCAGTGGTTTGCTGTTTGCAGATACCAGTCCATCTTAAAAGGGCTTAAAAAGGGCTGTAGGATCTGTGTTCAGACACTCAGTTTAGCACGTTTGGTCTGTGTCAGATATTAAAAACAGATGTCCTTTTAAAGGTCTGTTAAACTTGTCCAAATTTTTTTGTTATTACTGTTAACTCCTTTAAGAAAGGTAAACTGTAATCATCTCAGCTTCAGTGCGATGTTTCAGATCTCATGTTTGGGGAATATTATTCATATGGCTCAAAAATTATCATCTTGTTTTATGCTGAAATGGATGTGGAGCTATTGTTTGAAATCCATTTTTCTTGCTTGATTGGTGAATCATTTTAATTACATACTTTTCATCTTTCTTTACTCCTGAGTGTTATTGAGGAAGTCTTGGAGATAACTATTGTAAAGTAGGTTCATATTTGATTATTGCTTTTTTACACAAGGATCTGTAACTTGAAGAGACCTGCATTGACTTTTTTTTTTTTTTGTAACCTGTTCCCTGGAAGCTCATTTAGTGCCTCCAAAACTCTTCAGTAATGAGTGAAGAACCACAAAGTCACAAAAGTTAAAAATGATAGAATTGGGTGGTGTGGAAACAAAAGCAAAAGGAACCTTGACAGGAGGAGGAAAACATTACCAAGTTGGTTTATTTTTTTATGGTTGCTTGGTTTTGGTTGGTGGTTGGTTGTTGTTTGTTTTTTTTTCCCTCCCTGAATTAGCCTCTTACATTAGTCCTTGCTCAAACATGGAATTTTTTGAAGATGAGTTATGTGTTTTCTGTGTCATAACAGTGTGAAGTAATTTCTTGTAGACAGTTGCCATATGACGTTTTCCTGGTTGTACAATAACACCACTAAGAGCATGTTAATGATTGACCTGCCAGAGCTGCCTGACAGACCGACCTCCTTGGCCCTCTGCAAGCCCTCCTTGACTACTCTGATAGCAAAGAATTTCTGGAAACACTGATGCTGTAAAGGAGAAACTGTAACACTTTGTAACTTGCCCATTGGGTCTGATGCACTGGGATAATGGTGGTCAGTTAATTATCCTTGCTGTCTGTCAGAGGAATACATGTGGTCTGGGCTGAGAAATACCTAACCTTGAATGGAATTTCAGGGACAAGTAATGGTTCTGATTTCAGGTTAAAAGCTGGTATTTGTTTCAAAGGTCTGTATCTTTATGAATGGCTTTCATGGGTTATCTTACAAGATATTGTAAGATATCCTGACCTGGCAATGCTGGGTTGGCAGTTGGATTTCATGATCTTGAAGGTCTTTTCCAACCAAAAGGATTCTGTAGTTCTAAGAGAGACTTACTCCTGCAATTCTGTAAGGTATGGGAAATGTCAGAAGTTTCATAAACCATCAGGAGTTGTTTTACTGATGGTTACTTGGAGCTGAGAAACTGTAGTGTCTGAGTATCTGGATTCTATCATATAAACCAACTTCTGAGGGAACTCGAAGTCTGGGAATCTTTTTTGGAGCTGTATGGCCCAGCCTTTCAGTGTCACAGTCAAAATGCAAACAGACTTTTTTTTAATATTGCTCTTGGTGTTAACGTGACACTTTTAATCAGCTTTCATTTGTGGTTTGGGTTTTTTTTGTGGGGTTATTTTTTTGTGACGTGGCTTATACTGGGGAGGTACAGCCTAGGAGACACTATTTCTGCTAAACCTGAGGATAAAAGTGAGTTCTTGGTTGAATTGTGTGCTTGTGAAAGAAGGTGCATCACTTAAGTTGAAGAGAAGTAGGAAATAAGCTGTATAAGTGATGTTTTAAGAATGTAGAGACCAGAGGCTGGAAAGTCATCAGGTGTCTTGAGTGCTGCTGTTCAAAGTAGGAAGTCCATAAATCCTTGAACAAATTGTAGTCAGCAATTGATCCATTAATGGCATCATTGCAACCAAATGTGAAGTCAACACGGAACTGACTGCAGGGTGGGTAGTTGTGATTGCTTCCTTCCTTCCAGCCTGGCACCTACAAATGGGACTTGCCAGTGTGATTGTTTTATCATTCATTTGTTTAAGATTCACTCAGGTGCTGAAAGTTTTACTGAGATCTTCTGACCAAAATAAAAGCTGACATGCTGAATCTCAGCTGGTGCTGTTTTCAGTATTTTTAGGTCCGTTAACTAAACATACATAGGATGTGGTTATAAATAAGTAGAAAAAATAGTCTTCGCTCAGAACACCTCCTGATTATATTTACTTTTACATAGATAAAGAGATAAAATGTCTTTGAAGTGTAGCTCGTTCTTAAATATTAACTGCCAACTGGTAGCTTTGTAGCACTGCAGTCTCTGGAATGGGTAGAAGTTGGATGACTTCATTGGGACAGACTTGTTCATTTATATTAAGCAAGACTGTTAACTGATTGCAGTCCCTAAGGCCATGTTCTTTAATGTTGAGTTCTAGCAATCGTGTCTCCAAAATTAGTCAATACAAAGTCTTCTGTGACACACAGCATGATGAGTGATTGGAGGGTGTTCCAGGAGAGCATCTAAATTCCTCTATTTCAGTTGGGGCGTTATGGTTTTCCCTGAGACAATTTGTGGCAAACACATTGTCACAGAGCTTTATGCACTTCCTGAATTTGCAGGAAAGGAACTGGCACAGAGTGTAACCAATAGCTTGAAGATTTGGGGTACTGAGTAGCTTTTGATAAGTAGGTCTTGAGTCAGTATAACATTATTAAATAGTAGAAGTGTTTGACATTGGGTTAAACTGGAGAGTTGTCATGCAAATAATGCACACCTAACCCCATTTAACAGAACCAGAAACAAAGGCTTTATGGGGTGATGGGGTGAGGGGTTAGGAGCAGAAAGTGGGCATTGGAAGATCAAAGCCAGAGGGGCTTGTAAGAATAAAGAAGTCTTGGAAATGAAAATCCCTTAGTGATACATATCTTGGGTTGTTTGCTTTTGTTTATTGGTTGTGTTTTGTTGTTTTTTTTTCCTAACAGATCACCCCTTGACTGTATGGTAGAATAATATTTTGTTCTAATACTGATTCAAATGCAGTTCAGTCAGTCTGTGCTCTACAGAGGGGACTAGAGAATATGGAAGCTGGAAGTTTGCCCTTATATGATGCATATTAATTCTCTCTCTTCCTTTGATAAAATTTTAATCTCATTTACTGTCAAGATCCACCTATTCTGCTGGACTGGCTCAAGGGTTAGGGAAGTGTGACTCAGGGAACGTGTGCCCTGGAGACCTGGGAGAGTGTCAGCTTGAGCTCCTGCCTCCTTGGCTGCTATTCTAAGGATTTATCCATTATGTAATGCACATGTAGTTTAGTGTAGCATAATTATGTCTAAATTGGTGTGGAATGGCAGCTTTGAAAACACCCAAGGGCAAAACTAGTAAACAGAAGCTGATAGCTTTTTGTTCTATCTTTCATTAGATGCTTAGCTTATTACATCACAAGGCAGTCATCAGCACCCCTTTTCATATTTCTTTGAGAGGGTTTGATTTACTTTCTCGAAGTGAATACTATTTTTGGTTCACGTGGGACTCACTGTGTGCTGTGAGAGAACATTTACATGCCAAATTGTATTTTAGTAATTTTTACACTGGGTAATGAAGCCTGTGACATCTCTTACAGACTAGATCTGTCCTTCAGCTTACAGAGAACTCCATGCCTTAGCTTTCACAACTTTGTGGTAGCCAGGTGACCTCTTTTGACCTCTCTGCTGATTTGATTTTAGATTGCAGTCCTCAAAAAGGGAAGAATTACTTCTTTGACTTTGCAGACTATTTAGAAAAACGTGGATGCAGTAGCAAGGTGTAAGAAGCTGTAATTGTTTTCTGTCAGTATCCTGAGTTTTATTTCACAGATGTATTTTGTTGTCTTTTACAGTGTAAAGGAAATGAGGATGGAGAGACAGTTATTGTTGAAAAAGACCTTTTTATGGATGACTTTTTCCAACAGGTAAAATTAGTTTTCACTGTGTATTAAACACTTAGCCTTCTGTCCATGCCTTTTAATTTCTGTAATTAGGTTTAACAAGTCCTCTGTGCACACACCCCCCACCCCTTCGCACGCTTTCTAATGGTATGCCAAAGGCTGGTAACACTTCTGCTTGTTTATTTGGGGCTGGTTTATGTCTTCATTATATGAAAGTTTTTAACTCCCTGTTGACAAGGAATTTCCTTATAGAATTTTTAACTCTTTTCTTGGGAATAGTAGCACTTAAGTTCAGGTCTATGAGAATATGTTTGCTATTAAGAATAACATTTTTTTCTCTTTAAAAAAAAGAGCAAGCTGTCAGCATTTTCCTGGGTATTCTGTAAGATACTTAAAGATGTTGCAGTGAAAGACTTTGATTTCTATTTCCAAGATTAAAAAAATAATAATCTTTGCCCTGAATTATTCTCAGATTTTTCACTGACCTATTTCTGTTCCTCTAGGTTGAGGAACTTAGAAATAATATAGCAAAAATTGCCCAAAATGTGGAAGAAGTGAAGAAACAGCACAGCATTATCCTCTCAGCACCAAATCCTGAAGGAAGTGAGTATCACTTACTTAAATTTCAGATGTGTTGCTAGATATGCTGAGATAAGTTTGTATTGGCTATCTAGAGGAAAAGAACTTCAGGTGTCACAATGCAAAATATAACTATTTATTGAAATGTTTCCATATTCAATATTAGAATTAATAGTTTCATTTGCTTATTTTGCCTTTTTAAGTCTCATTTGAATAAATAAATTTCTAGAATATTTGTTGCATCATCCAAACCTTTACTAGACCAAAACTCACTTTAATGGTATCTTGAAATTGATTGTATTCTCAGACTTAGAGGCTACTTGCATTCCTTTTTATTTGTGAAAATGTTGAAATTGTCAACTGAGGCTCACATGGTAGAGCCATCATCTCTTTATTCTTCAGGAGGGGCAAGATCCTTTCTAACACTAAGAGTTTAATGCTGGAGTCCTGTTTTAAGAGCCTGTAACCTCAGAGCTGAGAGTGAAGATGTTCTCTGAACAGAGAACTCAAAAGTTAAGGGAAGTTACCCAGAAACACAGAACATTCTCCATTCTCAACATCTCTTAGTTCAAAGCATGCCTGGTTTTGTGGGCAGGGCTTAAAGAAAAGGGAAGAAAAGATGCCTAGATATTTTTGTGGAATGTTGCAACACTAGCTTAACATTTATCATCTTGTGGGTAAAAAATGAACTTTGGATGTTAGTTCTTCTTTTCCTACTATGTTCTTTGTTTATAGGTGGGCATACATTTGTATTCTTAGAAATAATTTTCAGACTGCTTTTTGTCTTTCCTGTATACAGTCAGTGAATCTCAGGTTTAATATTGTCAAGAGCTTATCAGCTTGTGTTGTACTAAAATTGTGCTCAATAATGCATATAAATTGTATAGGAACATGACATTGCTTCTAAGTAATGTATGTGCCTGTGCATCTAGTGTCTTCAGTAAACCAAATAACAGAGATCTAGCCAAGTTCTTCATGAATACTCTGTATTCTTCAAAAAATCTAGGCTGTGCATGGTACAGTTATGTTAATAAGGGTAAAAGCAATGAGGCTGTGATAAACAACAAATGTGACATAAATCTGTACTTTCACTTGATAGACTTCAGTGGACCTTAATTTTGACAAGCAAATTAATATTACCTTGAAAGTGTTGCATTTAGAGGAAACACAAAATATTTTATCACCTGCTTTAGTTGGTAACAACATTTCCCTAGTGTAAGGGCCTGTCCTAAGAAGCAGGAATGTGATAGTATGCTGTTATTAAAATCTTATTTGAGGTACTTAGGAGTATAATAAACTTCTCTGCGTGACTGTAATGAATCCAGTTATGAGATTGCAAGGTGAATGGTTGCTGGCTTGCTGTTGTCAATCATTAACAGTTCTTAAAAACATTATTTTTTTTTTTTCTNTTTTTTCTCTTAAGGAACAAAAGAAGAACTTGAAGAATTAAATGAGGAAATAAAGAAGATTGCTAATAAAATCCGAGCCAGGTTAAAGAGTAAGTTGTGAAGAGAAATAAAGCTACTGTCACTTGATTCAGGATGGTAGCAGTGTCATAAATGAAATGCCTTGCAGCTGAACTTCTAACCTTTAAAAACTGCATTATGTGTACATAAATAGTAACACAGAGATTTTAATTAAAAAAAGAAAAAGAAGAGTGAGCCACCTCCCTTCCAACTAATGTACAGCCCCTGTCAGTAGCAGTATCGTCCTCTACTCTGTTCCTCTTTGGCAAGCTTCACCACTAATAAATACCAGGTCTCAGCACAGCCTAGCTTGTGCAACAGGACAAAGAGCTTCCTTGCTTCCAGAAATAGCACAGAAAATTACAATGCAAAGTGATCCCTCTGAGTAGAAATGTATTCGGCAACTGAAATGCTGGGGTTTGTTCATAATGTTTTGGAAGATTAACATTTAGAGCAAAAAGACAATCTCCATGGTGTAACTGTCCATGCAGGGAATTGCACTAGAGCCCCTGTTGTATTTCCAGTTCAGACTAGCTAATTTTTGTTCCCATATTACAATTACTATATGCTTTTATCCTTCTATAAACGCTCGTGTATGGCGTTTACTGTTTAAACTGTAAGAGCACACATCTTGTTACACCTTCTGAAGTTTTTCCAGAGTAATCCAGTAGTGTGACTGTTAAGAGTATTGAAGTCTTACTGTGTTTTAAGATCTGGACGAATTATAAAAATTATTTAAAATCTATTGTGTTATAGATATCACTGCCACTTCCTCTTCCTCGAAACGCTATACATGTCTGTGGGGAGCTTGTACAATAAAGAAAGCAATAATGGAGAGTATTTACAGAGTAACCTAGCTGCATTATTAAATAATTATACTGAATGTTGATTCTTAATATTCTTGTATTGTTCTTAGCTATTGAACAAAGCTTTGATCAGGGTGAAAATGCAAATCGGACATCAGTGGACCTCAGGATAAGAAAAATACAGGTATGATCAAATAAGTTTAAAGAAAATAATTCTAGTAAATCAGTGAATGAGTTTCACTTCTCTGAAATATCTTCAGAACTTCATGTTCTGTTTTGTTGGAATGTAAATACCACTTTTAGTAGTTGTGCAGTAGTATTTGCTATATCAAACAAATAAATAAACATTTTTGTTCCCCATTTTTAAATCGTTGCAAACCAGCACTCTGTACTAGCTCACAAGTTTGTGGAGGTGATGACGGAATACAACGAGACCCAAACTCTCTTTCGTGAACGCAGCAAAGGGCGGATACAGAGACAATTAGAGATAAGTAAGTGACTTGAATGCAGTTTTCTAAAACAGCTGAACTGTGTTGTTAGTACCACCCTTGTTTGTTATTACTTAAAGATGGAACAAAGCATCCTACATTTTGGACGTGTTCTTGAAGCACGTGAGGGGGTAAAACTATTTTATTGTATGGCACAAACTTTTTTTGATACTCTTATTTTCCTTACAGCTGTTCTGAAAACTCAGTAATTTATTTTTGTTACACATCATTAAAGAAAGTATTTTTCCTTTGTTTCATTTATTTCCAATGTTGCAACCTTAAATGAGACAGTAGGAAAAGCTGCGTTCTGAAGATAGCAAGTGTTATTAAAAGCCATTCCAAAATTAATATGCTAATCAGGACATCATCTCTTTCTATGCTATGCTGTTTTTGTCAACAAGAACACTCGTTAAACTCAGCTAACATAGAATCACTGCTGCCATTCTATACATGTTCACTAACCATGTGTTGATGGACTCACACTTGACTTATTTCATCATTGATTACTACAAGGAGTGTTCAGAAAGGTACTTGACTCTACTCTGAACTACAGCACCTGTCTCAGAAAAGTTTTACCTTGGTTTCTACTTTACCTGTGTGTTTGAGGGGAGGGACCCTAATACCTCACTACACAGTTCTTTTAAGTTAGAATTGTTGTGACCCAATTAGAGCATTCAGCTTTTCCTCAGCACTAAGGATAGTAAGGAAGATGTTGCCATATCCTTTGGTATTAACATCAGGAAGTAATATTCAAACTGTAACTTTCATTTGATAGGACAGAGTTATCCAGGTTATTACAGGCACTCAATTTACATGGGAAGGACAGGGATTTAATATGTAATTTTTAAAACTGTACAATACAAATTACTTGCATGTGTTGTGTAACTTGTAACACTTGCATTTGTCACACCAGTGTGACAAATTGTGATTTGGTTTGCTTACACGTGCAATAATAAACTACATCAATTGTTAGATGTATTAGGAAAAGAAGTGAAGGTTCAGTAATCATCTTCTCTGTGGAATATGAATATAATCCTGTGTTAGTAAAATCAAATTTGCATAAAATTTTATTGCTCAAACAGTTACAGGGAGCAAGTAAATTAGATTCCAGTGTGACATGGTTGAGTAGATTATAAATATGGACTGTTATATAAACACTCTATCTCAGGTTCTTCCTTGTGAAGAACATTCCTCTTAACAAAATTCACATGTACATGGTAAATGATTCTGGTCAAACTCCTCAATTCAATACCCACCCCCCAAAAAAATTAAATTGAAAAAGCCCAAAGTAAAACAAACCACACCAACCAGGAATTCGTCACTGGAACTGAATCTACATTTGTTTACTATTACTTGATATTTTCTGGTGTGGTGTTTGCTTGTTTGTGGTGGGAGGTTTTTGTTTGGTTTGGGTTGGGTGTTTTTATATGTGCAAAATGGCACTTGGTAATGCCTAAACACTACGTTGTTTTATTTTGAAAAATGCTCAATAGAAGATTTGTCTTTGAATTGTCATCCTTCTTGTAAAGGTAAACTTTTTATGTTCAATAAGAAGTGATGGGATGTGAAGTACTGTTGTTTCTATTCTAGCTGGAAAGACCACCACAGATGAGGAACTGGAAGAAATGTTAGAGAGTGGTAATCCTTCAATTTTCACTTCTGATGTATGTATTTCTGGTCCAGTTATGTCTCCTCTATTCTGCTGCTTCTGCTATTTGGAAAACGTGTCAGCACATACTTATTTATATCCATGTCTTTTTTTCTTTCTCCTAAAGATTATATCAGATTCTCAAATAACCAGGCAAGCTCTGAATGAAATTGAATCACGTCACAAGGACATTATGAAACTGGAGTCTAGCATACGGGAGCTACATGAAATGTTTATGGACATGGCAATGTTTGTTGAGACTCAGGTAAATGAACCAATTCAAACACATTTACCTGAGTGGGAGGGGTTTTTTTTCCTTCCCCAGTCTTCCTTTTTGAAATATGCAGAATAATTGCTTATAGTCAACTACTACAAACTTACAGTGGGGTTTGACTGTAATTAGAATATAAGAAAGTTGATCACTCAAGATTTTTAGTTTGAGAGAAACATAGACTCTAGATGTAGTATATGCTGTGAATATCTAAGCATAGACTCTGTTTTCAGTTGGTAGTGCTTTTTTCCAAATCCTTATATTGCTTTATGCTTGAACATCTTGTGTAAGGACAGCAGCTCCTGGAATGCTGGCTAATACCTGGGAATTCAGAGTTCTCAGAGACAGGGTAAAGCACTACAATGTGCCTTAGCCAGGATTTATGCCACTTGCACATAATAGGCAGGTACGATTCCTGCTGCTGCTAAAGTGAATGTAAAGGGGTTGACAAGTTATTCTTGTATTCCTTGTCTACACATGGAGGTAAATTTATTCTATTTGTAGTCTTCAAAGACTAATTATCTAACAAAAATACTTTTGACTTCTGTTCTTAAAATTCTTTGACTTACACAGGAAAATGAAGAGTTTAACATTCATGAGAGACACTTTCCTGTAAAAGGCTATTTATTTAGTTGGCTTTTGTTATAGAAGTATGTGCTTCCTTGATGTTGAATCTGTAGCCAAGGCAAATTGGTAGCAGTTTTTTATTGCATGAGAAATGAACAACAGTTACTTGTGCATCATTCTTTAATGCTTTGCTGTTTACTGCTGCTGATTATTTCTTCTGATGGACAGAAATGCAGGTAATAGACTTACTGTTAACTTTTCACCAGTCCTTCATTTCATTACCAAATTGCATTCATCATAATTTGAATATTTTACATATTCACATTCTAAACCTGCAATAGTGAGGAACTTCTTGGAAGTTTCTATTACATGTGTGCATTTTCTTAGATAACTGTTGAACCTTGTGTCAGAGTAGTCAGTACCCTTTCCCACCACCAGCCATGTTGGGGATTTCTGATCTCTTGTCAGTTTTAGTTTTGGCTGTTAGAGCATACCTGACATTCATAGGTATGGTTTCAGGTGTTTAATAGTATTTTTCCTGTGAAAGGGAGAAATATGCCTGTCCTGCCCATGAATGAGCCTTGTTTGGTTAGAACTTTGCACCATTGCTTCTCATTCCTTTTTTCCTTTACACATCAAAGCAGAACTAATGTTTACATTATTCACTTGTTAAAAATAACTGGTGATGTTTTATAGTCTTTCTTCTCTTAGGTTCATTAAACAAGAATCGATGGATTCCAATAATAAAGTGTTTTGTCTTCTAAATTTCATTTTAAGGGTGAAATGATCAACAACATAGAAAAGAATGTGATGAATGCATCAGATTATGTGGAACATGCAAAAGAAGAGACAAAAAAGGCAGTTAAATATCAAAGCAAAGCACGAAGGGTATGCTATGTTTCTGTAATTGTATATGTCAGTATATTAGCACAGTATGAAGGAACCTTTGCTATTAGTTGTTTTGTTGTTGTATTCAGTCCTTCAAGGTAGAATTAATATATGCATTTTACTTTTCTGTAGTTGTGATATTTAAAATCAATGAATGTAGTTGTAAATTAATCTATGACAGACCAAGATTTACCAAAGGTTTTTACCAACAAACCGAAAGCCCCCCTATAATCCAGAAGAAATAAAAACATTTCCAGTGTGAATTTATTGGTATAGTGAATATTAAAAATGGGTATTGCCAGTACAAGACAGAAATGTCTTGTGCTACTAAAATGTATAAACGATACAGGCACAACTAAGGCTAAGTTCACACTTTTCCCCTTAAACCAGCCATTACAGAATGTAAAAACACCAAAAAGAAGAATTAATATATTATACTAGTAGATAAATTCACAGGTGGTTTTATCAGCTACCATGATACCTTAGAGTCTGAATAATTCAAATAAGCTTGAAGGCTTCTGGCTTTATCACTGGTAAACTTGCCTAGATTTGTAGCTATTAAATCACCATATTAGCAGGAAAAATGAAAGGACTGGTTTTGTTGAAGCAAGCTTACTTTTAGAATTCCATCTGTAATTATTCTTTTAACAGATAACTACTTTTGTATTATTGTAAAAGTTCTAGATTAGGAGCATCTTCCCCCTGGAAAGGGTGTGATGTTAAACCACAACACTAAACTTTGGGGAGAAACTGAGTTCAGAGTAAGGCTCAGGCATTTTCCATTGGCATGGACACTTGATTTGTATTTGAGTATCCTTCTTCCTATCGAAGTCACATAATGTATTCTAAAATCAATCTACTAAGTGATATATATTTTGTAACTGTATGATTGCAGAGTGAATGAAATACTCCTCTGCTGCTGTGATTTCCCCTTTTGAGATGCTGTGCCATTTTGAGGCTTTTTATCACAAGTTGGGAATAATATAGATGGATATCTACATATATCACATTTAAAACTTAAATATGCAGGACACATCAAAATAGCCCACTTAGTGCATTTGTGCATTGGCAGGTTTCTCACCTTTAATAGCTATGCAGGTATTAATTACACTGTTTCACCTGTAAATGCTGTTTAAAAATGTGCATTCTTATGCATGCAGGAGTATACAGATAAATGCATCTCAGTTTGAGAATACTGCAGGCTTTAGAAAAAATGAATGTGAATCTAAAAACTGACTATTTTTAAAATAAAAAAGAAATGCAAGTCTTAATGTGTTTAATGTTAAAATAACAATACCTTGTTTTTTGACAGAAAATGTGGATAATTATCATTGTGTCGTTGGTGTTGATTGCCATAATTGGTCTAATTATTGGTTTGTCTGTTGGTGTTCGGTGATGCTTGGATAACCTCAGCATGCATGACTTCCTGCCGGTGTGGCAGTAAGTAACTAATCAACTAATCCTGCTCTTGTTTTACTCTGGTAACTTGTACTGTTCTACTAACCCTTAATAGCTGTACAGCTAGTACTTGGGGTAGGCTGGAGAGGCACTGGTGGATCTTCCCTGTCTCTGCATGCTGTAGAAGTGCTGTGCATGTGAATATTAAAATCTGACACCTAGTGGTAAGCTGCTAAATGTACAGAATGCAATCACTACTTAAGACTTGTAAACACAGAAGGAAATTAGACCAAGAAAATCCTACTGTTACCTTGTAGCCCTTTTGGGTTTGGGGTTGGGTTTTTTTATACTGTAAGTTTACCTCCACAAACAATGTATGCTAAGATAAGGAATAGTAGTTGCACTTGGAATTCCATCAAATGGGACTTTCTATGATTTTAAGTAGAGCTTTCCTAGAAGTACGTGTCTACAACTGTGAAGTTGTCTATTATGCCTTGCACAGCATCCTGAAATATCTTTCTTCAAAGCTGCTTATTAATACTAGACTAAATGAAACAGTGGGAAGTGACAATGTATTTGTAAAAGAAAGTCTGCAAAGATTCCAGCTGGATTTTTAGAATGTATATTTGATAATTGTTTCCATTTTCAGATTTCTGCTGTACTAATCTACCATTTCTTGACAAGATAATACCTAGCCAGGCTAAGTAGAAAACAGCAGTTAACTCTACTGAAGCAAATACAAACTCCAGTTTTACATATAGTATCTTCAAACTATATATGTAGCTCTATGAGTTGGATGTCATTTTAGCTAATGAGGAATTTAGGTTTCTATAGTAACACTCCTTCAACATCAAAACAAAGAACATGGGTATTAAAAGTTTTTTCTCAGCTTTGTTTTATTGGCAGATAACAGGATTTACTGCATCACTGCTTATGGTCAGAGATGCCTGGCCTAATGTCAGACTTAGAAGCATTTATGTAGAGCATGTATCTTCCCCCCATCCCCTTGCAGCTCTTCTGAGCTATTACCTCCTCAATGGTTTTACTGATACTTTATTGAATTCCACTAAGTATGCAATTGTAAAGGTTTCAGCAGGCTACAAATATTTATCCAAGGAGGGTGGCAGTAAGCAATGTTACCATACTTAGACTTGACCTTGATAAGTAAATGTTCATTATTGCATCTGTTTCTGTACGTAATGGTATTTACAGAAGTTGGGTATGAGTAATAACAATTATTCTGTGAAGCAAAATACATCAGTGCTACACAGATGGCTCTGTCTTGTAAATGTAGTTACACGTATGTAAGAAAAGAAAGGCAAACAAGAGGAAATCATAGCAATAAGCAGTCTTTAGAAAGGAAATCCAACCGCTCCGACTGGGTATCAGTATTATTAATTGTCTGTGATTATGCAGGTATTTAAACTTCTGTATCTGACAAGGTATTTCAATGTCAACTTTTCTTTCTTTTTTTTCAGAAATTGATGTTCATAATTATATGTGTAACTGTATTGCTTCTGATCCTTGGAATTATCCTAGCAACAACGCTATCCTAGCAAGCACATTCCAAGAGTTACGAACCGTCAGGAACTCCAAAATACATCTTCAGTTAAACCAAACGTTTTTAAATGTGTGATGCCTTACACTGCTCCATGGTTATAACCTACCACTAATGGCTAAAAACAAAATCCCCATTAATGTTTACTTAAAAATGAAGATCAGAATGTATTGTGGGATCTGTATGGATTTTCATCATAAACTATACATTTTTAAGACTGAAACTTACTCTTAATTGTTTTAAAGTAACAGGATTTTTTTTTTTTTCATATCTCAGTGTTACAAACAGTTTAAATAGGGAGTGGAGACACTATTGAGTTTTGACTGTTTGGCTTTTTTCCCTATTGCTAATATAATTATTATACTGAATTTTAGTACCTTACCAGTGCTGCTTTTGTTAACACTCTCGTGAGCGTTTTTGTGAGATGTAGCCTTGTCTTTAAGTGTATTAATTATTTAGTAACCTTAACCTATCTAAGCTTTGTACTGAAAAAAAAATCCAACAAGTGCTAAAATATTTTATCTTGAAAATGCTACTTGTTTAACTGTCGTCTTATTGCATTACATTTGAGAAGAAAAAAACAACTGCTTTTTTTTTTACAGAGTTTTGTTTTTTTCTTTCAATGTGACTAAGGTTAATTGCTTTAAATATTTCCTTGCCTTTATATTGAAAAGTTATTTGCAACAATTTCAGATAGAAGAATGCACAAATTTGAATTTGAGCAGATAATTTTTCAAACAATCCCTGTGTGGAGGAAACTGGTGGATCAGTTAGGCCTTATTGTTCATGTGAATATGACAAGAATCACCCTTTTTCTCTAAAGCTAAGTCAATATTTCTTATTCAGCAGCTTACTGATGTTGATGTGTGAATATAACAGATAGGGATGAACTTTGTTAGAAAAGTCTGAAATGTAGTACAAACTAAGACACTGATTTGTTATGAAATGTGTGTTATGTAACATATATGAAGTGTTTTAGTGTATATATAGCTGTTGTAATGCTAGCTTGCAAGACTTGAAAGCTTGAGAGACTTCAAATGTAACCAAATAACTGCATTTAATGTCATGGGCTATTTTTGTATTTTGCGTGTAAAATATTTGTAACTTGAATTTTTGACTTTGTTTAATGATATCCTTGTAGATATGTAGATACATTTATGCTGTAAGAGAACTAGAGGAAAGTATAATGTGTGCCTTTTTAAACACAGTCTAAAGCTATACTTGGCAATGTTTCCAAATACTCAACTATAATGTTAACTACAGTAGCTCAGTCCTAAAAGGTTAGAATCCTTAAACTTACATTTTGTTGAAAGTATCTGAGATCAAAGTTACTCACTGAACTAGAATTCAGTCTCTTGACTTAATGAAATTCAGCAGTTTACAATTTATATTGTATGTATTAATATTCCTGCTTTGCTGTCCAAATACACTGTGAATGTGCTGGAGCTCTTCAGATGTCAACCATGTTGAAGGGAGAAAAAGAAACAAAAGGTCTTTTCACAAGTCAGCCATGAAGAAGTCACTTGAAAAATTTTGGCTTCATTAATGAACAAATTTCTTTACCTCTAAGTCCAGAACACTCACTGATGTTTGTGATAAAGTTTACATGCAAAGTAAGGAAAGATTGGTTGCCTTAGTACTCATTCTAGGTAAAATATATTTTTATTCTATAGTTTTCTAGATTTTTATCAGTAAATATTATTTATACAAATTAGATTGGGGGCTGCGAAGTCAGTTCTGCTGTTTAACAGCTGGTTAAAAATAACCCCCAAAATCCCAACATGTTGAATTTTTTTTATTTATAATGCAATAATTTGCTCAACCAGACCACAGATTTGACTGGGCCACTCCATACTTTTTACTTGTTGTTATATAGCTGCCTCAATGAGTTTGTTTTTTTAAAAAAACAACCCCAAAACCAAACCTGTTTTTCACATGAACCTCTTTGTTCTGTTAATATTGGAGGGGAGTAAATCTCTAACCTATGCACTAATAAATTTATCAAAGTAAATATCTCGTGGCTATTTTTATATTCATGATGTTATTGTGACCTTTGTGCATATTTCCAGTAAGTGTTTGAATAAGGCTGGTATGTTTTTACAAGGATGTATGTCAAACAACCCATACCTAGGCTTTAGACTAAAGGTAGAGGACTTCCTGAAAGTCATTACTGAAAAAGCTGTAGAGATGATCAAAGTAGGTGAGAGTAGGTGTAGACATAACTATGAAGACACTATTGGGATTTATTAATTTAAATGATGGTCATTAATTTTTCCTTTAATATTAAATTTGAAAAATATGGGAATTATTTATTTGAAGAAAGCTATTTATGTCATCTCCAACAATCCTCATAAGTGCATCTTCTCCCAGTGCAGAATTAAAACCTTCTCCTACCTGCCTAGCCCAGAACTGGAAATTCTGGAATGGAATCAGGGTTCTGATGTGCAGATGGTAACTGGAGTCATTCCCCCTGTGCTGATGTTTAAACCTAGTTTAGATCTTTATGCCCAAGGCTTCATTTGCTTTCATCTGACTCAGTGCTATCTTCGGACAGAAACAAATTGTCCTTACCCCTTTTATAACTGCCTAGCACCAGTGAGGATACACGTGCAGAGTTAATACCAAAGCACTTGGACATTGGCCAAATGATGGCTAATTGTAAGATAATTAAGCAGTTCTGCTTAGTTCAGTATTTGTGGTACAGGGAAAACTGGACAGGAGAGAGAATGTTGAATTTAACAATTAAGGCAAACTTGTTCATAAAGGCAAACCAAGAAAATCTTAGCCTCGGGAGAATGTTAAATGCCTGTTCTCACAAAAATCTGTCCAACCCAAGTGCTCAGGTTATTGATAAGTGCAGGTATCTCTGCTGCTTCTCACTGTCGTGTCATGCCATACCACTTGTGGAAAAAGCACCAACTCTGAACATAAATGAACTCCATAGAAAGGACTAAAATGGTTTCAGAACAATTCATTTATTTATTCTGCTTCTCTTTTGCTCTATAGTGTAAGGCAAAGAGCAGATGTTTCTAGGCAATGGAGGATTTGTGTAACAGCACTACCCTGATAAATAACATTTAAAGATGACAAAGGGAAATGGGGAACTCCAGCCTATGAAAACTTTTTTTTTCTGTATAAAAAATATTAATAAACCCCCCACCCTTTCAGGCAGTTTTGCTTAATGTAGCTTTGAGAGAACAGTCTGGATGTGGGTTTTGGTTTAGGTCTTTGGGAGGAGTGAAGGGGTGTGAATAGGAGTTTAAAGACTTGGGTTACCCAGTGTTAAATTTGATTTGATGCGTTCCTGTGGCTCATACGCAACTTCTGAAAATAACTGTGGCATTCTGTGGCTGCAGTCAGTGGGGCAGCCCCAGCACCTGTGGATCAGCTCTGTCCTCTGTCGTGTACAGGAACTGCCTGCTCAGTTACCTAGTGCCATTTGCAGCTTCTTTTAGCTACCTCTGTCAAACACACCGAGTCCTGCCTGTAGTAAAGCACTTCCAAATGAGCGTTTTGGAATAAAAGGAGCATTTTTATAAGCACTTGTAAGTAACTTCTGAAGAACAGAAGTACTTCTGGAATAAAGGCTTTTACAATTGCATAGAAATGGTAAGTAATTACAAAAGGATTGTTTCTCTGTATTGGAAAGAATTTGTTTATTGGCTACTTTGGAATCCATGTTACTGCAAATAGGGTGAATAAAGGTTTTTAATGTTCAAGAGAGTTCTTAAAAACTGGCTAAATTAGGATACAAATAGCTAACAATATGTAGCAGACTGTTGGTAGGGAAGAAAACAAGGACTACTTTCCATACAAAATTCCATTTTCTACATCCATCCTTTAGAAGGAACATAACTATTAGGTCAGCTTATGCCAGTTACTGTCTCAATTGAAAGTAAATTGACAACATTAGCACAGAGTGAATTTAGAGAATACGTCAGGATGAATGTGGACTCAAGAGGTGCTGTTTATGTAACAGCTCGCTTTATATTCCTTTTATGTAATCCTACAGAAAATGAAGAGGCAACTTCAGTACATTTCTGACAAGGTTATTTGCATTGCACAGAACTGTTAACTTGCTGTAGTTATAAGGTTTTTGCTTTTTTTGAGTCTGTTATATAATCATCAATGTTTCCAACACTGGGTAAGTCTGTTAAGGGAATTTTAGCTAAAATTTCTGAGATAAGATGTGGAGGCTTGTAGGTGAGAAGTCAAATTAAATTAATGTGTGTATAATAATATTGACAGCTTCTTGTCAAGAGATCTTTGGGTTCTTTTTATAAGCTTCTTTCTTTCCTGAATTGTGGTATGAGCCTATGGTGAACATCTATGTATCATAGGACTGGAGAATTACTCAGTTTGGAAGTGATCTCTGCAGGTTACCTAGGGTAACCTCCCCCTCAAAGGAGTGTCACTGAGATCAGAACAGATTCCTATGTTTCTATGTCACAGAACAAAGCACATTTGATTTTGAATAACTGAATCTTTTCAATATAAGGATGGATTTATTAAAAAATGAACAAATAAAACAAACCTCCCCCAAACCCAAGCATTTTCTGTCATGACTGTAGTAGAGCAGTATCTCTTAGTATTAGTGGAATTGTTCTGTAGGAAGCCCATCAAACAAGGTAACATTTTGCTAGTCTAAAAACTGATAAGAGAATCTGGCATTGAGAAAAATTTTCTCCTTGGCCTGTTTGTAGAACAAATTTTTGTTAACTGAATGATAGAAAATATTTGAGCTTTGGACAAGGGGCAGGGGGTGACTGGCTATGCTATTTCACAACAAGATAACCAGAGAGCGGGCTCTTCACGACAAGTCGTTTCACACTGCCTGAATTGTGTGTTTGTTCAGATATTGCTAAGTAGAAGTGACAGAATTGCAGCTATTTGAAAGCCTGTTCCAGGCTTCACTTGGCTCCCATTTGTAGGTCACTGTAGAATCAAACACTCATCAGAGCTATTACAGAGCTGTTCTGCTTATGTGTATAATTGAAAGATTAAGTCCCAGTTCATCCAAGTCACTGAAATGACTTGTCCAAGATCACACAGGAACAGTGTGGCAGAGCACAGTGTTTGTACTCGACTGCTTATTTCAGCTTACAAGGCTGCCTTTGCCTTTGGTGTGTACATGAAAGTGTGTTAAGTACTCCTAGGAAACTTTAGAGAGTTCATGCTTTGTGATCAGTATTATTGTCAAAAAAATTAAATGAGATTTCTTGCCATCTTCCTAGACAGTAAAACTTTATAGTAAAGTTTTTACTTGAAAGTTACATCTGTATTTTGGGATTTTTTTAGCCAGAGGAAGGAAAACTGAAAGGAGTTAAGGTCTGTGAGTAACTGCTACAGCTGTGGTTTTGTTGTTGTTCTTTCATTAGTAAAACTTGAGAACATATGCATCCCTTTGCAGTTGTGAGCTACATCCCCTGCAGTAAATGAGGTCTAAATTTGGTTCCTCGTTAAAATTGGTAAAGGATTCCTACAAAAGAGAAGAAACTGCTACTGTGACCTTGCACTCCAGTATCTGAAGCAGTGTGGCAGTAAGAGATCCCCTGTTGTGTGGGAACACAGGGACACGCGAGGGAGTTTTTTCTCTCCTTGGCTGTAATCCTCCATTGGTGATGCATTCAAAAGTGACAAAATAGTTCACTGTTAGTCCCAGTCATCTGGTGGTCCAAAAGAATGCTATTTCACTTCATAGCTCATCTGAACAATTTCATGTGATTGATTTAAAAATCAGCATTTCTCTCTGCAAAGATTTCACGAGAGTTTTCCAGTAGTACTCTGCACACACCTCCAGGAATTTGGCCCTGGTGTAGATGCTGTGACATTGGCTAGAATATCAACTCACTTGGCAGGTTGACTTTGGTCCTGTCACTGTTCCAAAACACTGGGCTGCAGGTCATGAAAGGCGTTATCCTTTAAAAGTATCACTAAAGCCTGTTGTGTTTTTAATTTATTGCTAGGTTTTATATTGGGAAAGTGGAAGCAAAGCCTCTGAATGCTGGAAAAGGGAGTGGACAAAACTATTTCATTTAGAGCTCCCTCACAACCTTGTATATTCAAAGCTGTAAATTTCATCTGGATAGAAATGGTCTCAGAAAAAGTTATTAATTCAAATTTTATTCTTCCAGGCTCTTCCCTGAGATTTCTGATTTGAGCACAGCTAGCAATCGGGACTTGAGTCTAGGGAAAAGACCTGATACCTGGACTTTAAGTAGTGTGAACAACTAAGTTACAGTACCCTCTGCACAATCAACTTATGCAAGATAAACTTTATGTTAAAGGGTAAATCTTTGGATAAGAATGGGAATAGCTTGGAGAATGGTTCTCTGGAAACTACCTGGGTGCTACAGCAGGCCTGCTCAGGTTGATGCCTTGGGTTCTCTTTCTAACCATTATTAGAGTGGTATTCTGACTTGCTTAGAAATTTAGTTTACTGTTGCTGTAAATCTAAACAAAGCTCAAGTTTTCAGGCTGGAGCATTCAGGTTTTGTGGTTACCTAAACACAAGGGAGCAAAAGGAGGTCGCTTGTCCTGGTATATAATGTTGCAAGCTGTGAAGTACAAATAGCTGAAGGTATCACACAAAGATGCATCTGCAAGTAGACAACTTGCAGTAGTTTTACTTCATAAATAAGGAAGCCAGTTGGGAGTTAGAAGTCAAAAGGTATTGCCCAAACTGAAATACCATTACATGTTCAGTTTTAAACTGTAATCATTAGAATCTGGCTTAACAAAGGCTATTAAATTCACAACACTGATGTCTTATGCATTCACTACTGGAGCACCATAGTCTCCTATTAGGTGGTTGATAGCATCATAAAGTGGGAAAGGAAGAGAACTGGAAGTTGCAGGGAAACAAGACAAAGTTTACCAGGCTCCCGTGGCGATGGACTCGCAGGGTTACTGCTCAATCCCGAATATGCCACCGTGTGGAAAGGGCTTGTAAATGCTGACATAGCAGAAAAATTGGATTGTGCATAGGAATGTCCCACTGGATTTGAATATATTCATTCCATGTACGGTATTCGGATTCCAACAATGATCAAAAGACTGCAGAAAAGTAAGATTTCTTTCCCCTATACTATTCACTTTTTTTTTTTTCCCTTAAAAAAATAAATTGCCAATTGCTGTACGGTTTAGGAACCAATTTCTAAGATGCTTTTTTTACTGGTCTTTGGTGGTGATTGCTTTATGCCTAGCAATATCTTTAGGATAGCCTTCTGAATTTTGCAATAATACAATCTATTTGATCCTTGAATCTTTATATACCACAGCATAGTATCAGTGCACACATTGGTCTAATGCATATTTACCTGTTAGCTTTCTAGCCTCAGATAGTGTCAGTGTAATGTCCATTAAGTTAAATGACTTCAGTATCTCCAAGTTGCCTCTTTGAAGAGGAATTAAGTGCCTTAGAACTCAATTCTTTCTTCTAACACCAGCATTTTACTTATTTATACATCTCTGCAAAATGCATTTTTAATTCTTTGTAGGCTTTGTGGTTGCTGCTCATCTCCCTTTTTGAAATTGCAGTAATCACCTTTCTGAAAATTAATTATTTTTTCTCATTTTCAAATGTTGCTGACTTGTCTACTGTGCCTTTTCTATCTAAAGGCTTGGATGATGCTGATTTGCTCTGCAGCCTTGCTATTTTCCTCTTGCTTCTTCATTTCTTTAATGGATTTTTGGCAAAGGACTTTTAAAATACCGTGACTTGTAAAGCATCAGCCATCTGCAGGGCTACAGATTGACTTGGGACCTGACCAGGACAGTATTTGCCACGTTTTTATGCCATTGCTTTAATGATTGGCAGTACTTGCAAAATGCTGTGGAAAAAGAGCTGTTCGCTTTTCCAAATGCAGACTATTGAGCCAATTAATTGCAGGTCTTAGATTTTTTTTGCCTATTTCTTATCTTGGACTTTGGCTTTGCTTTTATTTAGGCTGTTGCTGTTAGAGGCATTGTCTTCTCTCTGAATCTAGTTTATGGTATTTATAGTGAAGAAAAAATGACAAAATGTGTGTGTAGTTAAGGACAGTCATCCATGATACAGACTAATCGTGGTTCTACCCACATTGCTGTCAACCACCTTTAAAATGTAGCTGCTAGTGACTGAATCTAACTGCATCAGGAAGAAATCTGAAGGAAAAAAATTACATGAAAAATACATAAACCAAATAAATTTAAAAAAACCCAAAACCAATATTTTAACCTTCTGCAAATTTTTGAAAGCTATTTCAAAACATCCTGGGTTTAAATCAGTTCATACAACCAGTACACAGTGCATTTCCAGCACACATGCTTGCTTTGCTTTTGATTTTCCCTTTTGGCAATTTATTCAGAGCAGAGTTAGTGGATGGAATCTCAGAGGAGAATAAAAGCCAGTGTTTTGAGAACTAATGAAGTAATTATCTAAAGCATTATTTACAATGATTATTTACAAGATAATGAGACCCTTTAATTATGTTTGTTCTGCACAGCTAGCCTTTCAATAATTCAGGGTATTGCTGTACAATTTCCTCTGTATTTACTTTGCACATTTTTGTGCAGAAAAATGTGACAGCTGCCTGAAGTGCACAGATCCAGGCCCTCACTCTGGGTATCTTTTGTCACACGAGAATCACCTGCTCACTTTTGTTGGAGTAGGAGGCTTTTAGGTTCAGGCTTCCTCAGTATGATGTGGTGCAAAAGAAATGATGGGTGAAATAAAGGTGAGTCTATTAAGGGCTGTTAGGGCTTTATAGGAGCATTACTGTGTATTAACCAATATGCATGCATTAGTCTAGTAATGTTTCTGTTAGTGTTTACCTTATTGGAGGGGAAGTTTGACTTGCAGTTTATTTTCATTTTGGAAGTCATGATAATTTAGTTTCAGACATCAGGGGTTTTAATAAGAGCCGTACTCATTTGTGTGTAAGAAATTCAGAGCATCATTAGCATTTTAATAGCTAATAAAAAAATTCACCAGGATCCTCATATGCATTTGTGAACTTGCTGCTAAAATAGACAATTCTACTGAAGCACATCATTAGCAATGCCTAAATAGCATACAGTCCCCGAGGAGATGCATCTTTTGTCACAGGCTGGATCTTCATTTGGTACAGCAATGATGCATTGCTTCACTGACTGCAGTGGTGCTACTCCAGGTTACAGTGGCTGATGATGTAGTTAGTCCGTGATGATAAGAATTCAATAAGAAAAAAAATCTTAATTTCAGAGAGTGCCTGAAGGCTTGGAATTTCTGTTCCACTATGGCTGGCCCTTTGTTTAGAATCAAATGAACTCCTATAGGAATCCTTGTGCTAACTTCAAGAGATGCTGCTAATCTCCTGCCTACCTTCTGTTCCTTTGGGGCAAGCAGACAGCATGAGGGGTAGTATATTTTAATTTTACTGGAGTATATTTTAATATGTAACACAGGACTATTCTAGAATACGGTAGAAATTAAAAGTTCAGAAGGCTTATTATGCAATATAGTCTTGGGTTTCACATGGTTGCTATGAAATAAAATCTAAAAGCAATGCATTTAAATAGTGGGGAAGACTACAAATAATTATGAGTAAAGAGACAGTTAAGTGAGCTTCTGTCATACTTGTACATATACAAATGAGCTGCTTTAATCTAGCTTCTCTGCTGGAGTTTTTGTCTGCTGAAGGAGGGATTTCTACAGCCTCTTATATTGAAATTCACAGCAATACTCCTGTTAGCTTCAAAGGTATTTGGTTCAGGGCTACATGTGAAGTAGAATTAAACTTGTGATTCCTGAGATGAATAATTTGTGAATTAATCTACTGTGCCAGTATGCACAATTCTAATTTGCATCTGTTAATTCCCCCCAACAGAAATCATAAAAAGTACATCTTTTGCACTTCTGAAGTGTGTAGTACAAGTAGAGACTGCAGATGAGTGCCAGTAAGGGTATTCACACCACTGTTAAACAACACGGGCACTAGCAAACTTGCAACTGCTGTATGAATTTTTCCATTTGTATCCTGTAGACACCAGCTTTGCAGTCCCAGCTGGACAACCTAGAATACATTAGCTGGAAAACTCTGTCTGCCACTCAGTAGGAGCAGTCACGCTTCGGAATGTTTTCTCTCCAACTGAGGCAGGAGGCTTGCATTTAATTCATCTGTACAAATGTTCCAAGAATAACTTCTCTTAATGTGGATTTTATCTGTTACTTAAATATAAGGGCCAAAACTGGACACACATGGCCCAGTGGCTTGGTGCCTGACTCGTGATTTTAGGTAAGGGAAGTGATTTTTCCTTTTGGAGCTGAATCATTGATTCTCTGTTGAATTGCTGGAATGCATAACTTCCTCCCCCCCCACCAGGAAAGAGACTTTGTTTCTTCTTTTTCAATATTCCTATGCCCTTTCCATTTTATTTTTGGATCTAAAATAAAAGAAAACTAAATTTCAAAACTCAGTGGGGTTTGTGTGTTTTGCAGGTAGTTTGCAGATATTCTGTCCTTTCAATCACTTTTTGGTGGGCTTTTAAACACACTTGCAAAATGCTACTGAAGCTAAACAGTCTAGAAGTTCACTGCAGTGAAGGCTACATGCTAGATTCTCAGCATATAAATCCATCTCAGCTGACTGGGAGCTCTTCACTCTTGAGCTTGCTCTCAATCAAGGAGAAATGTGATGCTCTGTCTGTACAGACATTTCTTCTGAAATGTGTTCTAGGCTTCTTCCTCTCAAACTGGGTCACTGTGCCTGCAGTTCTGAAACAAAAAGGTATGTGAAAAGCACCACCTCCTTTCAAGGGCAAAACTTGCTGTCTTTTGAAAAGCCCTGAGAGGAGAAAGGGAAAGCAATTTCCTCTACAGGCATGTCAGAATACACACCCAGCATCTCCAAAGCTTGAATTAAAGATGCAACACAGGCCTTGAATGATTTGGAATGGGAAGAGGAAACAAAAGTTTATAGAAAGGAAGAAGAAATATCCAAGTAATATGTCTGTTCCCTTGTAATTAGTGAAATGGTGCTGGCTGGCTGACTTCTAATGAAGTCATAAGTCCTGTAGGCCAATTTAGGCTTCTCAAGAGAGAGTTGAGACTCTTAAGCCACTTTTCCTTCTATTACAGAAGAAAGCTATCGGTCCCATTCTGGATCACAGCTATTCTGTATGGGATTCCTCCACAGCAAATCAGTCCTTCTCAAAAATGGATAAGTCCTTGACTAAAGAACAAGAGGAACACAGAGTGGTGAGTAACCATTTCCAATGCAGGATGTCCCCGAATTTGTCTGAAAACTTGCCTGGTTTTTGGTTTTGTTTCTGGTTTGTTCTTTCTTTCTTTGTTTTTTAGAGGGGTGGGGTTTTAAGAAAGTGTTCACAAAAAGGCTTATTTTTTCTTTTTTCTAATTCTGTCACATTGTGGGAACATTGTAAAGACTTGTTAATAAAAAGTTTTATATTGTAGGATAGGTCTCTAGTATGAAAAATAACTAATAAAACCCCCCAAATCCTACCAGTTGGTAAACAGCTTAGAAAGTTGAGTTGTTTGGGTTTTTTTTTAAGCAGGAAGTATGTGGATGATAAAACCAGAATGTACCTTCTTTCTGAGCCATAAGATCATAACATTTACACTCCTTGGGGTGTATTTTGGTTATGCTGTAGCTGTACTCTTGATCCCAATTCTATCAAAGAAGAGTTGCTCTGGATCCTGTGAAACTTTTGGAAGTAGGTAAATTTTAGTGTCCTGGTAAGTATGGAGTGAGTTGTATGTAGATCCAGGTTTTTGAAAATCAAGTTCAAAGTCCCAGGAGGCCATGGCTGCTCTTTCAGTTTGCCCCTATTTCTTGTACTTCTGCTGAGGAAACTTGCTTATCCCTGCAACAAATAGTTCACACGAAGAATTCTAGATTAGTATGTGCCTCTATCTCTCCTGGTTTGCCCCAAGGCATCATAGTAATGGATTATACAAAATGCTTGCCTGGTCTGTCTTCAGCTATAATACCCACATGTGATATCACCATTTGTGGAGAACCGATGTGATTGTCCCCACTGAATAAATTTTAGGTATTCATTGTTAAAATAATTGTAGCTCTTTTTCATGTTCCCACATAAAAAAAACTCTATGCTTCCTAAGCTGCCTACCAAGTGGTACATTTACTTTAAAATAAATTCATTTGCATGTGTAGAAGAATATATTTAGCCTACTCCTACAGTATTAAGCTATTTCTCACCACGTATTTACACTGTTCCTCAGTAGTTACTGATGGCAAGATTAAAAAACCAAAATGTTCACCTAAAATTAGGTTCAGAACCATTGTAAGAGCTATAACAAGTTTTTACAAAAGGCAAAGTGCTTAGCAGAATATTGTGTGATTGGCATTTCTGAAATGAAGTTGCATAGTTGACAGCCTATGTATGAATTTAGGAAGCTAAATTTAGGTTACAGTAATCTTGCCCTGTGCCTGAAGACTTGATCCACCCTGGAGAGTCACCCACTCTGTCTGCCAGGACAACTGGGAGAAAACATCTGATGTTCTGCTCAGACCCAAAGCATGACAGCTGGGCACACTTACACTCACTTGACTTTGAAGCTATTTATAAGGCTTTTGTCAGAGTTCCCATTTATACAGTTTTCCCTAGTGTATTTTTGGGTCTTATTTTCCTTCTGATTATGAGGTGAATAAAACCATGGAACAAATCAGTCTTAGAAAACAGATAAAATTACAGGATGAGAAAATTTAGCAAGTGTTGAAATGTATATTAAATTACAGCTGATATATACATTAATTCCTAGAAATGACAGAAATACTGTAAACTTCAAGTGAGTTTGAAGAAAATAAAGGTTAAGTCTCTATGTTTCTCTGCCACCCAAATGGATTCAGATATCCATATACAGGGGCTGTTTCTGGATGATACATTCTCCATGGTTTTTTTCTCATCTAAATTGGTTCGTTGCTAAGTTATAGGCAAGCATGTGCTGTGCAGAATGACTCATAGACATGTAGGCCAGGATGCTTTTCTTGGTTTTCCATTGAGCATTCTCTTTATCCTACACAGATATAAATAAGTGCTCTCATTGACTTCCCTGTCATTTAGTACTAGGAAAGTAAATCTGGAATTATTTTAATTGCATTAAAGTCTGTTTTCTGTGATTAAAGGGGAAAAGTTTCATTACCATTTGTTTTAATCTTAAAAGTTCTGTTCTTACACACCAATATACGCAGTGCCACAACACTATATAGTAATATAGAGAAGAAAAAAAAAAACCCAAATTGTTGTAAACTAGTGGTTATTCAAAGAAAAAAAATGTAACATTCTTATTAAAATGAGTGATTTTATTGCAGTTTGAGGGAAAGCTGACAGTTTTAGGAGGAGGCAGTGAGTTCTCACAGACCTCACTGGCTGGGAAATGAGAGCTTGAAAAAAAAAAAAGGGTTTTCCCATTTATTCCACTACTTTTGGGAAGTGAGATAGGCTATAGGAACAGAAAGGGGAAAAGAAGATGTCAGCAAGGCCAGGAAATAGAAGATTCCTTTGAGCCAGCCTTTGCACCTGCTTTTCCTAGGGGTGGCGGTCTATGGCATCAGCGCCAATGGCTGCTGCTGCTGCTGGGAAGATGCTCCTGTCAGCATTTGCAACAGCTCCCTTCTGCCCTCACCATCAGCAGCTGCAATGAGCTGTGCCGACTTTATCTACACCTGGGGCCAACTCAGGTTCCAGTCAAGAGCTCATTCAGCTTTATTTCTATTTCAGTTGGGTTTTATTATCCAAGTACAGCGGTGAACTAAAGAAAAAGTCTTCATATTTGTCTGCTGTGCCAACTGGGCTTATATAGATTATTTTACTCAGGGTTCAGCAATGTCAGAAAATTTTAAAAAAAGGTCTAATTCACATCAGACCACTTGGGATGACTATTTCACATTTTGCAAGTTTCTTTGCATATAGCTCCCTGTGGTCTTCCCTCTGAAGTATGTTTGCATTTGTTGTGTCTATTTGCTACCCCTCCAGTTTCAGTGTCGTCTTAGATGTTTCCACCAGTAAAACATCAGATGAAAACAGTAAAAATCCAGAGAATATGGGGGAAGGGACATTGTTTTAATTTTTCAGAAAAGACTTCTGGATTCCTCCCAAGCATCCTGGCCTATAGCAGAAATCAGCACAGCTAAAACAGTGACAGATGGTTGGTGTTTGTAGTATGAGCAGTTTTAATGACCACCTTTGGTTCACAGACAGCGACTGCAAAACAGCTACATAAAAGGTTTCTTTTCAATTCCCAGCAGCTATCTGCTTTAATAGAACCAATTCACTTTTTCTATTTGGTTTGTTTTGTTGCTTTTTCCTCCTACCATCCTCTGCTGGTGGGTAATTAGGTAATTCTGAGGGCTGATTAGAGAATAGACTCTAAAATTCTGCATACAGCTTCCTACTTAGGAAAAGCTGAGCCTTGCAATACCAAGTATGAAATCCACACCTCAAATGGTACAAAATGCCACATCATACTGATCAAATAGAGACAGCCTGACTCACCATCAACAGAGAAAGGATGAAAATAAGGGTAGTGGTGTTCAGGGAAAAAAAAGAGACCTCAGTCACTTTGTTTACCCTCTAGGAGTGGTCTTGGTTATCCAAGATTAAATGTTATGTAAAGTAAAAAAACCCAGCTGCCTTGCCAGCGCTTATGGGCAACATACAGAATGAGGGACCATGGGAAACTCCATTACAAAATTTCCCTTAAACATCCATGAACAGGGGAAAGAGGGATCGACCCTGCTTAAAGTACTGATCTACCTTGAACTGAGCAATATGGTATGAGGCCAATTCCCTAGCTGCCTTATGTTGTTTATTTAGGTTTGTAAGATCTAGGAGATGAGACTGTCTGACATTAAATGTAGCATTGTAAAATTGACTTGTGATTGCAGCAATACCTTGAAATTTACAGAAGGAATCAATGTGAAAATCTCTGGCACACTTAAAATAATACTACATATTTATTCTGTACCTTTTCATTCTGTACTGGTTATCAGCGGAAGGAACAAAGGTTCCTATTTGTGCACTTCTTTATCCCACTTAATTCCAGGGATGTAGCAGAAAGTGCCCTCTTTTGACTGAGTAATCTGATGAAGCGGGGCCATTTACCATTTAACTACATGCTGCTTCTGTCCCTGCTGTTTTACCCATCTTCCTCATAAACCCACTATGAGATTCTTCCTGAGACTGACTGACAGAATGCCATGCAAGGAACAAACTGCTCCAAATAATATTACTTACTATTTGCACTGCAGTGGTATCCCATTCTGCAGCATTAGCACAGTTCACACCATCCACTACCCAGACATAGGACTAGCAACTGGGCTCTGCCACAGAGATGGTGACAACCTCTGCTGTTGTCCAAATTGTTCCAGTAACCTTCTTGAGCTTCAGGTCTATACTTTGAAACTTGTGCTTTACCATGCAAGAACAAATTGATTTAAGATCAACAGAATCACTGAGACATTTAAAATGCATTGTAATACATTTTAATGAGATATTGATGAATTTTGTTCCACAGTCCAAAAAGGGCAACAAGAAAGCAAAGCAAACAGCTGAAAAGTCTCTGCATCGCAGATCCGAGAGCAGAAGCAAACAGAAAAGTAGCTCAATAAATGTTAAGAAGAGCAAGGTGAGTGTTACGTGCTCTAAAATCTTCCAGTGGCTTTACTGCCAATTGCTGAAACAGCTGTCATGACACTGACACGAGTCAGAAGTGACCACACATCAGGTGGTCAACTGTCTGCAGCCTCCCTCCCAGCGCCTGATGTGTAGGCATTTATCTCACATTCTGCTTCACTGATATGTAGGTTTTGGTTTTATGGTACAGCACGAATTACCTAACTCTTCACAGTTTTAGGAGTTATGCTATGAATGTTAACCAGTGACAGGACTATGCCACTATGACTTTGTTTGTTTATCTTTGGTTTTGCCTCTTTTTTTGTTTGGTTGGTTGGTTTTTGTTTGGTTAGTTTGGTTTTGAAGTTTTTTTTCTTTTTTCTTTGGTTGTTTTTGTTTGAGTTGTTTGGGTTTGTTTTGGGCTTGTTTTTTTTTTACTCTAATTACAGTTATTTACTGCTTTCGTTGTAAGAAACCCATTTAAAATATTTGTCAATTTGAAGAACCCCCCAATAAAATAAACCAACCAACCAAACACAACAACCATGCTGATGTTAAATTAGTTTGCATACGAGGCTTTTGAAAGAGGGAGATCCACACTTTCTGAAAAAGCCGTGACTCCCTGAGACGGGAGGAGAACCAGAGGATGCCCTGATGACCAAGACAGAGCGCCCTGTTTACTACAGAGAAACTGCTCTGGCACTGACAACGGGGTGCATTAGTGACAGGAATCTGATGTTTACTCCGATTCATGTTTTCACTAATGGATTCTCTCTCCAGAGCTTTCAGTGCTTCTTTCTTCAGCAGATACAAACAAGATAAAAATTGCTTAAAAAAATAAATCAATAAACACTTAAGTGTTTGGCAACTCCCAGACTTTTTACTCTATCATTTACTCAACACTTCAATGCTTAATAGAAGAAACTTTCCTGTTAAATATACATGTGCTGGTGTAGCTGATGTAACACACCGCAGCAGTTTGGTCCAGCCTTTCTAGTTCTTTTCATATGTGACAAATTAATTATTTCCGAGCATGGGAATTGCATTTGCTGGAGAGTAAGTAACACCCACTTTGCTTCTTGGAGGTCAGCGTTAGGATCTGTTCCTGAGAATCTGCCAGTATTCGAGTTTGGGGCGCTAAAGGTTTCACCATTCAACAGTCGGGGGCCCTGCTCTGGCTTTAAGATTAAGACGTCCGCTCAGGTCAACCCAATGTACACAGCTGTACCCCGTTTGTGTGGCAAAGGGCCTCACTCGCCGGGAGAGACGGGCTGCTGCGCTGGGGATCTGCCTGGAGCAGGGGATGAGGAGTGCTGACCACCTCTCTGGGCAGCAGATGGCTGAGCTGTATTTGAAATTCACGTTCCGGGTGGACGGCGGTGCCCACGGTCTCGTGGCGGGGGCTGCAGCCCCCTCTAA
>VWZY01000971.1:1677687-1875874 GCA_013399075.1 Chloroceryle aenea | reverse complement strand
AAGGGCTGCCTCGCGCCCGTTCCCGCCTCCCCAGCGCAGGCAGCGCTGAGCCCCTCAGCGAGGCCGGAGCGGCTTCGAGGAAAAACACGGTTGAGAAAGCACAAAACCCTGCACAGAGCGAGGCAAAAAGTGTGAGAAACAGCCCTGCGGGACCCCGAGGTCCGAGGAAGAAAAGGAGCATGTGCTGCAGGCGCTGGGGCAGAGCGCTCCCTACAGCCACGACGGAGAGACCTGGCGGAGCAGACACCCCCGCTGCCGCCCATGCCCGAGCATGGAGAAAAGGTGGAGGTTTTCGTCTTTGTTTCTCTCTACCCAAACCGATTTTAATTGGCAAGAAGGTAAATGATTTTTCCCCAAAATTAAATCTTTTTCTTTTAAAAAACACGGTGTCCCACCGCTTCTGTAAGCAATTTGTTAAGTGCAAGAATTCTTGGGAGATATTTAAAAAATGGTGTATCACTGATCGAGGTTTGATACTGCTCAACTAACCCGAAGTTCATGGGTATTTTTTCAGTACACTACAAATATAATATTAACAATAGTTTTTGGTTTTTTTTTTTAAAGACTCCTGTTACGGGGTCTACCTTTATATGTTGAATGGATAACAGAGAGGACACTTAATTTGGAGATACTTTACTTGGTGATAATGGATTTCTGAGAAAGGCATTTACAAAAAAAGGGATCTGGCTAGCTGATGGAGGTACCTGAACAGCTAAATTTCCTGCCCAAAGTAATACTACTTGTACATTTTCATTGTATATATACATATGTTTTGTTTTGGTTTTTAAAATCTGGAAGAAATAGATTCAGAGAAGTTTCTGTTGCACCCATGCTGACTTCTAGGAATGCCTTTTGTTTTAGCAAAATGGCTGCGTATTCAGCAGCAGAACTTCTTTGGAGACTGTGAGGCTCTTGCACTGTAGCATCAAATATCTGTTTAACAGTACAGATGGACTTTTCTAACCAAAACGATATTTATTACATGAAATTGAGTATTGTTTTGCAAAATCTACCTGTGTCACTGGGCTACAGGCTCACACTTGCTGAAGTGGTATAGTTCAAGATATATAGCATACTACAAGACTTCCTCTTTAGCCTGAAGTTGAGAGTTTCACTTAAGGACACAAACTTGTTTTATTACAAGAAAGCCTATGAGGACAAGTAAAGGAGTAAGGTAATTACTGTGTTTAAAGCAAGATAACTTGGGGTGTAAAGAGCTNGGGGGGCCGGCGGTGCCCGCGGTCTCGTGGCGGGGGCTGCAGCCCCTTCTAAGGGCTGCCTCGCGCCCGTTCCCGCCTCCCCAGCGCAGGCAGCGCTGAGCCCCTCAGCGAGGCCGGAGCGGCTTCGAGGAAAAACACGGTTGAGAAAGCACAAAACCCTGCACAGAGCGAGGCAAAAAGTGTGAGAAACAGCCTTGCGAGACCCCGAGGTCCGAGGAAGAAGAGGAGCATGTGCTGCAGGCGCTGGGGCAGAGCGCTCCCTACAGCCACGACGGAGAGACCTGGCGGAGCAGACACCCCCGCTGCCGCCCATGCCCGAGCATGGAGAAAAGGTGGAGGTTTTCGTCTTTGTTTCTCTCTACCCAAACCGATTTTAATTGGCAAGAAGGTAAATGATTTTTCCCCAAAATTAAATCTTTTTCTTTTAAAAAACACGGTGTCCCACCGCTTCTGTAAGCAATTTGTTAAGTGCAAGAATTCTTGGGAGATATTTAAAAATTGGTGTATCACTGATCGAGGTTTGATACTGCTCAACTAACCCGAAGTTCATGGGTATTTTTTCAGTACACTACAAATATAATATTAACAATAGTTTTTGGTTTTTTTTTTTAAAGACTCCTGTTACGGGGTCTACCTTTATATGTTGAATGGATAACAGAGAGGACGCTTTTTTTGGAGATACTTTACTTGGTGATAATGGATTTCTGAGAAAGGCATTTACAAAAAAAGGGATCTGGCTAGCTGATGGAGGTACCTGAACAGCTAAATTTCCTGCCCAAAGTAATACTACTTGTACATTTTCATTGTATATATACATATGTTTTGTTTTGGTTTTTAAAATCTGGAAGAAATAGATTCAGAGAAGTTTCTGTTGCACCCATGCTGACTTCTAGGAATGCCTTTTGTTTTAGCAAAATGGCTGCGTATTCAGCAGCAGAACTTCTTTGGAGACTGTGAGGCTCTTGCACTGTAGCATCAAATATCTGTTTAACAGTACAGATGGACTTTTCTAACCAAAACGATATTTATTACATGAAATTGAGTATTGTTTTGCAAAATCTACCTGTGTCACTGGGCTACAGGCTCACACTTGCTGAAGTGGTATAGTTCAAGATATATAGCATACTACAAGACTTCCTCTTTAGCCTGAAGTTGAGAGTTTCACTTAAGGACACAAACTTGTTTTATTACAAGAAAGCCTATGAGGACAAGTAAAGGAGTAAGGTAATTACTGTGTTTAAAGCAAGATAACTTGGGGTGTAAAGAGCTGTGAACTGTGCCTCATCTTAGAAGAGAGCTTCAGTTCCTTCCACCACTCCGATGACGTTTGACTTCATAACAGCTGATGCCCAGAGGAGGGCTGGCAGCCTGGTCAAACATGGCTTTTGGAATACAGCATCTTGGATGCAGCTGGAGCACAGCTTCCAGTTGAGGTCCATGTTCAACAGCTAGGGCAACTTGTTAATTATCTGTGTAATACAATACTGAGTGAAGGACCAGAAGTAGTGGCTGAGCAGCAGCACTATGTTGCCATCAAGTGGTAAATACATTGGTATCTGTGTAGCCAGAGTGATCATGGATGGCTGCCATCCGCTGAGTGAAGAAAAACAATATATGAAAATAAATTGTTTGCTTTTCATTTCTTTGTGTTATCTCTATATCTACTGGTGATTGATCAAGTGAGATTGTCTCTTGCTCGCTGTTTGAATGAAAGATCTGAAGAAGAAAATTTTCAAATAATGTATTTATGGTATGACTTTTGAAAGAATCCCTCAGGTGAAGCTTTAGCAAGAGTGGCATGAAATATGTATTTTGTCTTTTCCAGGATGTCAGCCCTTCAACTGCATTGATATTGTCATCCAATAACACTGCTGTACTCACAAAAACAGTTACCACAACTCTCCCTCTACAGCAGAAAATGCATTTTGTCAATGTTAAGGCCCAGCATCTGCAAAACATCAATGAAGAATCCAGAAATATAAAAGATTTGGAGATCAAACTGCTGCAAGTGGAGTGCGAAGAGCTCAAAAATCAGCTAGGATGCCTGAGGGTAGGTAGAAATCCCTTTCTGTTCTTAGTATCCAATTGTGCTGGTGGACAGTTCACGTTAAAAATAGTTTATTCATAGAAGTGTTAAAACCAAGTAGAAAAAAAGGGAGTTTTCTGCTCAGTTTTCATACAACGAGATATTAATATGAAATACTTTATAAATTATCATGTGTAGAAGAGAGTTTGGGGCTGAATTCACGATACTTCTGGTTTAGCCTTAAGACTTTCAGTAAGGTTGTAAGTTTTTACTTTGAATTACTGAGTATTGTTCCTATACCTTGTAATTACTATACTAACACCAAACTCTTCTCAGCATTGTCTTGTACTAATAGTGTGTCCTACCAGCAGCATCTCTGAGCCCTTTATTACTGCAACATACCATGTAAGAGGAGCTTCTTCCAGTTCCCAAAGGTTGGAATTGTCCCATGTTGTTTTCTATCTCAACTTAACCTGTCTAGATTAACAGTCAGAGGAAGTTTACTAAGCATGAAGTATTAAGGTGCTTGAACTGTTGTGCTGCTGGTGCTGTGAAGAAACGTCTTGCTTTTGAGGTGGCAGAAGATTATTAGATTAAGCACAAAAAGTCACATGCATAAATATAGATGTGTGGATATAGCAGATGTTCTTATTTAGTTAGAAAATCAGCTATGACAAATCATATGTTACTATCACCATATAATTGAAAAAATAGAAATTGAAAAATTTCTGTCATGCAGGAGGGGCTGATGGGGCAGAAGCCAGGTGACATGGAGGAGTTGCTGAAACAATCTCAGAAAGAGCTACTGTGGCTTCAGAGGCAGCTGTCCTTTGTCTCACCAGGAGGCCCGGTGTGTGTTTTAGCAGCTAGCAAGGTGAGCTCCTTTACTATTTTTTTCATTCTATCTCACTATAAAGTGGAATTAGGAAGGGAAGGTTTTTTCATCATTTTGTCTTGTTTTATGGAAGAAACAGCACCACAAGATTTATTTTTCATGCTAAGGATACTAAGAAGAAAATTCATCTCTTAGGATATACTTTAAATATTTTTTAATGTAATTCAGAAAGACCGGAAAGAACAGGAAATTTACAATGGCCTGTGAAAGGCATTTTATAGAGCCCTATTGTATACAGAAATATGTCTTATGTTCTATTTCTAAAGAAAACTGTCTCTACGAAGGTAGGATCATTGTATTGGCATTGTTATTCTGAGGGGGGACTGTACAGGACTGTAATTCCCTTTCTTCTCTCAGCAGTGCTGTTAGATATGCACTCCTAGTTCTCAGCAGCCCACCATCATCATATCTGCACACAGTCCTGAACAGGCAGAAATTGCTATCCAGCTACATACTTGATGCTGATATTTTGCCATATAAACTACTAAATTAATAATGAACTGTTCATGTTAACATTGTCCTAACATTTTGCAGTTCCAGTAATATGTGAATTCTCATCTGCTGTGGAATAGCAAGCTGAATATGTCAAGTTCTAACGACTCAAACTTCTAAATCCTTACTTGAGATAAAGATTATGTTTAAAAATCTTTATAGCAGTGAATATGTGGTGATAGTTTAAAAAATGAGTTGGTGATTTATTTTCAGAGTGACTTAATTTATTCATAGAATTTTCCATATTTTTTAAACAAGATTTCCAGAAAGCTTATGCTGATTTACATATTTTATGCATGTTTAGCTGCACATGGATGTAGAAAGGTGTATATATGTATGTTTAAAATCTACCTATGAAAAGGAATGAGAAGAGTTTGTTTGGTTTAATAATGACATTTTACAGTAATATGACTTTCAAGTATCAAGTTGGCTTAGTAAATTTTTGGTTTATATAAGTGGTCATAAAGCAGCAAATACATTCATCTAGTCTATAGTCCAGACAAGACAGATTTCAAAAATGTGTCACCTGGAATCTTCTGGTATCACTTTGTGTCATATGCTGCAGATCTCTATTTGTTGCTGAAGCGCAGTATGATGTGTGCTGATATAGTCATAGTCAGGAGGAACGTTTGAATTTGAAGCTTGCATGTAGTTCAACTGAGAAAAAAACCAACCTTGCCAAAATTAGACTTTGAAAAAAAAAATTATGCCACAAACTGGTTATAAAAATATGAGTGCACTTGCCTGATGATCAAAGCCCTAATCTAATCTGGGAAGGAACATATGATCCTGAGTAGGAATAGCTTTTCTCTGAAAATACCAGAGTTTTGTTGCTCCCACTCCAGTCATGAGTAATCTCAAGGAAGGTCATTTGGGGCTGAGATTTGCATAAAGAGTGGTCTTGGATACCTTATTTTTAGAAGTTGGACTTTCCATTCAGAAAACTGTAGTCTTTCTAGAATGTGCCAAGGTAACTTCCACTGAAGAAAGCACACAGTGTCTGTAACTCCCTCCCTTCCCCCATGAAGGATCAGATTTTTAGCTGTTTCATTCCTATAATGAGGGACAGATTTTAAAGAAGCAATCAGTTACTTTTAATATCACACTGTGTGTGATACTCTGCACTACACTTGAATTCTAAGCCTCTGAAGATAAATGCTGTTCATCCAAGTGACGGTGGTAGCGCTCAGTGTTGGTAGAAGCTTTGGGGGTAACGATCTTAATAAGGCATTCAAACAGATTGGTTGGTGATTGGGAACTGGAATGTCCAGAAATATAGGCAGTGCTGTTTTGGAAGGATTCGTTAGCCATTTAGTAAACATGAAGATTCAAGTATATCATGGACTGGAATTCCAGATAAGACAAAATTTGAGCGAGAGATCCTCTGATGAGTCCCTCCTCGATGTCTCATTTGATGCTGACTCTTCCTGGAGATCAGAGTACTCTCCATGCACTTCAACTTCATAAAGAAGTATTAGCTTTTGAGGACATCTGTCTGCTTTTGTAAATGACAGACTCTTCCTCATTATGCTTGTTAGTAAAACTGGAGGGAAGACCGATATTTGAAAAGGAACTGCAAATTAATGTAGGGATACATTATTAAATGGAAACATGTCTTTCTGCAGACAGATTAACAGAATTCAATAAAATAGTGCCCTGAGAGTGCAATATTTCCTTCCCCGTTAAATGCTGAAAGAAAAATACAAAGTTCCACTCAACGTAACTTTCTATGTTTTCTTAGTTTAACCTTCATCAGCCTTGGCAATTCAGTTACTTTATAGTGAATGCATTCCCAAACTGGTCAGATTCTGCAAGTCAGATCATCTCTACTGGGAGGGGAAAAGAAAAAAGAACAAAATAAAAAAAAGGGGAGGGGGGGAAGAGAAGATTGAAGCCAGATTTTAAAAAATTGATGTATTTAAAGTCTTTCCCTCTGTCCCCTTGCAAGTGAGTCCCTCTAGCTGCTGGGGAGGTGGTGGTTGCATACTTCAAAAGTTTTGTGTGACTATATTGTATAGTTTTCTTGAGAAGAGGAAAGACAGAATGGTTAGGATGCTCCAGGTAATCTGCCTTAATACCCTTCTGCATTTGAGTTTCTAAGCTTTCTATTGGGCAGGCTTGAGAGGGAAAAAAAAATTGCAGCTCACATTTACAGTTCATTGGTTCGTGCCAGTAGGCCACAGATGACCTACCGCGAAGATCCTGTGATAGCATTACTTGGAGGTAAAATAAAATCTCCCAACACCCGCCTCCCCCCTCGCCCCCCCTCACTGATACACATCCTTGCTGCGTTCCCACTTGCTGCTCGTCGGCTCCTGTCCGTGCTCCCTGCTGCTGTGTCGGGGTTAATACTATGTGAAAGAGAAACTGGCAAATAGGGAAAGCCATCTTTGTGTGCGTCTGTGTGTGCGAGCGCTGCTGTTTCATAGGCTCTGGCAGCTGCTGCATGGCCGATGATGCTTGCTCTCTCTTTTTCACCCTGCCTCCCTGCAGACAACTAATGAATCATTTCTAGCCTGAACGCTAGCAGTGCAAGCACACTAATGCTGCTGCTGCCGACGCTGCCGCCTTTCTCTACAAGGTTGTAATTTGACACAGTAGACTGCAGCTCTCTCTCGGCAATGATCTTGCTGAACATCGGAAGCACTTGATTTGAAGGTATGCTGAGATTTCACCCTTTCTAAAAATAGCTATTTCTGTTTAATGCTTTACGTGCCAAATGAGGGTGGGAGGGCTGAAGATCTGTAGGTGTATGGAGGGGGAGAATCCTCTTTTTAGTTAGCAGTAATGCAGCAGTAACTCTTACCAGAGGCAGACAAACTTTATTATTCTGCTGCAATTTGACGATGCCCTTCACTGGATCTTTTCTTCCAGGTGCTGCTTAGAATAATAAAATGTGTTAGTACTGTGCACAGGCACTAGGTAAAGGGATTAAACTCTTGCTAGATTATTCCATCCTCCCTCCTATTGATGTTTAATCTGATGTAATTTTCCGGTCACTTTCAAGGTTTCCAACAGAATAAATGTTATATTGACAGGTTTGTTGTTGCCATGTTTATTTTTTGTATTAGTGTCTGTGGGCAAAGTTAGTAATCATACTGGCTAGCAGCTCCCACCCCCCACCCTCCCCCCCAGCACGGTGCATATTCACAGGATCTGTTTGCTTTGCAGCTGTATATTGTCATGTCATGGCAAAGTCATCAACGTGACTACTCTTCCATACAGATATTGTTAATGGAATTATATGTGGTATTCATTCTGGCATATAAAGCTAAATTAGACCAATTGCAAGTAAATACCTCATCCTGTTTTGGTAGAACGGGGAGATCTTGTGCATCTGTGTGTGCATATATATATGGGCACACTATACATAGCAATATTTGTGGAGGGTATGCTATGTATATGAGTATGTAGAACAGAATGACAATGTTTTGTTCAAGCATATGCATCAAAATACCAGTTAATTAGTTAACACGTACTAGTGTGCTGTGCTTAGTATTATAGGGAGTACTGCAGGGGTTTTTATTAACCTCTTTTCAGAACTGGCTGTTGCCCATAGCGCTGGGCAGAGAAGGTGTGTGCCTTTCCCAGAGCAATGTGATGGTTGACATTACCATTGTGTAGGGTCTTAGTACAGTTTTAGCTGAGGAAATTGTAAGTGCATATGAAGGCTTTGATTTTTCTTTTTAAGCCACTGCTGCCTTGTGTTTAGTGGTGAAACACTGAGGGGTTTTTTTGTCCAGTGCAGGTAGTGATGTGGAGTTCATATATAAAATAACTTGGCAAAATAACTTATTATGAGTCTTGTCACTACATCTAGAAAATGTTGAGTCTGCTCCTTAAGTGATTGGATATAGTTTTTGAGGAAATACCTAAAATCAAAGCCATTGATCTTGGCAGTAAGAATTGCACCAAGTATGCTGAGACAGGGAAAGAATGCTATGACTGCCATCGTCAAAATACAAATAAGGACTATTGCTTAGCAAGACAGAAGAGTTGCCTTAGGGAAACTACATGAACTGTTAAAACATGGACCTGGTGGTACAGTAGAAATTAAAACATTTCCATAAATTCAGTACAATAAAAAAAAAAATAGAAGTATACCCAAACTCATATGAAAGTTACTGTTGTCACTTTGTATTTCAGCTTTTTTGATCAGGAGGTGTTACATTTTTGTTAGAGGAGGGCTTCAAGTCTACCCAGCTGCCAAATGAGGAAGGCAGTTCAGATCAAATCTTACAGATGTCAGCCAGGATTCACCACTGTAGACACCCTTTGAAATACGTATGCATTACTTCTAGTACCTTTAAGAAGGCTGTTGGATCTTTTTTAGATGACTCTGTTGTTTTTGTTGTCCTGAACAGTAGCTTTGTGCATACTACTTTCTTTTTGACAGGAAAAAGACCTACTCTAAATGAGGCTAGTGAAGCAGTTGTGCTGCCTGCAGATTAGAGAGCAACCCTGATTTTTCATAGCTATGTATGTGAATGGGTTCCAGCCTGATAACATACAGCATGACTGTCTACTCTAGGCAGTGAACAGAGCTGCAGTATTATTACACGCAACTTTATTTATTTGGGAGTACCTGGAGCCCTTTTTTGAGAAATTTAATGTGGTGAATTTTCTAGAATTCTAATCAAATTACAGCTTTAAAATGGCACATAGTTTTTAGGGGTGGGAGAGGTGAGATGGAGCAAAATATAGGACAATGCAGTGCCACAGCTTTCTGCATCAAAATTACCTGAAGAGCTGATCCATGCTACTTTAGTTAACTGACAATTGCAAGCTCAGAAATCTTAAGCATAGTTGTATGTAGTCAATCTCATACTGATACATACTAGGTATGTACTCGTGCATATATACAAAATACATGTCTTTGGATATCAGCTCATTCTATTTTAAATGTTAGATGGACAGAGTTTAGATAGGTGTGTGATACTGGATATGAAATGAATGTATAAGCACAACAGTGTTCATTCTGATAATAACTTATTACAAAAGTCTGAGCCTTTGGGGATTGGCCGGAGTAGAAATAATATGCCTGTGATCACTGAATAATTAGTATCCTCTGTTTTTCTCTTTGTGTGTGTCAAATGCCCACCCACATATTGAAAGTAAGTGTCCAAAATCAGGCTGACTTAATTCTGCAATAAGAAACTAGTTGGTCGTGCATCACTGTCCTGTCCTTTCAATATTTGTGTTGAATGAAGTATGGTTTGGGAGGCAAGACTGTTTTTCATTTAATAATAGGCCCTCATTGCTACTATAAAATATGTCAGAGTAGCTGACTGTTGATGTTCTAAGCTGTCAGTGTTCTAAGCTGACTGTCCACTACAGATGACAATCATCATAAAGCATTGCTGACAATAGCATCTACCCATTGCCATCAGAACCAAAAGATATATACCAATATCATGATTTAAAATAGAACTGGAATGTAGCCACACTGCTGGAAAAATGCAGCTTCTTCAAATCAAGATATGAAACCAGTTTCCAGGCCTTTTGTCAGGCTTACTTGCATAGAGTGGGCTCTTGGGAAATAGCACTGATGACATTACCCTGGGAGAACAGTTAAAGATCATCTGAAGCAGCTGGTTGACACTGAATTTTGGATGTGGTCATTGAGGGCTTCTTTGCTGACTGTAACCATCTGTTAAATAACAGGTTGGAGTCATGTTCTTTCTCTAAAGTATGATTGTAAAGCCATCAGTGGTTGGCATTTTGGTGAGGAAATTAGAGTGGCTTATAGGCTTGTGGCTCAAACACTTTGGCTTGTGCTTGTGACATGGTGTTTGATAAGGAAATCAGAGTGTGCCTTCCGGCTCTGCTACAGATTCTGTGAATGGCCCTGAGCAAAGCACTTAGTATTTCTTGGACTCTGTTCTCTTTCTGTAAATGGGAATAATAATGAACCCTTTCCACTTATTTTATCTGCTTAGAAAATGACATCTTCAGACCAAAGACTGTTTTCTCCATCAGGATGCTAAATCCCAATAGAGGCTTCTAGATGCTACTTAAAAATCACTTCCAAGTGAATATTTCCAAGTGTCAGAAGAATCTGAGTTTATTCTGAGCATTTTGAAATAACATTTGATTTGCTAATCTTTCTGTTGTGCTCATGAGTATGTTCAGTTGGAGTGAAGAGCCTCGTTTCCCTGACAGTGGCAGTGGTTTGGTAGAAACATTTACAGTGCTAAAGTCAGGACAGAGAAAATGGGGCTGTATGTCTGATTTTGATATATTTTTTTAATTGTCATAGTTTCATATTTTCTGTGTTACAAACAGTCTAACACTTGGTTTCTAAGGTAATAGGTATTACTATGCCAAATGCTTGATGTTGATTAGTGAGCAGCAGCAGTGCATGGTATTACTGTGAAGAATGGAGGGGAAGGCATTGAGAATAAAAGAGTGTGGCACAGTCTGTCTTCTCTGTTCTCATCTAATGACAATTAGAAACTATCTTCCATTTTGTCTTGAAACATCATCCTGTAGCAAGCCCTTTAGTGGGAAATTTTCCTTAAGGCCCAATCTGAGCACAGTGGGCTGATTTGCAGTCAGCATATGCACCCCTTTCCTTCCATGATCCACCTCCACTGGGACTAGATTGATTTTTTTTTTTTTTTTTTTTTTTTTCTTTCCTGGNTTTTTTTTTTTTTCCTTCCCTGAGGAGCATAAATAATTTTTATAGACAGCTTTCATTAAGGTTTTACACTGGATGTGTGGGGAAAAAACAAAACAATAATAGCACATATTGCCAGTTTTGAAGGAAAATAAGCTCTTTTTAAGCCAAGTAAACTAGTCATGGCTTAGAAAAATCTGAAATTGGAACTAAATTCCTCCAGAACAAGCAGTGTATTCTGGGGCTTCACTATTTGAGTTCCTGCTGAATATTTCTGTACCTCTTTCTTACACAGTTGAAAAATGTTGTTACTCCTCCATGGAATATCATGGTCCCTTTTCACAACATGGAAAATGCATCCTTAGTACATCCTTAGTACATTGTCCAGCTAAAAAATATTCCCTGATATTAATCAGCAGGGACTTGTCTAGGTCTGTGCCAGTTTACGCCGGGAGGGGTAGCTCAGTACAGTATCTCTGTGTGTCCTAATGGGCTAAACTCTTCCTGAGGGTGCTTAGAATGCAGCTGGATGAAGTTCACAGTTGTCACCATCACAAGCAGTGCATAGTGGCCTCTTGTCTCCTGTTTACTGCATTTTCCCTCTTCTATGACAGTCGGTGTCACCTATTTGTTAACTGTTCTCCCCCCTTCCCTGCCCCCAGTTCTGCATATAGTTTAGAACATTAAGAATATTTTCTGTCAGTTCCAGGAGTGTATTTCTTCCTTTCTCTCTTGTTTACTGCTTGCTAATTAAATTTGTAGGTGGCAGTTTGAAATCTTAGTGGGACATGTCATGTGACTGCTAATGCTCTGCAGATCTCTATTACATAACCTTTAAGTAGTTTGGGAAAATGTGCTTGTGTCATACTGGGCCTGACATAAGGCTCTGTCTGAAGCCAACAGTCTGATCAGGTTTTTTATGTACAATGACTGTAGAAATCTTGTGGATGGTTTGTTCTGGCACAAGATTTGTGCCCTCGGTTGTCAGGCCAATTGTCTTATTTCCCTGAAATGCTTTGCAGACTGCACTGTCTGCCTTTCCTGCAGGGTCGAAGAGGGGAGGGCTTAGATTTAAACACTCTGACATGCCAGGTAATGATCAAATGAGTATTAAATGCAGTATGCTGGGATCCCTTCTGTTTTCCTGATAGGTTTGTTCGTTTTGGTTTTGAAGTGACCAGAGTACAGAACAAACATAGAAACACCTCTCAGCCTGTCCCCCCACCCCTGACATCTTAGAGATCTTAATTGGGCTCTGGTACATTATGCAAAATGAAAACAAAAATCAATACAGAAATGTAAAAAAAAAAAAGCTATGTAGGGATGATCAATTTTTACTGCATGGTAATTCATTAGGTTGCTGTTTTGCACAAGGAGCACTTTTATAAGTGACAGCAATGTATCCACTCACAGAATAGCAGATTTTTCTGAAGCAGCACCATCTTTTGGTCCTATTTCACAATTCACATATACTTTCATGTTTTTGTTGCCTAAAACTATGTATTCACTACCCAGTGCAGCTTAAGGACTCCTTTATTCATGGACCAGCTCTGTGCCCTGAAGAAACAAAGTCTTGGTTCAGTTTCCTCTCCAGGGTGGGCCTGGGAGGCTGGGTCTTGTTTGTGGCTCTGAACCTGACATGCTCTTCATTCTCCAGTAAACCACAGGAGATCTTTCTGCCTCCTTTTCTTTATCTGCTGGGAAGGGTCAGTGGCAATGGGCTGCTGTAGCTTTGCAATAAAAGTTGCAGTTAGAAACTTGGAACAACCAGATGAAATTTTTGTATTTTTTTACTTCTGCTAATGAAATTAGATTTTCAAGTTTATAATTTCTTATTGAAATCTGTGATTGTGCAAACCTGCGTTTTGTTCCTGCAATTTTCAGTAAAAGCTCTTTCCAAAGTGCCTAAGAATGATGTTTGATATAATTCTGTCCATTTGCAGATGAGAAATTTTTTAAGTGCCCAAGATCATTCAGCAGGGTCAGTGCAAATCTATGGATATTGTTTGCAGAGTCCTGTCCAACATGTAATTCATTGTAGTGCTTCTCTTAATTAAATGTTGTATAGAAAGGAGGAGGGGGAAATATTGATCTTCTAAAACCAGGCTTTCTTTTGTTTCACTTTAATTTAACTGATTGTTTGCCTATGTGCTACTCACAGTAAAGAGTTTGTATCAATTTAAAAAAAAAATTCATACTTATAAATCATGGTGACTGTAGGCAGTTGGTCTGTTTTCCTAATGGCTCCCTGCTTCCCTATGGATATACTGAAACTGCAAATATTGAATTGCTGGAAGGGGTCTTCCTTGCTCAACAGTCTTAAATCATCTGGACAAATGTATGTACCATATATTGCCTGTGATTTAGTAGCACTGGCTTAGTTGAAGATTAAATGGGTACAGTTAACACTGCCATGTTGCCATGTTTGTTGGCTGCTGGATGAATTAGGGTGAGAACAAAGCAGCAACTGTAAAGCAGTTCTGTGCTTGTGCGGTAGGGCAGATGTGTACAGCTATTGCTTTGGTATTTTAAAGTAAACCTGTTGTTAAGGCAGTTGTTTCTGTTAATAACCTGCATAGATGAGCTCTTCAGGGTCTGGACCTCTTCCAGCTAATGTGCTTTACAGTCATAAAGCGAGAAGAGAGCTGTCATCCTGGCAAGCCTCATCCTGAATTGCTTCAGGATGCAACAAGTGCCTGACACAAATGAAGAAACAGGAAGACTTTGAACAGATCTTTTCTTGGCACTATCAGTGATAATCCTACACCCATTTTACCTGACCTGTCTGTGCTCTGTGGTAGTGATGAGTGTTAGGGAGAAGCTGCGACAGTTGTTTCTTGGGCATTTCCACCAGGGAGGAAATACCAGGATGGTTTTTACAAAATTTAGAGTCACATCCTTTACAAAAACTGTTGATAAGGGAGAGGGGATTTGGAAGAAAGGGTAGATCTTCATGTCATACCAACTGTCATAACTGATGGCCCAAGTGGACTTCAGCTTATTTCCTACAACGGTGATAGGTCACACCATTTTGTCAGTCCCAAAAGGTGATGTATCTCGTGCAGCCAGAGCAAAACAACCCTGCTCAGTGACTTCTTTGTAGATAAAGATCCCAGCTGATGGATGCAAATGAGAGTTTTGCCAGCTTTGATATTAATAGATACTAATTGTCATAAACCTTATGCTTAGCTTGCAACCTTTCTTGCTTTCCTTTTGGAAACTTTCTTTAATTTCAGTAAATAGTCTTTAAAGGAAATGAAGTATGAAGAACTCCAAGCTGTTGATACTTCTGTGATCTAATGACAGAAGTTCTGTAAATACTTTTTTGTTGTTGTTGATATATGGATTATGGAAATTGTCTTAAAATAAGTCAGAACAAATTAGAAAACAGAACAAGACATGAGGAGAAGCTGTCTGATGATATGAGATAAAAGAATCAAATAGTGAATGAGGTCATTGCACTGCTGCCAACAACAGTGTAACACACTTGTGTCTATGGGGCTCACATGTTTTTATTAATTCTTTGTGAAAAACTGCTCTGATCAGAGAGCAGTAGACGTTACTGTAAACATGTAACCGTCAACATTGATGCAACAAGTGTGTGACACAAAAGGACACAGAAGAACTGGAACACTTCATATTTCTGGCCAGGTCCTGCACATCAGCCTAACTGAATGAGGCACTGAACTTCTCAAAGAGCTGTCAGTCCAACTGTACAATTGGGCACAGCAGAGTGAAGCAGCACTTAAGGAAGCACACAGCAGAATCCACCTTTTCCTTCCCCCTTCCCCCACTTTATAGCCACTTGCTGATGTGTTGTCTTTCCCATCACTCCACATGTCCTGGTTTGTGTAACTAGTCCAGTAAGGAAAAAATTACCAGCAAATTTAGACAAACAATGTTGCTGATTTTTAATATAATTTTATTTAATAGCATTTAAGAGACTCTGCTGCTATTGAAAAGGATATTTTCTCGAGTCTGATTTCCTGTAGCTAACTAACAGAAATTTCCCCTAACGTGACTGAGTTATATACTGTGATGTGTGGATGGAACTGGGCTGTAGTTAAACCCCTTGTGATTTGGTGTTTTGTTAATCATATCTTATTCCAGGCCCTTTAGGGGGCTAGAAACTGTACTCCAGGAATTTACTGTGGTTTTCTTGTGCCTTAATCTGAAGCATCTGATAGCAAATTTTGCTTGGAGTGCATGGATCTGGAATCTGATCTTAATATGGCTGTTTCTAACCCTTTTCTTACAATCCCAAAGAATGACAGTTAGAAAAGAATCTTAATGTACTTTACTGTTTGATTAAGATTTGTGGATTTTTTTTTTTTATTATTATTTAGTCACAATAAGCAAGACCAAAATCAGAGATTAATTTTTGAATGTATTTTGCTTTAGGAGCTGGAGATAGTGGATTTGTGGTTCTGGAGAGGCTACTTTTTTGCCCCTTCACCCTCAAGAAAATTACTGTTTGAAAGATAAAATGTTGTGTAACCGCTTTGGAGAAATTATTGGTAATACAAGCATTTTATTCTGCAAAGGGGTGTGTGTTTTGTACACAAGGAAAGGTGTCTGAAACAAAGCATTCACTTGCCCTCGTGTTCTTTTGGACTTTAAACCAGCCTAGGTTGCCTACTTTGTAGCTCTGTGATCTAACTTTGTAGAAGTTAGATGCTGTAGGATTTTCCAGGCAACTTAATAAGGAAGGAAGAAGTGGAGAGGCTTAAAGAAAAACCATCAACCCACAGAGAGAAGGCAGAGTAGAAAATAGGGATGTAAGAAATCTTGGTGATAAACCTACAAAATGAAAAGGTAACATTCATTTATCTTCCATATGCATGAAAAGATTCTCCTTGTGTCTGTCCAGACAATATTAGAATTCTTTCATATATGTGATAGCTTGGCCAATTTAATACAGAGTTCATAAATGCTCTTTATTAACTAATAATGAATGACAGTATCCTCATTAATTCCTTGTCATTGGTCCTATCTTTGTTTTCAGTAATATACCACAATTTAGCTTTCTGTATAGTTTATGATTTGTGGACTACTGCCCCTTCAAAACTAAAATTACAAGTAAGCAAAATGGGACTGTGCTTGACCTCAAATGTGCCTTGAGAATAAAAATGTTCTTTTACATGGTGTGTAATAATTTCCAGGAGGACAGAATTTTCATAGCAGTCATGGCTCTCAGAAAAAACACAGATTTGAGGCATGTAGCACTACATATTTTGTTCTATTATTACGCAGCATTCATTAAAAGTGTAATTTCTGGTATTAACTAGGAAGAGTAATGCATGCCTATGAGCTGCAGTGCTTTTAAAAGTCCATGTTGTTCCTATTATCAGTATTTCTTAATTTATTGGAATGACTTTAAGGCTGAAAATATTTTCTTTTGTAGTAGCTTGGTGCAGCATATCCTTTTGAGATGTGATAGATCTGTTCTCCTTCTGTTGTAATCCAGTACAAGCATGCATGGGAAGAAATGCATTTAGATTTGTATAGTCCCATCAAACCTACTTGATGGAAGAAGGTCTGTGAGATCCCCCAGGACCATTTAACTACCATTATCTATCATTATTAGATTGATAATAGACTCCTGTTACATAAATGACACAAACATTAAGTAAATACTTCAGGGGAGTTATCACAACATCCTACTGTGTAGCATGTCTCTTACAATTACCATACACATTTAAAAGGGAAAGGGAGAAATGTAAGAAACGAGCCATATTATTTCCATCATGAGTAACTTAAACAATTTATGTATACTGCAAAATACTTAAAATACATTTTAACACTCTACCTTTCTGTGTCAGTGTAGGGTTTATGTTCAAGAAAGATGAATTGGAACTGCAGCCAGCAAAAAGAAAGGGCTTTGTGAATAAACCAAGAATTTGGACAGCTTATATTATGAAAGAACACTAAAAGAGCTTATTCTTTGTAGTCTAATAGTAAAAAAACAACTGGGTAATAGTCTGATTTCATCACTAATTCTGCTTCTTACACTTTTAAGAGTTAAGCATATACTTAGCGCTTAGTGATCCAATTCAAACACCAATAGATTGTCAAGAGGATAGAATGTTCAAAAATGTTATAAATCTGTTCACTTTTAGTGTAATTTCTCAGTAGCATATGCCTGTCTAAGATGTAACCTTCTGATTTTACCTTATCCAAGTGCTTCGTGGACTTGTTTCCTGTCTGAATTCAGAAACTCTCAATGAGCCCTTACTTCAAAGAGCTACATGAATGTTATTTATTTAAGAAAACCCCTTTTTTTTTTTGCCATCTTTACATGATGGTTGTGGTATTTTTCTCGGTGCTGGTGACTGAATATTTTAAAATGCAGTTCTGAACTAAGAGCTACGTCTGCTCTGGAAGCCCTAGGTTTCTCCTAATATCTCACTGCCATAATATTTGCTGTATTGTGAATAGTTCTGCTGTTCATTTTTAGGGTTTTCCCAAAGATGTTCCTGGGAAACGCAGATTCGTATTTCAAACTTATTCCTGTGGGGTCAAATACATTGGGTTATCATTTGTACTGTCTCAAGAATACCTGTTCAGGGTTTATGCCAAATGAAAGCCAATCATTTAAGTTTGGGGTGAAGCATCCAGGGCAATTTAACACTTTAATAAGAAGTCCAGAGGGGAGCATCTGTTACTAAATTGAAGAGATGGGGCAGTGATTTAAAGAACATAATTGTTGCTGGAACTCACTAATAGCCATATAAGAGTAATTTAAAACATGATGTCTTCATGCCAAACCAAACGGAAAGCATGAGGCATCTCTGCACGAAAGGCAGTGATTAACTAGTTAGTGCAGCTCTCCACATACCTTAAGCTCAGCCAGTTCCTTTTTCTGGAAGGGTGGTAGTAGAGGTTGTGCTCTGACATGTATGGCTTAGCCATAGGCTGTGTCTAAAATTCAGGCCAGTTCTTGGAGGCCCCCATAAGCAGAGCTCCTGATGAGTTGATGCCTGCAGGTTTTTGCCTCTGCTTTTATATCTTTGTGGTGGGTTATGTTGGCATGGGATACCCTCAGCCTCTCCTCACAGAGGCCCTTGCTGCCAGAACCCGGGCATGAGCACCCAGTGCATGCATTCCAAAAGGGAAAACTTATCCGTGGGTACTTACTTGACATAGTAACCTGTCTCTTGATTTCCATGTCCTTGAAAAAACCTTCAAGATATTCCACAGATGCTTTCAGCAAAGTTACCAGTTGGATGTTACTGCCAGTAGTGGTTTTGATCCTTTGATTGAAGTAAGCAAGAGTTAAGGGACCTTCTTTCAGTCAGTTGATAACCTGTGAATTCTCCTTTCTAGAAGGGCCTGATTCTCGAACAAAGAGTTTAAAGAAACCTCCAGCACAAAATCCTCTTTAAACGAGTAGCATATAATGCCAACTTTCTGATTCAACTGTGAAGAGAAATTTCAAATTACATCTCTAAATTTTGCAGCAAAACTTTGTTGAAGTTAAAATAACAAACAAATGACATGTATCCCAAAATAGACATACATGCCATAGTCATGTGAAAGGAGAACAGGCAAAAAATTGAAGACAATTTAGCGTGACAGCCTCTCATGCATCTTTTTCAAGTACAATGAGTTATTAATAGATATTCAGTTCTTCTCCATAAAGCTGGAAGAGAAGGTCAGGCTAATAAATGGCTACATTTATGGTAAGCTTTCTATGTTAAAGAAGGTCTACGTGTTTGCAGTTGCTTTGTATTCCTTTAGATTTATGTTTATTACCTGGACTGGTCATCATGAATTATTGCTGCCCTTTCCATCTTTGCAGTCTTAGAAGGATTGCAGCATGCAGAAAATAGGCTTATTTGTTTTCTTAGTGTTGTTTTTGTACAGGACCTGCATGTTTGTCTACAGAGAATTTTGTTTTATACTGTTAGTGTTTAAATGATTCCACCCCAGTGAGGTCAAAGAAAGTCTGGAGGCACACAGTCCCTAGCTTTTACTAGCTTCTGGATCTCTGTATGCAACTCTGTTTAGAAAGGAATGGCAGTAGTACACCTTACAAGCATTGGATTCATGGTTAAGAAGTGCTAAATGCATTAGATACATTATTGTATAGTTTATGGAATCCTATGATACACTTTGTCTTTCATCTTGGGATTTCAAAGTACTTACAGACATTAATTAACAAAGTTTTCTGCACATCTCTTAGGTAGGATTGATTATTATCCTCATTTTGTTTAGAAGGACACATAACTTCCCCAAGTTTCTGTAGTGAGTTGGTGACAGAGCTAGGAGTTGAAACCTGAATGTTCCACCTACACCGCAGCCCTGCTCCTCTAGGTGAATTTACCAGCCAACGTGGAGATTTCTGTAGAATATATATGAAATGTTTTCACTTCTCAGACATTTCCTGATGGAGACATTAAAGCAAATGAGTACAGCAGTTGCATACTGCTGTATATGACCAGTAGTGCTGGAGGGTAAAGGGATGAAACAACATTTTATGAAAAAGACACAGATACTCTTACTACATAACGGGTGCTTGTAGTTCCCTACAGGAAGAGAGTAGCTATGTCTGACTTGCTCTGCAAACTCTCCTTTTATCTCCTTTCTGGATACAGTGAAAGCAGAAGGGCAGATTCGGGGCTAGAAGGGAGTTGTTCTGTTGCAGGAAAGTAAATTGCATTTATTAGAACTGCTGAAAGAGGTATTCATTGGGGTTGCTAAAGCAGTGTGGCTTGTAATACATGGCTTAAAATTCTCCCTTTGTGTTACAGCAAGTATTCTGCTTGTTATTCAGATGTGAAGATACTCTTATTCGCTTCTTGTGTAACAGGATTCGATTGCTCCTTATTTGATAATGCACTAGTTTGTATGGCATACTTGGGATTGTGTGCAACTCAGTCTGATCATTTAGGGTTCTGATTATAAATCACTGCTGATGACTTACTCTCTTAGTTTGAGTCATACAGGTGTACACTTTTGGCCTTACAGTCTTCAAACTCTTAATACGTAGGGATACTATGACTGGGATCTGAATTATGCAGATGTGATGGATAGGAATGATAGATCTGCTGCAACAACCTTAAAAATAAATGTCAGTCTTTACCTGGCTGATGGGGAAATCTGGTTCTAAAAACCCTGCTGAGATAGAGCTTGTCAGAGGCTTCTAAGACATGGTTCTTCCTGAGAAATCAGGACAGGATTTGCCTTTTCTATTTAGAATTCAGAAGAGAAAGGGTATTTAAATACTTCTGCTTTCTTCCTGTATGAACAGTGGCTAGAGTTCAGCATGCTGTCTGCACTGGAAGTTTATTAATGTAATCACTCAAGCTACAGATAGTTAAAACATTGAAGGAATAAGGCTGGCAGTGAGCCTAATCACTGTGCAAAAAACCAAGCCATACCGTAGCAATATTAACCTTTGCTGTCTGGAGCATTCTTAGTTTCCCTCTAGTGTGCTTATCTAAGCTTGCCAGAGGAACTTGCAAGGTAAAGACTTAAAGAAGATATGGTGTGGGTTTTTTGTTTATTTTTATTTATGTGTTCCAGTCTTCACAGTAATGGCTTTAATGTGAATTAAAATAGAATGTGCACTGATCTGCTCTGTGCAAGGTAAAGAGGCGGAAGGTTGGTGTAAAGATTGTGCTCTGATTCCTTTGGTTGTATTGTTCTCCAGGAAATTGCAGTACAAGGCTCAGCAGCAAATCACTTAGAGATAGTGTGGTGCTCCCTTTAATGTGCCAGAACTCTGCCCAAACAAGGGCTTCACATCCTATTTACAGACCTCTCAAATCTGCCACAATGAAAGTGAGACTTTCACAAGTGAACTCAACCACATTCTTTTCTTTTACCTGTGGCTGTTTCTCTGTTGTTTACAGCATGACAGAGTGTGTTTCACTGCTGTCACATGCTAAGTGCATCTTGTCAGCCTGACCTGCTTCTTACTTCCCGCATTCATGAGTGTCTTATGAATGGAACCCTGGAGCAGAGGAGGGTCTGTGGGCGAAAAGACAACTGGGAACGTGATAGCTAGGAAGGCCTTTTTCAGAGGAATTGCACAGAATGTACCAGCAGCAGCCTTGGACTTCAGCCTTTCCTGTTATGTGCCCTTGTTTTCTTGCTCTTACCACTAGCTCTTGGAGAGAGGATGCATCTTTCTCCTTATGTACCTGTGTACAGTCATGACATGATTGGGGATTCCATTTTCTGGTAGTGAAAGCGTAGTGTCCTGAACTGCTTCTGTACTGGACCTACGAGCTGAACCATCAGCTTGATGAAGACTCCTTTTCAGCCATTTTAGGATGTGCAGGATCAATGTTACCCCAGTACTTTGTCACGGTTTAGGGTCAGGGTGGCCAGGTTGTGTTCCTAATGCTAAGTCCCTATACTAGGACCTGAAGGCTCAACTCTGATGTTGACACCTCTCTCTCTAATTTTAGAGTGAAGCAGGCCCACTTTCTACTCCATGGGCTGAAAATCTCTTTTGATTAGCCCATTAGTGCATGGCCAGAATGACAGATTATTCACCTGTAGAGCTAAAGCTGTGGACTGCAGTGTTTTTGGAAAGCCAGGGGAAGCCTGCAGTGCTCAGGTGGCTGTGCTGTAGGGCTGGTCTGTTTGCTAATGTGTTTGGCTGCATATGTAGGCACTGATCCAGCGAGGCTTATGTCAAAGACTTGCATTGGGGAAAAAAAAATGCTTTCTCTCTGCAGGTTAATTTTCTGTTTTGGCAGATACATTTAAACTTGGTCATGAAATCATTTACAGTTATCAACAGAGCCCTGATACCAAGTGATCAGAGAATTACTGGTGGTACTGCTATTTACCACATAAGTCATTGAAAATACTGCACACATAGGAGAGGACAGTAGAACCATGGGCTTTACAGTACAGGTTGAAGATGCTGTTTGTCTAGTGATGGGAGATTCTGGTTTTGCCAAAATGATACATTTATTGTTGCCAAAATAGGGATGTCAAACTCAGATGGTTTGGTTATTGAAAGATACCAGCTGTTGTCAGATGCCTTCTGGCTTTTGTTTGGGTTTCAGATTTCTTTATAGAGATGAGTCTTTAGTTCTTGTCCAGTTGTTTATATCAAAGGGAGTTAGACATTTTCCTTACTGTCATTTTCTCACAAAATGCCAATTCTTTTCTGTAGGATTTACATTTTATTTTAATAATACTTAGTAAAATACTCCAGTACACAATGGTTGTCCATATTTGCAGCATGAATAAAATGGAGAAGTAATCCAGCCTTATGCTAAAGATTTCTGCAGCTAGGTGTTTAACTAATTAAACTCAGAGCAATTTGGCACAGCAGATAAAAACATGAGAAGCCTCAAGACTGCAGTGCTTTGGAGAACTGATGTCAGCTAAAGCAAGAGCCATTAAGAAAATGAGAGCAATTGAGAATTTTTAAAGCTGAAAGGTCAAACCAATGTAATGTTGAATGCATAAAGAAGAGTAAAAATAAGGCAAGGATATGAAAAGTATTAAGAAGCTTTTCTAAATATGAGTTTGCTCAGTGGAGCTCCCACCAGTGCTATTCTCACAAAATGCCATAAGTTTTGTGATGATTTATAAGTTTGATGGAGGAAGTATTTCTATAAAAAAGGTTACAGAACATCTGCTTCAAAAAGTCAAGAGGGAGCACAAAAGGATGGTGATCACTGACAGAACAAAATGTGGAAGAGTAGTTTGGGAACTGCAGTAATAGGTTGGTGAAGACTTCACAGATCTTGGAGCAGTGACCATGTAATTTGTCAGTTTCTCAGGGAAATGGCATGTTTAAAATGGTCAGTGCAATGTAAACTATTGGAATGGTTCTGGTTCTGAAAGCTGGCATGCATCACGTTCTAGAAGGCATTTTTCAGGGAACACACAAACTCAGATCTTCAAAGGTCTTCAAGGATATATTTCAAATGTCTACAGTTTGGCATTTGGCCTTCCTGTTCAGGAACCGAAATGAAAGCTAGTTTTTTTTCAAAAGCACTGAGCACATATCATGGCTTCAGTGTACTGGGATTTTAGAAAATAGGGCTACAAATTATTGCAAGTTACACTCTGGAGGGGAATGTTTCACAGGGGGAATGTTTCAGCTCTTAAAGTAATATAATCATTCCAGTCAAATGCAAGTGCCTGCTTATTGTCTGAGACCCCAAGATGGTAGTATTTTCTCCGGGGTAATCCAGAGCTGGAACCTTTCAGTAAAGATAATGTTATACACTGAATGCACTGTCAGGGCTCTAAGGGGGAGGTAAACTGTGTGGAAATGCAGACCAATTCCATATCACTGTACTTCTCATGCAACCTCCCTTACCAGAGCTGCACATGCTGGGGCACATACGTACTGCCCCAGCTGCCAAATGGCCTGGTTAGGAGAGGAGAGTCAAGCTAGAGTTTTTTTCACAAGCACATGTGAAATTGCATAGTTTACTACTACCCAACAAGAGTGACTGGGGCAAGAGCAAGCCCATTGTTACAGATCCCATGTTTATTGTTAAACTACAGCTTTGGGACTGGGATTCAGCTTTTTGAAACAGTTAAGTAAAAAAGAGATGTCGCTTACATGTGTTATAAGGAAGGGTAAGTAAGTAAGGTAGGAATAGATCCTCTAATGTCACAACTGGGTTTCTAAGCTATAGTATGTCTCTGTTAAAGTTGTGTGGTATCTGTAGAGTTTTATAATATTTATTATTCTTATTTAAAATAAAAGAGCCCAAGCTTCAGCTCAGTTTTGTTACCTTCATTTGGAAGGAAGCAGTTCACTTTGCTAGGTTCACTTATCAAATCAAAAGAATATTTTTTCTACATTTTTTCCCATTGGTTGGAGGGTGCATTCTATTGTTTATCAAGTGTTCTTTTTGCTGTCAACTGTTTTTATTTTATCATGCTGGTAATGTAAATCATGGGATGTTTCTGTTCCAGTGCTGTGATTACATGCCTGGATAGCCTCCAGTGCAACCTATTGTTCTTTCTCACTTTGAGTTGCAAGTGACAAGTGAGCTCTAATTTTTAAATTTATTTATTAAAAACTCTAAACAACAATCTTCACATTCGCAATCAAGATCAGCATTCATCCAAAGTTAGATGTGTATAATTACCCTCAGGCTAAATTTAACATTTGCAGTAGTGTTTCCCATTTCCTGTCATAATGGGAATTGTTCAGTCTGGCTAAGAGTGGAAAGATATTTAAACAGATAGAAGGAATCCAGCACCATCAGTGAGTGGTTTAACTGATATGGACAATTAGGAATCATTTTTCCATGTATGTATCATGTGTGAGTTGTGGGATACTTGTATGATCCGTCATCGCTGTGGTAATACAGTGGTTCCATGTCAGTAATGCAGTTTATTCCCAAACTGGTTGGCTTGGACAATTTTTTTTCCTCTTTTTTTATCCATGGTGTGTGACTGAGTCTTTGGAGACAGGGAGTAGATCTGCATCCCCTGAATCCTGTTCTTGTGCTCTGATTTCAAACATTTCTTGTTAATTTTTTTTTTGATCCTTTGAAAGTCCATTTCATTAGTTGTCCAAACTAGTGGAGGAAGCAATATTATTAAAGGTCACAACCTTGTCATAGCTAGGCCGGAAAATGAGTCTGTGATCGCATTTTAAGACAGATATTTTGCATATCACCAGACCTCATTTTCAAAACCAAGAAGAGTGTGAGTGTGTGTGTTAGCTGAAATCATCAGAGACTTCTTATTGTCAACTCTTGCTGTATTGCCACCAGCTTGTGGTGACTCTGCCACTTTGTGTTTGTTGCTGTTCTGCATGTCTTTATTGCATGGCATGCATGAAAGTAAAATTTAAGAACACTATGTTGAAAATAAATTTCAAGAATATTTGCCAGTTTCCTGATAACCCAAATGGGTTATCAGGAGCTGTAGCTGGGGCTACAGGTGACTGTCCCATTCTTATCTCATCCAGAAGAGGGCAGTGACAATACACCAGTCATTTCGTATTACTCTTACCAAACTGCATGAGGGTTTCCTTCAAGATGGTAGACCTGGTGGAAGATCTGTCTAAAATATTGAGTACTGAGATTATTTTGTAACTGAGTTAAAGTGTATTGGTTGGAGGTGGGGTAGGTGTATTGTCACCAAAATCTGAGACAATCAGGACCCAGTAATTCAGCTGAAATGCAGATCCTACTCTGTGGAGCCTAATGTTAAAACTACTCTGGCACTACTAGCATCTGTCCAAGTAGAAAGAATTCATCATTGACTCCATCTAAGTAGAGCTTAAGGTAAATGCTGCCTCTTTCTTTCAATCTCAGTTTTATCCCATTCTCACTACAAAAATATTATTCACAGAAAGTAATTTAGATCATAATTTGCTTTACCTTACTAATGTTCAGAACTCCTTTTTGTTTGCTTTGAATGACATAGGTTATGTTTTATTGAAGGAAATGCTGGCATGAAAGGAAGGTTTTAGATATTTTGACATGAACATGTTTTGAATGGATGTGCCAGCTAGGAATGCTGAAATGGCAATCTCAAAATACTCTCATGTTTCACAAACCCCAAACTGGAAAGGGAAACACTGAAAATAATAATGGATGTTGAAGTAATCATGGTATTGGTATGAGTGGTAATGATGGGTGTAAAGGTGCACAGTGTAACATGATACTAAGAACATAGAATTACTTCAGAGCAAAGATCCTCTTAGTTTAGTAACTTTATTCGGCTGTGATCAACAGTCTCCTTGGACCAAAGTAGGAGCAAGGCAAATGCATAGTTATATTTTGTGTCCATAATCTTTCAATTTCCAGCAATTTGTTGATGAATCAACTTTCTGAACAAGAGGTGGTGTTGATAATAGCTCTTAGTGGATATCTCACAAAGCAAGTAAGTCACTTTGCACAGCAATCTTCTGCTAAAGCAGTCTCTTCACAAAAAGAAGTTGCTGTAAACAGATGTGAACCATTAATTGGGCTGCTATAAATATTTACCACAATTTTCATCCTGGCTGACACTCTGAAGTATTAGTGAAGTGCAAGATCTTAACGCTTTTTGATGAGCTTGTTCATGGATCATATGTTTAAGATTATTTACTCTGAATCAAGGACTTTGCTTGGTAATGATGACTTGCACCTTCCAAACCATGTTCTATAATTTTTATTTATTTATTTTTTTACCACTATATCAAGAAGTGACATTTGCCTGTCTGAATCCTGTGGCATACAAATACATTTCCTTTGAAAGGCCGTGAACGCAAAATGGTATTAAAAGATTTCATACTGAATTCAATATGTAATGGGGATCCTCCCATGACCTGTCTTAAAGCTTAATAACCTGTAGACTGGAACATACTCAGAAAGCTGGTAGAAGTCACCGTGAAACTCCACCAGGTGTCATCAGTGGAATATTTTGGGATGTTGACTTGTTTAACCAATGAACATATTTTATTATTTGCTCAAAAAAGTTATTTAAGAAGTTGTAACTATCTTTTGAAATCTTTATATGATTTTCAAAGACATCTTGGTTTCAGAACTTCCAATATCAAAGAGATAATTAGATAGAGACTATGCAAGTAGTTGTGCATTCTAAAAAGTGTTGAAATGAGCAGGACCAACAACAGAAACTTCACAAACTGGACCTAATCCTCGTGAGACTCCTTGTTTCTCAATTCAAAGTTAAATACTCATTCTATTCAGATGTTTAATCAATCTCACTGTACTTTTTTTGAAAGAAACAGTTTATATATTTTATCTTTAAATTGCATCCATTTCAAACATCCAGTTATTGAAAGATGTTTATTTAAGTACCTGGACCTCAGAGTATGATCTGACCTATATAAGCATTTGATAGGCTCTCTTGTGGTTTCTGTGGTTGCAGAGCCTCTTTTTGGAGTATTTCTGGGGCTGAAGCTTCAGGTGACTGAAAGGTAATTTACTAAATGACCAACATGGAAGTACCCTCCACTGTGTGTTTGGATCACATTTGCTCTTGTGAAAAGGAAAGGTAGCACAGATAAAGGATGGCAGAGTAGACGACGGGCACGGTGCATTTTGCTGATATGTCGTAGGCTGGTCACCTTAACAGATATTAACTGGGGTTTTGTGTAGGAAGGATTGACTGTGAATTCTTGTTTTTCTTATGGTGCCAAATTACTTGAAAAGAACCTTCAATTAACTGAATTTCGAACTAGAGGGACAAGTATAAATTTGGTTTAATTAAAGGCACTAAAATCAGGCATGAAGGGAGATTATCTAATAAGAATCTTTAATCTGCTGGGAGATAGCTCCATTGCTAGTGCAAGCCTAGTTAATACATGCAGTATGTTCTGAAATGTTTATTTGGTCACCCAACTTTGCCGTGTATGCAGCTGTTTCTCCTGTTTTTTTCTTTATTTTTCTTTATTTCATTAAAAAGTATTCATAGAAATGAATCATGGTTCCATCTACTGCTGGTTATGCTGTCATCATTTGAAACTATTTTTTTCATCAGTTTTCAGTGGCCTGTAAGTCTGAATTTCTCATATGTGTCTGTGTCCTATGAAAGACCACAGAAGTAACAGATTTCAGGTCACCTTCATGATTCAGAAATGATTAAAATTCCATGTCAGTACTCCTTTCCTTTGGTTGAAGATCTCTCTTGTCATCAATATTTTCATTTTCCTGTATTGTACATGCAGAGCTCTCTCACAGCTCTCAACCTGCAATTACAGCTCTCCCTTATAAATATTTAAACAGGAGATCAGCTTTCAGAGTACACCAGTGACAAGGATCAAGCTTTCTGACCTTTTGTTAATTTGCTCAGTGAAATAGGATTCCCTTGGTCTCATTTTTTATATTTAAGAGAATAAATTTGTATGCAGAAAGGATGCTGTTGATATTCCTCGGTTTGGTTGCTAATTTATTTTGGTACATTTATTCTAATAGATCTTACAGAAGAAAGTCACTGTATCTAGACCAATAAGAAAATTTGCTATTTTAAATATATTTGGTGTTTCATAGGTCTTCCTGAGAGACCAACTCCTGCTTAGCACATCAGAAAACTTAAAAGTAATGTACAAGCAAGAAGTACAGTAACAATGGCTGCATGTTCTGAGTCTGACTCGTGATTCTTTTCAGATTCAGATGTAGTAGATTCTACAAGTGAAACTGAACTTGGAGACAGGGTGAAAATAGTTTTGCTAACCCAGCTGCACCTCTCCTATCCATTTACCTTAAGCAGCTAAGCTTCCTATATCACCTGTTCTGCAATTGACACTCCTTGTCCCAATATTGATTCATGTTTTCCATGTTGGGACAGGATTTCTAAGTGTATGATAGAACTGTGAAGTAAAAATTCCAGTGTATCCTCACAGTATGTGGATAAAAGATGTGCCATCATGCCATCTGAACTTATCCATTGGAATAACTAGAAAACTGTGACAAAGCTACAGATTCTTAAAACTGACAGAAAACTAAACAAAGTAGTATGTAAATATAATCCCTAATTAATTGGATTTTCAGGAATTGCAAACAAAAAAAAATTGTCAGTCATGGTTTTGTAAAACCTAGCTAAAGTTTTGGTTATCTCTGTATTTGTTAGGAGTTTATTATGGATCTTTAAAAGGAAAGAATGCTTGCAATTCTTGGACCAGAGTTTTAAGATCAACCTGTGAAAGCTCTTGTGCTGGCCTTACTGTTTTGCAAGTTGCATTTTGTTTTTTTATTTTACATATAGCAATAAATGAATAGACATAGCTATAAAGTTGATTAAAGAAGGGACTTAATTAAGGGTTGTAATTAAACTTATGGAGGAAATTACAATCAAACTGAAAATTCAAAATGAGCCTGTGTGATCTGAAGGCTAATGGTGTTAAGGCAGTAATCTCTATGAAATAATTGATTTTGTAGCCATTAGTCTTTTCTAATGAGATTAAGGACAAGGTGGCACAATCTTGCTAATTAATTTGTTTTGACTTCAAAATATGAATTAATAGTATAAAACTTGGGATTGTTTAATACACCAGAAAGCTCTCAAATTGTAGGATAAATATCAAAGCTTTTTCATATCCTCAGTTATAATAGGGATGGAGGATGATATTTGTCTTAATATTAGAAAATTAAAAGAAGCATCTATTTCATGGTGTAGCCTTACTGATGGAGAGCTAGCAGCATATGGATTCTCCAGGTGGCATTTGAGATATTTTTGAGGACTTTGTACTTATCATTACTGCCACCAAACCTGGTGTGTGGACCACTTCTACTTAATTTTCTTATTAAATCGAGGCCTTGCCTGCTAGTTGAGTATCATCATTGAGTAAGAGAAGAAAATAAAAAGGTGAGGAAATAAAATAATTTCATTTTTTCTTAAAGAAACATCAGTTGTTACTAACATACTGAGGTAAAGGTTCTCTTAAGTCACTGCTTTCTCAGGGAAGAAATCTCAATAGCCAGAAAAAAGTTTGGCTGTCATAAAATACATTGGATGTTGTTATCTGAATGGAGTATTGCTTTAGCCTCCAGTGTGATTTACAGTTTTAAGGAAACTTCAGTGCAGGTGCTCCTTTGAATGTCAGCATTAGACCAGATATAATCTTTACCTTTTGCTGACATTTGCACCTTGCTGATTTTAGCTTGAAAATAAATATGTTAACTGATAAAGGCTGGTATCTCCAGTGGAGCATGGGAAGAAGTCTGTTCATATATCAAGATTTTGTATCCACGTATTATGAAACAGCATAATAATTAATGGTAGGTGCAGTTTTTGGGACTTGCATGTTGCTTTTGCCTCTTACTGTTTTCTGGAGGTCAAGTCAACAGGTCAGTCAGCCTTATGGCTTCAGAATGATAGTGTCTGCTTTTGGTTAATAGCCAATAATGAACCCTCTGCATTTAATCTTTTTTAGATTATATAATGAATAAGTAAAATGTTTTGCATAGGGATGGTGTGAAGAAGAACAAGAAATTAATCAAGAGTGCTGGAATGCTTGCAGAAAGATCAGCTATAGAAGAAACACCAAGAAAGACTTTTAAATTAATATAATAAAGGACAGGAAATATTGGCAAGCAAATTCCGTAAGAAAATGTTTGTCAGGAAGGTGTTCCTGGGCAGTCAGCTGAACACAGGAGTCATTTCTTAACCTGCATTTATAGTAACACTGTAGATACTAGAGCTGTAGACCTGTGAAACTCCACTCGACTCCTTGTTGTTTATACTCAGCCCTTTGGAAAGACCGGAATTTCAGAGGGATGGTAACAGCTCTGTTGGAAAAGCTGATTGCAAACCCTGTGCTTGAATACCAATCCTTGAGAACTGTAGAAACTACCCTGTTCCAGTGTTGCCTGCAGCTGTGAGCTTGCGTTTCCAAGGCCTGTGCCCATAAAACATCCCATTCCCTCTTGACACAATCCTTGCAGCACAGTGTTACTGCTACAGGTGTGAATGGGCTTCACCTCATTTGTTTATGTTTTCAAGAAGTAATGCTGTCTCTCAAAATAAACTTGGATAAACTCATACTCCATAAAGTGACTTCCCAAAACATATCTTCCTCTGACAAAAGCTTTATTGTTATGAAAGAGAGTTCTTTAGTAGTCAGCTTGCACCTTAATGAGTGACTCAGGTAAACAGGTTCCAGTGAAGATTGAATTACGATCCTGTTCAGCTGACACAAAGCAACCACTGGTTCTTCTCAGGAAACTCATGAATAAATAAAAGATCCTGTGCTTCCCAGGCCCAAGCCTTACAAAAATGTAAGGATACATGCTTTTCAGTGTGACTTCCCGTGTTCTACAAGTACAGCATTGATGTTGCCATCAGAATTAGTTTGTTGCTGATGAAGACATCAAACATTATGTAAGTAAAGACATTTAAAAATAGATGGAAATGTGGGGTATGAGTGGAAGTATCTGTCATTACCTCTGAATAATCTGTTAAACAATAACCTCTGATATTTAGCTTGTGCATATAGGATGAAATTCATGTGCCTTGCCATTTTGAGTGTGGAGGGGCACCATCCAAAGTTACTTGTACAAACTCATTTTAGTGAAAAATAGGAATTTTGAAGTCTTTGGAAAAAGTTATTCATGCTTATCATATAGTGAAGCAAATAAATATGTCAGCTCTGCTCTGTTGTTACATTATGGTTTTTAGCACAAATGCAGACTCCAGAGAGTGTTGTGCTGCATACATGTAAGAAGAGTGATTTCTCTGAGGTGTTCACAGTTTAGCAGGTGATACAAGATTAATAAGACAGAAAAAAGGAGTGGGAGGTAGTGGAACAGCACTGGTGGTGATGAGAGTAACCTTGGTATGTGATCTGGCTGAATATTACTAAGCTTTCATAGGTACCAAAGCAGCTGAGAATTTTAAGGAGGGCTGTTGAATACCTTGGACAAATACTCATAGGGAAGCTTTTCTTGGACATAAGGTAGTAGCACAGAGATGCTTCTGTGAAAGGGCAGTTATTGAGGGATGAAGGGTGGAACTGTTGGCTGAACTGAGGTGGAAAATGATACCATGATAGTTTTTAACAGGATGTAGATGGGACAAGATCTGAGTGCTGTTTAGGGAGTAGAAGGAAGCTATTTCCATGCTTCCCCTGCTGCTGTTGGATCCCAAGCACTCTACAATGTGTGGGCTGCGTTGGAGTGTTTGTGATACTCTTTCCTACCCTCTTGCAGCATAGTTGAAATGAAACCATCTCTGCAAAGATCCTTCTACTCAAATTTTTAAATTTTCTAGTTTTTGAAATTGAACCCCTATCAAATATTGTGGAAAGGTGCCTAACTGCTTCAGAGCTGTGGTTGCAACACCATTTATTTCTAAAACTGTTCTTTGAAGAGCTCTAACAGCTTCACACACAGAGTTATTTTGACCTGAATATTGTAAAAAGAGGGATGTGAAAATAGAGCATATGGCTCAGAGTTGTGAAGACTTTATGCCAAAGTGAGGATGCAGTGAAAGTTCTTACAGAAAGTAGCTGCACAACATCTTCTGTGTTCTGCAGGAGTATGTCTGTGGTGGGTTGACACTGGGTAGACATCAGGTGCCCACCAAAGATGCTCTATCACTCCGCTCCCCCCTGCCTCAAATTGCTTTCATGGGCAAAACTGACTTAGTTCAGGGAAATGAACTTAATTTATTACCAGTCAAATCAGAGTAGGGTACTGAGGAAATAAAAACTAAATCTTAAAACACCTCTTCACCGCTCTCTTCTTCCTGGGCTCAGCACACACTTCTCATGGGGTCACAGCCTCCTTTGGGCCTCCATCTTTTGGCCTGGTGTCCTCCACAGATTCCATGGGCTGCAGAGGGACAGCCTGCATCACCACAGTCTTCACCACAGGCTGCAGAGAAATCTCTGCTCTAGTTCCCTAGACATGACTTACCTCTCTTTCTTCACTGACCTTGGTGTCTGCAGAATTGTTCCTCACATATTTCTCACTCCTTTCTCTGACTGCAGTTGCTGTATTTCAAGCAGCTTTTGGGGCCACATGAAATAAAAAGCCACATTAATACAACACACTGTTTTGTAGGAAGAGCAAGTGCTAGTCAGCTAGTACAAATGCAGTTTTGACAAACTGGACACTTGACTTGTTTTGTTTTATTCTACACAGTTTGGAAATGATCCATCATGCCTGCAGCCTGCAACATCACAGAAAAGATTTGATCAGACACAGTTTTTAGAAGAGACCCAGATTTCTAAGTCTCATGTCACCACCTTAGATCAAGAGCATCACCATTGGCAGTTTTTAGTAAGTCATCCTTGGTTTTACTATTTTATGTCAACTGATGAATTTAAAGACAAGTCTGATATTGCAGTCTGTGCTGCTTTTCTTGGTTGTTTGGTTGGTTTGTTGGGGTTTTTTGTTTGCATGTGCATGAACATCAAGGGGTTGGGGGTTCTCTGAAGGAGAGTGTCTGAGAGAAAGAGGATTAAGCTCTGCAATCTTTATAGCAGTAGACTTTATATTGATTTATTAGAATCTCATAACATGGTATAAGTATTTAAATGTACTTGAGACATAACTTAAGTGTGAAATGGGAGTTTAATAAAAAATGTGATATTAGCAGTAGTTCCAATGCTTTATTCTGGATACATGAATATAAAAGTGCAGGATCCAGTGCTTGATGGATATGATCAGCACATTCCAATCTGGTTTTGTGTATGCATCCTGACACTTGGTTCTGAAAGTCAGCAGATTTTTTCTGGTTTGATTTCTGTGTTTGCACACGTTCTGATTTTTAGGCACCTTTTGTATTCAAAGAACCACCTTTTAGAAGGGCTCTTTGAATGTGAAAGCTATAGGATAATGTTCGTGTGCCAGAAGACAGCTTCCAGAGAGGACTATGTGTGCCTGCCTGGTGCCTTGAATTCTTCCTTTTACATACTTAAGTATGAAGATATTTGAATATATAACCAGAAAAGTTTCTTTTTAAAATCAGAGTTGCGTCTGGAACTGTGTTTTGTTTCCTGTAATTAATAGCTCTTTTATCTACTTTTGTTGTCATTACACCAAGAAATTAACTTCTTTTTGGACTGTGAAATTACAATTTTTAAACTTGGTAATGAAAGCAAAAATATTATGAAGAAGGAAGACATACTTTTGGAAGTTTCTGGAGAAATTAGATTCAACTAGTTGTCTTGCTGAATTTTGGAGTAAATGCAGTTTGCTGAGTAGCTGAGATCTACCGTGTACGTGGTCATCCTCTAAACACCTGCCAGTTGCCTGAGATATCTAAGCCATGATTTCATGGTTGTCTTTTTCATAGAAGTGCCTGCTTAATCAGCTGCTTCTCTCCTGCCTGAGCAGTTAAATATGAATGCTTTCTTACATGCATACATTTTCCTTACGTATGATTACTGATTGTATATACTCATCCTTACAAAATGGCCCTGTATCATTTGTAGAGAGTTCACACAACAGGTTCTTGAAAAGCATACAGCCAGGAATACTAATACCATGTGTGGTATTGTATGGTATCTTTCTGTAGACTATAGGTAATATTCTTATACTCTAGAGAGGTGTATTCTAATACTTTTAATGTATAAGGGCCAGAGGAGCTGCTAATAAAGATTCATTCTAGAAGCCTGCTTTATAGCTGTTAACACAGTTTTTGCACTCTGCGTAGAATTGACTGCAATTCATTATTTCATAACTGAAGTTATACCTGTATTTAAACAAGACCTGATCCTATAACTAGACCTGCACATGTGAGTATTTACTTTTACTGTATACTCTCCCATTTTAAAAATGAACTATTGTGCCAGCTAAAAGCAAGTATGTCCATATCTGTGTGAAGAATATGTGGACACTGTACACATAGAGATGTAGTTCATACAGCACTTCTGATCTTCAAAGCACCTTGCAGCCAATAACTAACAGAATAATTTAAAGAAAATTCATAAAGTGATGCTAAGCCACTCTCCTTATATTGTATCTCACTAAACTGAAAGTAAAGGCTTAAAGCTTTGCTTTAAGAGCCTGATATTTGAAGGCTGAAGTTCTAAATTTGGTTCTGGATTTATCCATTTGAAGGATATGAGTATGATTCCATCAGAAGTAATTATATTTAATATGACAAGAGAAAAGTGCATAAATGTGATATTTTGAACGGCTGTTAATTCCTTCTTTGCATCTCTGCTTCTGAAAAGAATAATTATATAGCTGTGATGTGAGCTGAATGTTAAGGTCTGGTGAAAGACATTTCTGGTAAAAAAAGTGAAGTCAGTCTTCCAATGTTGTGTGTAGAAATACCCTTAACATAAGAGAAGGTATTTGAGAAGTTAGGTAGTTTTTTGTAGAGCCAGACCCACTACAGTAAACTAAGTCCAACCTCAGGCAAAAATGGGATACCACTGAAATTAGTAGAAATTTTGCTCTTAATTTCATTCACACAAATAATTAATGCTTTCAAGAAGCATAAAGTTGTGCAGTAAAACAAAAAGCAGTGGTTTGGATTAAGGTTTTGGGAATAGAATAAAGAAATTATTATTTGCAGCAACTCATTTCAGTCCTATGTAGACAGTATCAGTCTGTTCTCCCTCCTCCATCTGTCAGTGTTTAAGAGGAACAAAAGCAATCTAAATGGTTACTGGGCAGTAGCAGCCTTCTGAAAAAAAGGGTTAACTTTGGACACTCAAACCAGCCTCTATTTAAAACAGTCTTGTTTACACAGTATTGTAGAACAGACAGTGAGAGAGCTAGATACTCGAATGCCAGGCTTAAAATTTCCTAACAAAATATTAAATAATGTTTCTTTCATATTGTAGTTAGAGTACTTTGAGGCTAAATGTTAACTTACTGTTCACTCTTATTTAATTTTTAATGAATTGCTGCAGCTATAACAGTAACAATAACTTTTAATCATTTACACTCAAAATGAGAATAAATACATGCAGTTTTTTCTTCTGGTACTGTATGTTCAGGCTCTGCTGCAGGAGGAAAATCTTGTGTGTTAGTAAACAGACACCACATTCTTTATCTACAGACAAATGTTCCCTTTGCCTGCTGTCATTAGCTTTCTGGGTACATAAATATAACAGACTTGCACCAGTTACCTGCTAGTTACCAGGCAACAGCAGCATTTGACACTGCCTGCAGCTGCAGTGAATGACGTGCAGCTCCCTGATTGTAAATTAAAGCACTCTCAATTTTGAACGGAGGTTGATAAAAAGGACATGAGTGTGAGTGCAATGCCACTTCCACCATAGTAGCAACATGTCAGCAGAGTTTCTATAACGACAGCAGTTTGCTGGGATCTAGCCCTCTATCACATGTTCATGGTGGAAAGATAACTGCTTTAGTCTTTTGCAGTATGTAGTTTTCTCTAAAATACACACTGTACTCCATTTAAGCCTTTTTGCCTCTGTGCAAAGTACAAATCTGTCATGTTTCCCAAACACTCCCTTGGATTCTGTTTACTGATGGCAGAGCATTAGGTGTTCATAATCATAGGCAAAAACTGAACTGAAAGAAAAAAAGTGTTTATTTTTTCAGTTGTAAATATTTTTTAGTATTGCTTGCTATTCAGAGATGGTTTCAGTCTCTTAATGGTGGCAGAACAATGAGGCTGGATATTAGTATATTAAAAATAGGAATGCTTCTCATATAATACTTCGTGTTTAGTCTAGGGCTCTAAGAAAGGAACTTGTTAATATTGCCTTTCCTGTGTCCTGTATGTGGGTGAAATTTTTAGTGATGAATACAACAATATCCAATAAACCAGTATCTGGATTTTGATAAATGCTGAAGTTAGTCATAAGGTATTTGAATTTTTATCATTTTCTGTCTCTTGAGCGTTTTTAAACATACAGCACTGGGTGCTAGTGAGCTATTTTAGTAGTTTATTTATCATTCCACAATCAGTTTTCTGTTCCATATCAATGGAATGACTTATGCAACCTTCCATTTCTAATGATGGTTTCTAGATTAACTGTTGTCTTTGCAAATGTAGAATTCTGGTTTGATTTTATTGATATAGTGTCAGTATAATAAAAGCCTTTTCTATCTTCAGGCTTTGAAGAGAACTTTCATCCAAAATAGAACTTTGTATGGTTTTAAGAAACTTTATTTTTTTCTAGTAAGTACTCCAGCAGGTTGCTACATTCCTGAATGAGGCCCAAACAATAAGAGATGTCCAGTATAAGACTGGATTAAATTAGCAGCCATGACAGCAGGCTGACCTTTTTTTATCTTCCCTAGAACATAATATTCTTACTCCCTCAGTTTAAAAAGATTGTTGACTCAAATATGACCTTTTAATAAAAGCACTCTTGTAACATAGTTTCCTTCCTTTCTCTCTTTGGTGAACTAATCAGAGCCCTAGTCAGGATAGGTCAGGAGGGGCATCAGCTAGGAGCAGGTTATCAGCACTGTGGCTGTTGCTGCCTGGAAATGAGTGGTTTATGTGCATGATGGTGGCTGTTCAGGGAGCTCTGGAGAGATGAGGCGTGCTCAGATGTTCAAAAGAGCAAAGGTGAGTCAGGCCTTCAGCAGACTCCGGGCAGTTCTGCCTGTGCTGGATGCAATGCTGCCTTGTTATGTTTCTGGAAAAAATATGCTGTATATTTCTTAGGTGTTACAAGCTTGTAGTTCTGATTTTTCTCATGATACATCCATTAATCTTACTGGATTATAAAATTCAACTGGAAGCAATTCTATTCAAGAGACGGTGTACATGTTTTGGTTTTTTTTTAATGTTGATTTTGTGTTTATGGATGTAGTCTATATTTTCATAGATCTCACTACACTGTGTTCTGTTCCTTGTCCTCTGAAAGGACTCCATCATCATAAGCCTGGCTGTATTATCTTCTAAATATAATGTCCATTGCCACAGATCCAGTTTCCTTCTAAATTGTCTCAACAAATGTAGTACTTGTATTAGACAAGAAACCTACAGAATCTCAATGCATTATCAGTTACAGCAAAACAAAAGACTTATGGAGCAAGGTGATTTATTACTTCAGTTTTCTGAAGCACATGATAAGATTAAGTTTTTTGCTTGTACTTTTTCCTATCCTAAATACATTTGCCTCTTGTTTAATCATCTTTAAGACAAAATACTATGTCTGAGGAAAGAACATTATTTAATTAACTTTTGTCCTAAGGAATCATACTGCAGAATTTTCTAGTATCTTTGTGAGGCTTCTCATCCAGTAAATTGGCTGGAGACAAAGCATTCAGGTGATACTTAAAAATATAACATTAAACCCCATACTAAAATGTGTAGGTTTAGTGGTGTAAGTACTGAATTCAGAGGTGAATTAGATGATGGTTCTCTGATTTAGGGTCGAGATTTGATTTACAAATAATTTAGGGTACTGATTGACTCTCTTTATAGGATGCATGAGGTTTTATATTTTACCTTCAAATGGTTATGGCATCAAACTCAGGTGATTAAAATGATAGTGCACATCAAAGCTTTCTCCATCAGGAACAGCAGTAGCACTTTGTTTGTTGTTTGTTTCATATTCAGATCCAGAGCTTTCTCAGACTCTGCTGAGGTTTCCAAAAAACTAACCATTTAATGCTTATTTTGCTTCTGGGTTTTATGTTATGAAATAACTGGGTTTTCAATGGTTAATTGTCTTCTAGTTCTCAAGCTGAACTCGACTGAGTCTTTCAATGTCTAGGAGACTCTTCCGCAGCAGAAGTTTGCAGTCACTACTGAAATGAGTCACTGGGTGGCAAAATAACCTTCATTGTGTTAAAACTGATGACCAGAAGAGTCTGTATTCCATTTCTAAATATCTGCAAGTCTTTTTGCTAGTCTTGGTGTTAAATATTTTTCAGATAATATGGGCCAAATTCTGATTACCATTAGTATAACTGAAGTCATCAAGGCTAATAATATGAGTAGTGCAAGCAAGATACAGTTTTATCTGTATAAATGATCAAATTGTTATCTGAGACCAGATACATGCAGACCAGAACAAACTTCATTCTCTTTCCTGGAGAAGTAGAAGGCTGCTCAAAGCTACCAGACTTGCTTTTCACTTCCTAAAAACCACCAGAAGCATTGGATCAAAAATCCCATTTATATAAATGCAGTACATAATGTACAGCACTTTGTAAAGCAGCACAGCTGGGAGAAAGATATTTGAAAGGAAATCTCTTTCTGAATATGGATATTAGATGATGAGCCCATGGCTTGGTGGTGTACATCAGAGATAAAAGACCTATTGGGGAAAAATGAATTCAATGTCAAAAAGATATATAAAATTTTATTTCTGAGCTGTCCTCTTTCATCAGACATAACCAGAAGAACTGAGATGTGTGAACAGGAGCATATCAGTGTATGTTGAAGCTTACAAATTCCTGTCTTAACCTGTGCTTAGCACTCATGCATATTTTATACACGCAGATTCTGTATTTTCATCTGTGTTTGGGGATCTTAGTAAAGACTCCAAATACAAAAGGTGCTTTACTGACAAATGGTAGTTTAAAAAGGAAAAAAAAAATCCTTCTTTAACAAGTTTAAAACTGACAAGATAAGCCTTGCGAGGTGTTCCTCTTTAGATCAAAAGTAACTGCATGGGAGGCTGCTGTTAAACAGTGAGGTGTGTTAAAGTGCACAACACTTCAGTCATTTACTGCTGTAAATAATTGGCACAAGTGGTCCCACTGGCACTGCAGACAGGTCATGATGTACTTTGGTAAGCCAAAGGTTTTGCAGAACAGGGCTCTCAAAGGGTGTGTATAGTTGGGGCTAACCTATCTATTTACATTCTAGGTGTTTGGATGAGTGGCATCAGCCTTAGCATATTCTGTCATGTCAGGAGAGTGGCAACCACCAGTTATATGCTGGACTGCAGGCTCAGTAACATCTGGAGAGACCTCATTTTTGGATTTCACTGAACAAAGTGGATGCAAGGGTTAATTTTTTTCCTTCTTAAAAAAGTAATAGTTTCAGACACATTCAGACCATTAGTTCATCGTTACCTGAGAGGCAGTGGGTGGGTGAGGGAAATGAGTCGTGCTAAGCATAGCAAGGAGATAATGAGCTACATAAATAATTAGGAACACATTTTAAAAATATGCTCATATAGAGCCAGAAGTATCTTGGCTTGAGTGCATGGTCTCAAAGATGTAATTTAGTCTTTCCATTTCAGCAAAGGAAATCTGATTTAACTCTTTGATTGTGGGGGGTTTTAGAATTCATAAAATGTGAAATGTAATCATAAAGGAACAGAATATGATTCAAAGGAGAGCACACTACATTAAGAACACTCGTGAACGTATTTTGAGACTTGCTTGTTCCTTCATTAGCAGTAGATGGCACGTTTTGTGTTGTCACAAAGAGTTGCAGATAATTTCCAACAGTTGAAATCTCAGAAACAAAATGATGTAGCTTCACCTGGACAAAAAAATACATGCAAATGATTGAAATATACTCTAGTAGCTGTATCATTTCACTTAACAGAATATAAAGTGCAATTCTAGACACAGCCAGTGCTTCCAAAGAAGGCTAGAGGATTAATTTCAATGGGATTTGATCTTTTGCAAAAATCCAAGGCTAATATTATGTATGCAGTTTTATCGAGTTAAGAAAACAGCTCTACAACTGGATATCTATTACGAAGGGGATGACCTATTATCTTGTTACTAACAGGTCCCTAGTTCCCCGTGGGCAGGCTGACTTTACCTGAATGTGGCAGGAGGGTGTCTAGGAAGCTGTTAGGCTCACAGCTATGGTCACACAATGAAACTCTTTCTGGCCACATCACTCGCATGTGTTCGTGTAGCCATATGACTAAGCCATGTAGCTCTGGTTTAATTTTGACTGAGTGGCTTTTGGTATTTTAAAATCCTGTGTGTTTGTTTGGTTTTTTCTGTGCTAGCACTTTCTCCCCTAATTGCTGGCATATTTGTGTGTTAAAAAGGGGAATTTGTTCTTTAAATACCCAGTTTGGTTTTACGGGTAGGGAATTAACAGGTGGTTTGGACAAATGTCTAGCCTTGTGTTTCAGATGTGACACTTGCTGCTATACATTGTGTAGCAGATAAGTAAAATCCAAATTAGTATTTTTCCAATATTTTTGCCACATTAAAAGTAAAATGTATATTCATTTTCATAAAAAACAGTGAGAAAATGGAGAGTTACATGTATCTGTCTTGGGTAGGTTTGTCCTTAATGTAGCAACCTGAAGAAAATCTCTCTCATTCCTGTTGGGATGCCCAGTAGGTGAGAAGCCTTTGCTTTCACAAGAGGAGTGGTGAAGCCAAGTAAGACCCAGTAACTTTACCTCAATGCTTTATTAGATAAAAATCATGTAGTCTTTTAACTACACACTGAAGATGCATGTGCTGACCTAAGAGTGATGTGTGCTGCTGAATTTAAATGTGTGCTACAAAGCAGCTTGTGGGCAGCAGTCCAACCCCAGCTTCTTTGATTACTTTCTCTGCTGGTAAAAATAAGCAGCAATGCCAAGAATATGAGCAGGCAGAGTCAGACTGTGACTTAGAGATGTGATATGTTTGGGTTCTTTCCTTTTCTCTTACGGGTCTAAATGGAGATGTACTGGGGGAAGCTGGCCCAGCTACTGCCCGGACAGTGCATTGTTTTCTTTGTGGATTAGCAGGGAACACCAGCCTGCCAGGCTGTCAATCTAGACCCTTCTGTCAGCACTGAATCACTTTAAAACCAGTGCATGTGATTATCAAAAGCGTTTCCATACATAACACACTGTGGGAATTCAGCTCAGACACCAGAAAATAAGAACATTATATATTAAAAGGCTGTTGAATGTGAAATTTATGAAATATATAAATGTGGCAATAAAATAAACTGGCTGTCACTTCATGGAGTCGTGAATATGTATTGACACTTTAAATGATGGTGTTCCCTTTACTTAGCTTCTCTGTGATATGTACACATCAGCAAAGACATTAGAGACTGGAGTCCAAAGAAACAGTGATTAGCATATTTTAAAGTTTCCTGCACTGACTGCTTAAACACATTTGCATTAACAGAAAGATGAGACTCTCCATGACGTGCTCAGCGTGACAAAAGCTAAAAATAGTTTTATTAGAACTTTGTCTGCAGTTGCTAAATTTTAACACTTTGAGAGAAAGGAAAACACTTTGGAAAGGTTATAATTAATGAGTTAGGTGTAGTTGGTTTGTTTGTTTGGTGTTTGGTGGTTTGTTTTTGGTTTGTTTTTTTTTTTAAGTATACCAAAATAACATAAAGAAATTGGGACAAACGTGCTGGTTTGTGGCTTTGGCATTTGGATGGCTTGCAGCCTAGCTTCCCACTTGAGATGGGGGTGGGCTTTACTGTTGCCTGCTCTCTGCAGCTGTTTAGAAAGGGATTCAGTGTGTAAATTTGAGGGTGATTGTACAGAAAGAAAATTCTGTTCTGAATTTACAAAGGAAAGCATTATGCCTATCACTGTCATGTGGAAAGGAAATCCAGCATGGTGCAACTTTATCTGATAGAGTGCATCAATTTTGTTTAAATAGTTGACAGTTACAAAATTTAGATCAGGGTCCAGAAAAAATGTAAGGTTTTAAAACACCCTGTTTCCTGTTGTGATGGGATCAAAAAAATCACCTGAATGAAAAAAAATCCCCAGCAACTATAACAAATCAGAAAAAAGGAGAAATAAAGAAAAAAAGGCAGTCCTCAGTGCTGCAACAAGAAGCATTTGGATGTACTAGTAGCATTGTGCCAGATGTGATGTCAATATGGATGGGTGACAGAATGGGAGACACAGGAACGAGTCGTAATCTTGGCAAGAAAAAAGTCGTAAAATAGGTAAGCTGCTGTGATGGTAGGGTGTTCAAAGCACTTCCAGGATTTTCCTACAGGATATTTTGACAACCAATTAGAATTTGCAGAGAGTTTGGACTATTTCAGCCCAGCTAAGCACCCCATATGAGAAGCTTATTCACATGCTTTGAAAGTCTGGAGCCTCTGAGATCATTAAAATTGGGTCTTGAAACCTCAAGAGAATAATTTTTATCCCCTTACTTCTGGCATTGCATTTTCTTCTTCAGCACTTAACTTTTATTATTCTATCAGTTGGCCTCTAGCAGGAAATGTGGACTGAATTATTTTTAAAGATAATCAAGATCTTTTAAATTCCCAAATTTGAATAAACAAAAGGCTCAGTTCATAGCTAATTTTATCTCATCTGTGATTGTCAAAGTCCTTATCTCTTCTTTCCATCTTTAGCTGTGCTGCCATAGAAAGAATTCTGTAATCACACTACCCACTGTAGGGCAAATTCTGAATAGAGCTAAACGAAGCATTTGTGTGCTAAAATCTTTTGTCTTTTTTTATTAACAGTTTTCTATATTAGCATTATGATTTGAAAAGACAAGCGAGACTGTGTTAGTCACGCCAGCCTCTATTTGCATGCTAATCTTGATATTCATGCAAGTACAGTTTCTTTGGGAGATGTAGCTGGAAGAGGAGGAAAGTCAAATGTATGCACTGAACTTCAAACTCATGAGCTGTAACTTTGTAATGTGAGTAGTGAGCTTGCTAGAGGCAGTTCCTGATTACATGAGAGATCTTGGATTTGCTGGATGATGATTACGTTATGGATCTCTGAAACCTGTCTTTAGATGCAGCAGGCTCTGGGGCAATTCTAGGCTCCAGAGCACCCTACCAATTTCATAGCAAACTTGATTAAGCCATTAAATTGCAGATCATTGCTGACAGTAAATTAATTCTTACTCTGAGTCCTATTCTGCAGTACATTGGGAGACGTTTGCCAGGAGGCCAGTGGCTTGAAAATGGGTAATTAAATTCTGCTGTAAATACATTTTTATCTACCCTTCTGCTTGCAGGAGCTGGCAAACATGCGAGAGCCATTAATTAATACCTGTAATTTGTTTTAGTGGAATAAGCCCTGCTCCTGTCAGATTCTGAAATGTAAACCAAGGCTATGAAGTGAGGAACAAGTAAAAGATAAAGAAAGCTGGCAAAATGCTGAATCTGTTCTTATTTCTCTCTGTAAAAAATGTTGGCTAGTTTGCAAGTTTGGCAATGCTTGGGTCTGAAGTCAATGTAGAAAATTTTTAAAAATCCCAAATATTGGGAAAGTAACAACAGTGGCAAGATAGAACCTGGGAATTTCTCAAGTATGTAATTAGTCCCCTATGACCCCACATTACAACATCAAAAGGTAATTTTAGCAGGCTGTTCATCTCCAGTGCATGCGGACTTGTCACACAAGGGGTTTTTTTATTGTTTGGGTTTGAAGAAACAAGTATTGTTTGCAGGTTTTATTCGGAAGTATTAGAAGGAAACTAGAACCATGTTTGCCAGCACTATGTTATCACTATTTTCCTTCCATTCCACTGAAACAAATTCAGTTTTCTTACTTTTCCTGCATAGTTTTTCCATTTCCTCAAAGTCTTGAAAATTGGACAATGATGAGACTTACTTCCTTGTTAAGAAAGGATGTCTCCTAAAGAGAGAAGCAATTTTCTTCACGTTATTTGCCTATGATAAATAGTTTGAGTTCAGATATACTTTCAGCTCTCCAAATTGGTTTAAGTCTTTCACAGGGAGTCTGTCTTTTATGTACATACTCCTAAGATTCCTGTCAGAGGATTGATGCTCATTCACATCTCAGACAGAAAGCAAAACAAGAGGGAGGTCAAATTTGTGACACATTCTTTTAAAAGGATGGTGTGAGTGACAGGGGGAGAAAGATGCCTAGAGAAAGGATTGAGCAGTTGGAGATGTCCATATCCGAACAGTGGAGGGAACTATCCCCATTGTGTTCTACTACTCTTCTTAAAATAGTTTCAACTATTTTGTAACTGTGTGAATAATTTTCTAGAAAAGAAGGAAGAAGCTGCCTGTGGGTATCTTTTAACAGCATTACTGTCTGTCTGTCTTTAGCTATGAGTCTGTCCGAATTATATTCAGGGTGTCTCTTGGCAACCTAAAGACATTAGCCTGAGCAGTGTTGTAGCTCATTTACTCTCTTGTGGTTAACACTGCAGACAGAGCTGAGCTTTTGAAAGCAGATGTTTGGAAACTTTGGGAGGTAAAAGGTTTGTTTGGAAGCAAACGTGTCTGTAAACTTTACCTGAAATGAGGAGGAGGTATAAAATGGAAGGTATCTGATAGTCCACCACATGGATAACTTAAGTTTCTGTCAAAATCATAAGGCAAAGAACCATAATACAGTAAAAAAAAAAGTTGCTTTACTTAACCAAATTCTGCTTTCTAAGGTTACTAACCCCAGAACAAGGGTAGAATTAATTTGAAGATCTAGCTTATGAAGTTGGATCAGTTGTTTTTTAACAACTGAATTGCTTTAATAAGCAAGCTGGGGGAAGCCCTAAGGAGCCACAGAGAGACAAGGAGAGAACATAGGTGCAGCTATGAGAGAAAAGCTTTCATATGGGCAAGTTTATTGATAGCTGGCTTTGTACATTAATAAAATCATTTACTTCATATTTACTTCACACTCACCATCCTTCTGACTGAGAAAATCCCACAAATTAAAGACATGGTGAGATAGGCTGTTTAGGGGTCTGCACAGTCATTTCTGTTCAAGCCTATGGAGAAAAGCCTTCTGAACTTAATCTCTTTTTTTACCTTCTGAACAGCATGATCCTGAGATTTCATTAAGGATACATACATGAAAATGTAATACTTGTTTTTATATTTATATATACTATATATATAAAGATATATAGGACTTTGTACTTTGTATTTATTCAGGTATTATATCTGCAAATACACATGCCTGTAATACTGTGTATGTTTAAAATCCCCAGTCTGATATTTGTTGCTTTGCTTTCTAGTGTTATTAAAAATTCAACTGTGTCTCCAGCTGAGACACTTTGTCATTTTGAGAGCAATCTAAATGTTAATAATTAAAAGCAATTAAAAAGTGTGTTAAAAGTCATGTAATTTTTATAGCCTGGCTGATTGAATAATGGATGCCTCCTAGATTTTCTAGAATTCCAAAGAATTATTAAACAAAGCCTTCTCCTATTTGAGAAGTCCTGTAGTAATTAAATAATCTATTTTGTCAGTTTGGGAATCCAGTTGTGGACTACTCAGAAGGGACTCTTTCTTTCCAGGAAACCAGAGGTACAGTATTTGAAATGACAGGTCAAAGGAAAGGAATACATGTGAAAATTGATCCTGGTTATGTTAAGTGTTAAGTATTCTGTAGTCACCATAAAGTCTACACTGTCAAGATGTCTCACAGGGCTCAGTGCTCAGAAGGAAATACTGCAGTTCTAGAAAACAGGAAATTTTGGTCTTTTTTGTGAATGAATGATGAAGGAGCTAAGAAAACAGAATTACTGTGTGGGTCAAGATAGTTGCCCAGATGTCAGTCAAACCAGAAGTTTGAAGTCAGTGTTTCTTGACTGCACTGCTGTTTCATATGGCTAAGCCTTTCAGCATATAGTTTCAGCATAGACATTGTGTGAGACTTGGGTATGTAAGGTTTTTACATTGCCTTGAAATCACCGTGTGAAGGGTACAATGTAGGATAAATGTGCTTCTTACTGCTTTTCTGTAACACTGTCTGGCACCACTGTTTCTTACAGCAAATCTGTGCCCAAAAAACAGAGTTAGACCATGTTCCAAAGAGAAATTTTGGCTGTCACAACAGGCTCTTCCCTAAAACCTTTCTGAGTCACAGTGCTTCATTTTTGCTGCAGTTGCTTGGTTCAAAGAATTGAAAAGGACAGCAGGCAGTAGTACCACCCATACTAAGGTTAGCACTTTAATTGTGAATTTCCCCCAGTGTAAACATTCTTTAAGGGCATTGTTAACAGTTCTGGAATCCACACGCAGACTGCCACTGCACTGGGTCCAAAGTTATATAAAGATGTGAATTTTACTTTATTTACTACTGCAGATATTTTCTAAAATTTCAGATTCTTGAAGCAGATCTTTAGTAAGAATTAGACAACTTCTCTAGGACAAAAATAAATTAGGCTTCCCTGATAAGGGTAAACAAGTGACCTGATGTGCAGCTTATGCATTTCTGATGTATGTGAGGTCCTATAGCTGAGGAAATCTCTTCTTCAGGTAAGGTTTGTAAGCAGGAATGTTGTTGCAAGTGTCAGTGGCAAAGCACTGACTCTCAGTTTCCAGAAAGTGCTGTTTAATAGCAGCACTGGTCATTCTGTAGGAGCAGTTTCACTGAGCATACAGATGGGTAATTTACCATGTTCTTCAGTTGTTTGGAGCTATAATTCAGTTACTCCCAATTAATATAAAACTGCTTGACAGTCACCAGCTGTGGAAAAGAAAGCATTTACTCTGATTTTCTAAACAGAATTCTTTAAAAGAGTTCTGTGGCACATTCTCCTTCACTGCTCCTACAGAGTCCTTGGTGTTGGAGGTTATACACTGGGGAATGGCCTGCGGGCTCATATTCTGGGCATTTTTTTTTTTGGATGGTGAGAATCAAAGATCTCTACTGATCTGGGCAGTATTTTGAAAAACAGAGCTAATATAAAAGAAAAAAGCTAATTCTATTTATTCTATTGAAATCCCATCTTGTTCATTTAGCAGAATAATTTGTATTTTGCAATGCAGCTAAGCATTACCTTGAAAGAGAAAAATGTTCTCTTAGCTCTTCACTTATCAAAGGGAAATTATGGAAACTGGTTCAGAAGTCTGTCTCGTTTTCTTTATGTCTTTGCAACGTCTGCATGCCATGTAAATTCTGTCTGCTTTTATGTCTGCAATGAAACCATTGCCAGCCTCAGAGCTGGAGACTCGTAGATCATGATTCAGACAACAGAAAAATTTGGTGAATCGAATGATTGACTTTGCTCAATATTTTCTGTGAACTGCAATGTATGTGTTTCTTCTTGGCAGATAACTGAGGGGGAAAAACTACTTGTGCAGAACATAACCAATACAGAAAGTTCCTGAGTTTCCCCCACCCCAATCCCCTTTGCTGCTGTATCAGCGTGGGGTTTTTTTCAGTTTGAAGAGTTTTTCACTTCAATTTTGGAATTTAATTTCAATTCTGTTTCTTGGATTCTAGCCTTGTGAATGCATCTTCTTGTCACCTAATTAGATTGACAGATGAGCTGAGACATACCCATTGCAAGATATCAACTATTCAGATTCTGGAAATAATTTGCCTGAAATAGGACTGTGTCTTTATCTCTAAAATGAATAAGACTGCAGTACTCCCATGTAACAGTATTTTTAGCACATTACCATATAATTAAGTTTAAAACCAAGACAATCCCTCAAGTGTGATTGGGAAATCTCTACCTCTGGGAAAAAGTAGCACCATATTTAGTAAGCTAAAAAGAATAGTTGGGAAAGCATTGTAAAAATGTTGATAAACCAGGTTTAAGTAGATAAACACCCCGTGGTGTTTAGCTAGCTGTGGTATTTTATCTAATATTCTAGGGAGTGAAGACCTTTTTCTTCAGACTCAGTATTAACCATTTGAAACCATTCCATATTTTAATCTTGCTGTCTTGGCTAATGCATTAGAAAGTAATCTGTGCCTTAGCACACTAGATATTTTTGGAATACAATTCCTCCTGCAGAAAATATAGATTTGGTAATGTCAGAATTTTCTGTGAATTCTTGTCGTAAGGAGTTTGATAGAGCTAACAACTAAATAAGAGTTGTGTTGTTTCAAGTTGTCAGTATTTAGCAAAATTTGACAGTTGAGTTCAGTGCCAAATTTCATTTGCAGATTCTGATTTATACACTTCTGATTCATTTAAAGTAATAAATATATGATAGTCAGTACTGAAGAAAAGTATGAGGATGACTTTGAGGAAAAGCAGATTTAAAAAAATATTCACCCTGTAAGAAAGTGCTGCTTGCCCATAGTCTCAGCCATGAGTGGATTGGAAGATACAGACATTTGACAGGAATGACTCCTGTGTATAACTGGATTGCACTTTAAGTGATGCCTTAGAGGAAATGGAGAACGTTCTTTTTTTTAGTTGCAAACATGAAGTTTGTGAGTAAAAGTGAGATGGTTATTTCTGCTTGTGAGCAACAGGTTTAATATTTTGATTTTTCCCTATTCTTCCCCCATGATTCTTGTTTTGAATCTTTTCACTAGAATATGCCAGTAAAAGTTCTCAAGATGGTTTGATTCAAGTGACGTTCACGTCTCCCACCCTGCAAATGCCTCTCTTGGTTCCTCAGCAGGCTGAAAAATCAGAGCCTGGATTGAGCTGTTCGAACACATGCAGAGATCTGCGAAGAAAAATTAACCTTCTTCACAGGCTGCAAGAATAGTGAAAAGAAGAAAAATGATGAAAGCTATTGCTGAACAAAACCAAATTATTTTTAGAAGCCTTGTTCTCTTAGCTCGCCCAGTTGAAAAGAGAAGCCATTCTGTGCCTATGTATCTGGCTGTCGCTGGGTAGCGTAGACACACTGAGTCTGTGCAATGAAGCTTTTTCAGAACAGGAAAATCCCTCTCTTACTCTCACACTGTCCTTTCTTCTGAGGAGTCACTGGTTAAAGAGCAGAGAATTTTAGGTCACAGTAATTTATCCTTCTTCACAGGTTCAGAAATGGTCTTTCCTGCTTTGCAACAGTGTACCAGCCTTGGTTTCTTTGTTGATGGTTTTGAAAATATGAGATTTTGTATCTTATTTAATTTGGAAGTTGGGGCTGTATTTAAAATGTAACCTCCCTTTTGCATAGCCTTCAAAAATCTATCACCATCCTCACCTTTAGGTTTTTAGAATACAGGAGATTTTAAAGATCATAAAAATGATCATTTCTGAGGATTCAGGTAAAGTCCTGTGAAAAAATGTCAATGAACAAAAATGGATATTTCACTTTTTCTTTCAATACTGAATTGCTGTGTAGTTTCACTTGTGGAATCTGCAGTGTTACAATGCAAAATTAGACCAAAAGTGGTCTACATGCACACCATTATGAATAGGACTACTTTTCCTCTCTTCCCCATGTCAGGTAGTAGTTGAAGGGGACAAAAATACTTTGGGAGTTTGCTGTGCTTTTCCACACCTTTCTCTCTTTAAATTTGTCTGTGCTTTCATTTTACAGACTGGTCTATCCAGTTTCATTCAGGTTTCACCTTGATTCTTTTTGAATACTTATGAAAATTTATCAGAAATTTGGTCTCTGGGATTTTTGATTTGCCTTTTTTTTTGGTTGTTTTTCCACAGTGGGACTTTTGCCCAGTCCTATGAATAGTAAAACCATAGCTTAAATATGGAATATGTCTATCATTGAATCTTTTACTATGTATTAATTCACAGAATATCAAACATATGTGAAACTAAAGCCTGTAGATGGTAAATAGACCATTGCTGATAATTTCTTAAAATCAGGGTAATTAACTGGTTGGGTATTTGACTGTGTATTTGAAACCCACATCATAGGGCTACTGAAAGTGTAATTTAAATTGGCAGATGGCAAACTATTCTGTTGCCAGCTTGTTTGCTTGGTTGTTCACTCTCATCTCTTTCAAATTTTAGAAGCTAAGAATTGAGCCCTCTGAAATTCCTGAAATCAGAGATTTAGTGCTCCCAAGATTCAAGCTGGCAAGGAACTGCCCTAGGGCAGCAGTGTTGGGTGGATTGTATTTAAACCAAGAATCTTTCCTTCTTTTCATTTGCACAAAGAAGTTCAAAATGTCAAGTTTTTCTTCGGAATCCTAATAAAACCACAACTGGGAAAGTCAAAATCCTTCACAAAAAGGAATATTACCCGAGAGAACTGGATAGATTTATCTGCAAAGCACTTTGTAACTATGTATTGGACGACATCTAAGCACTGAATATTGCTCTGTATCACAACACAATCAAAATAACAAGCACCAATGAAAACAGCAAACTGCAACAATGGAATTGTAGAGCTTCATTTTATCCTAAGGTTTAGTGCTTGTGTTCACTGAAGTCTAAATCAGTGTTTAAAATGACTTGCCTAGAGGAGATTATTTTTTTTAGTGTACATTTCACTGGACAGGGAAGCAATTACTTCCTAAATTTAGAAATTATTCTCTACCACATTATTGCAGGATTAGACATATTTTGGCATTTGGGCAACTTTCAACACACATTTTGCACATAAGGACAAATAATGCCATTTGACAATCTGGCAGAGAAAAAGTGTTCACAATTTGGACTGTTTTCCAACCTGTCTGGGAAACAGGACAGGGTTTTTCAGGCTTTCTATGGCAGAGATGTACATAACATTCAGTTTGCCACCTTTACTCTGCAGACGTTATCACTTCACTGTGGGCAACTTGAAGCCCTCGGGGACAACTGCTCTTCCATCTTCCACCTGTTGATCAGCGAGCAGTGGTTAAGAGACTGAGTTAAGGAGACAGAATTAACTAAAATCCAGTCATTCTGAAACCAAGAATAAAGTGATGTTAAGTCATTTGGTTAATTATGTATTTAAAGCCCATTTAATGTGATATAGTCTTGGCAGCACCAAGACTGAATCATGCTGTGAATTATGCTGAAAAGAGTAAAGAAAAGGCCAAGGTTCCTATCCTCTGAATCAGGCACGAATACTGAATACAAAACACACTGGCAGGGAGTTACATTTCCTCTGCATAAATAAAGCATCATCCAAGTGTTTGAGGGCTGCTGTACTTTGCATTTGGTCAAGCTCCTAATCAAGAGGCAGCTTCCATTTTGACAAGGACTGCAACAGAACCATCAGTTCAAAGAAATGAAGTTAATAAGCTTCCTTCAGCTGTCACCTTTTCAGCAGAAAATAAAAGGAGAAAAGTAACATGGATTCTCTAGGCAGTTACACTGTCAATAAGAGATGTAACTCAAGATTTCTCCCTTGTGGTTCAATTTCACTACTCTTCTTTTTTTTTTAAGCCACCCTAAGGCTCTGTATTTATTCTCACTCATTTTCTGCTTTGTGAAGAGCTTCACAGGTCTGTTAAAGAGAACCAAACTTTGCTTAGCTGCATCACATCTGAAATGCCTGAGTGAAAGAAATGGATTAAGCAGATAATCTCCTATCATACTTCAAACAATTTGAAGCATAGGGGTTTGAAAAGCACTAATTTTATATAGAGATTTTTTTTAAAATGGTTATATTCATGACATACTGCTGATAAATAATAATTTTGTTTTCTTAAAGAATTTCAGAGCACTTTAAAACAGTAAACATGTGTCTTTACATGTAGGCTTGGACATAGGTGGATTGCTTGTCCATAATGAGAATTTATTCTGTGTCTAATTCGAATGAATGATACTGATTTATTTCTACTTCTTCTGTTCATTCTCCACCATTCGGTAGTATTTGTGGAAGAAATAAATATGTGAGGACTTTGTGCCTTCTGCCACACGCTGGGTGTAGTGCTCTAATAGGGAAGTAGAAGGGATAAGAAATTGTGTTTTGTATATATGTCACTTTTGGCCTTCACAGGTTGTTCAGATCTTTCTCACAAGTTGATCAAATCTTTTCTTTGAGAATTAGCCAGAGATAGACAGGAAAAATAATCCTCTGAACTGTAATAGGAACAATCATTAGGAATCAATCTTAAAAATAATTTACTCCATTAAATGTATTGTAAATTGAAGGAGAAGAAAATGTTATTAAATCAGGCATGGGAGAGAAAGCCTGTAATGTCTTTTTCTGTGGAATTCAATTTAGTGTTAATTTGCTGGGAGCTTACAAAATAAACCATCAGTAAACCACTAATGGAGGGAAAGGATGCTAATGAAGGATGTGCAAATTTAGAGGAAAATCAGAAGGTGTATGACTGACTTGTAAAATGCTTACAGGAGTTTTTTACACTCCCTTTAATGGTGACAGTCCTTGCAAGCAGAAAAACAGTAACTTATTATGAAAATTGAGCTTGTATTCCTAAAAGCAGATTTTATCCTTGACTTCTATCAGATAGGATTCACAGCAATAGAGGGGAGGAATTGGCAGAAGTGCCCAAAGTTGTCCTTTAATGCGGTGAACAACAGGCTCACTGTCCAGTAGCAAAAACTTTTAAAGAAACAGCAAAACTGTTGTTTCCTTTGGATAAGAAAAATAGGTGATGAAGTGCAGACTTCAGTTACATATGTTGAAATTGCCTTCTGTCACGGGTTCTTTCTTTTGTGTATGGATAAAAAAATCACGTTAACTTTATGGAAGAACTTTCCTCTTTCTTACATGCATGTAAACTGAACACATGAAACTGCACCTTCCTGTTTGCTCATGTTTATGGTAGTTTAGGCTCATCAATTCTTAAAGCCCATGCATACAAGGAAATAAATAATGTGTGCTTGTGAGAGCCTCTGTTTGAGAAAGTAGAGCTGAAATTCATAGTTTACCTATGAAGAGTTGGAGTGTTAAACCTGAGTATACATGATGAAATGTAAAATATTTCCCTGTAAGTAGCCTGTTTAGCCACTGCTTTTCCTTTAGTAGATCATGAGAGTAAGCCAATTACTTTAACATATATACATCACATTTTCCAAAATCATGGTTGCTTCATTTTAAAATGCACATTAATGCTGAAATGATAGCTCACCAAAAGGCAGCCTCCTCAAAATTGTAGGTATCGTTTGCAAGTAGGTGCTAAAAGTTCTTATAGATGTCAAAATGTTTTTGTGAAAATAGAAGTTCATTTAGTGCTACAGGCAATGGAAAAACTTTAAATAGCAGTTCCGGAACTATATATTCTGCATCAGGAAATTTAGGAGAAATATTCATCTTTTATGTGCTATTATGCCTATTAGAATGACAGACATTTTGATTGTCACCCGAACAGGGGGATCTGTCAAGACATCCAATTTCTGGTACCTCAGTGATCTCTGGTAATTACTTTTTTTCAGACAGGTGCCATTCTTCAATAGATGGTTGGAAAAAAGAATCAGTGATATGAAATGTATGTCTTAGAGAACTTCATAAATGCATAGCCATCATTTAATTTTGAGATTCATTCTTCACTTTGCTGATAGCCCTATCAGGGAGAAGTCAGTGACGCTCAGCTTCATTTAAACCTAGTGTCTGCAAGATGCGATTGCATCTAGGAAAGAAGAGAAATCTTGACATCATCTGTATTGGATGTACCTACCCCACAGCAATGTAAATGCACGCATAGCTATTGCCACAGCAGGAGGTAGCTAGCTGCCCTCTCTGCTCAAGTGGCAGATGAGACACCATGTAGTGTCCTTTGGTAGCATAGGGGCAGAGTTGATCTTCAGCTAACACTAATGATACCTTTGAATTAATATGTTTAGAAATGCAGCTAAGCTATGCTTGTCTGAATATTGCCTGCTATCTTGTTGTCTACTTCTATTTTTCCTGATAACCATTGTATGAACATACATATTCTCACTGTCTTTTCTTCAAGAGTCTAGAAATGCTACCTAATTTCAATATCTTTATTCATAATTGGAAAGAAATTGAACATCCCCTTTGATAAACATTTTTTTAATTCAATCCATTGCAACTCAGAATCATCACTTATATCCAAAACCAATTTCTTTTGGCTTTATTGGAGAAAGTTAGCTTGCTTGAGGACTGACGATCTCTCGACATTCTGTGTTACAAATAAATACATCAAGAAAAAAAAAGGCAATAGTTGAAAATTCCTTTAATAGGAGGTTGCTATACAAAGATGAAACATGAGGCTTATATTAATCAAATATATTTTTTCTCTATTTAGTTGATTCATGTTTAGTTGATTAGTTTAAACTTGAAATAAAACTGGATACCAGCCTTTTGTTCCAGGTTTTGAAATATTTCAAAGGCTCTTCAGTGGTTCAAGCCAGGGTAGAAGTACAAACTTCATCAGTGATTTATATCTTTAAATTATTTTTCTTTAAAATGACAATCAGACTTCTCAGTTGGTCAGTGTTGATGCAGTCTCCTGAAAAACTTTGTTCTTTTGAGGTTTCTAGGCCAAAACTGAATGGTATCTGAATCAAGATATTGTTCAGATGAAGGGCCATTCAAATTCAGGTATGGTGAATGTTACCATTAAAAGCATCTCAAGTTCTGTCACAGAAGGAAACAAAAGGAAGTCCAGAAGCTAGTATTTGAGCTATGTTTGGTAACATATGCTAGTTGGCAGTATTTCTCAATCACTGTACTGGATGATTAAAGTCATCATTCATTTAGAAGTAATTTTTTTTAATGCATAAATATTAGATCAATTTTTTTTACATTGTTTTAGTGAGTAGCAATTTGAAATACAGAAAATAAGATATTCTCTGTGACTGATGTTTTTCAGTATTTCTCTTTTTTGCTGTCCTTGAAATCTTTCCTGAAAACTTCCACAAAGCTTTATAAATTTGTAGCTGCCACAGCAATTGAGTTTTATGAACTGCAAAAATTAAATACGACAAGCCCTAAAGCTAACTATCATTAGCATTGAAATTATTTTCTTTTTGATCTTTAGTTCAGCATGAGAAATTTCCAACACTTAATTTTGTAAATTGGAATACTATATTCCAGCAGTGGTAGTAATCCTTTACATTATTCCATCATTTTCAGAGAATTCCTTAATAGGGTTATTTTCACTGCCCAGAGATGTTTGGGTTTTTGTTTTACTTTTTATTTCTCCTTTATATATCATTTGAATCAAGATTTATTTTCAGTCAGAAAGTCAGAAATATTTTGCACTATTAATCCTCCCCATTCCACTTTTCTCCTTAAGTAAGTTTATTTGCCAATCAACTGTTATTATTGACAGAATATGGATTCTGTGCTCTGATTAGAGTCTTTCTGATTGGTTGCCCTGATGGTCTTCAGACTTAGGAGCTGGTTATATTTTGAATGTAAAACTTGTATTAAATCCCAGCAAATGTACAAATCTCAACAACAAAGATTGTCTATGGTTTAAAGGTGGACATAAGATAATGTGAATTTTATATGAAGTGACATGGAGAAAGAGATTTTAAGAGATAAAAGTGATGAATGCTTTAGGTTTTATGGGCAAAGAGACATTGAATTTGCTAGTGCTCAGATTGTTTTGAGTGACTGACAGCAAAATCCTTTTGCAGTCTCTGTAACTATTACACATCTCATTTTGTAAACGTGCAAGCAGCAAAAACATAAATTCTGTGCTTCCCCAAAGTGTCACGGTTTTATCTTGAAAACAACTATGAATAAATTTTGGTTCTTTAAAGGAATACAAATGTCTTAAGTCCCAGAATGTCTTGGTCTAGTTGAGGGATATAGGAATAGCAAGCCAGCAACTGAATGAAAGCTTACAGGATCATTCTGTTCAGCCTCAAGCAGTTAATTATCAACTTTTAAAGAAAAAAAAACAGAATATAAATATTTACTGATCTCACAGATCACAAAAAGCTTCCCTGCCTCAGGTACTTAAGGAAGCAAGAAGCTGAGCGTGGTTTGCCAGCCTTCCTTGTATAAATAATATCAATCATACCTTACCAAATTACCCATTTTAATGTGCTTTTGCCTCATCTCTTCTGGTGGCTGAGAGGTGTCACGCGCAAGAAGGCCCTCCTCTCGAACAGCCCCCGGGGGTGTGATGTTCTCTTTCCAGGCAGTGGCTAAAAGGTCAGCTTCAGCTAGTAGGGAAGATTAATTTTAATTTAAGAGCGTGATGTGGTACAGCTTGAATGAGCAGAAAGAAACTGACTCTGTTTGCCTGTGCCATTAAGGAGGAAAGATGGATGCAATTGCATATGTACAGGACTGCTTTCTGAGTAAGTAGGGGTGAAATACATCTCATTGCTATCACGTGTAACTCTTAACTAATGAAATAATTAATGGTTTGGGACTGAGAGTAATGCACACCTGATTAGTCTCGTTGAAGCAAATGTAACTTGCAATGACAAATAATAGACTTGGAAACAGTGAAGAAATAAGTCCGATTGCAACTTTAGTGCAGATTTCTAACTGCTGATTTTCTACCCTGTTGGAAGCAGTCAGGACTCTGGATTTGTGTCAGAGATTAATGAAGGGGAAAATACTGGGGAGTTCAGATAAAGTGATTCAGTATTCCACTACTCTTAAGCAATTAGTTCCTTGCTTGAACTGGGGCCCTGATGATTTAGATTTTATTTTATAATAAGCAGAATAGTATATGAATATTTTCCTGGCAACATTAAGTAGATTTAGAAAAGAGATGAGGAAAAGTATCATGACCAATATCTTGTTTAGATTTTGTGTTGTTTCTAATGATATGTTAACACAAAATATTTGTCTATGTTTTACTCTCATCAAAATGCCTGAAAAATTGTCCTTATAGACTGCAGAGATGTAGAGCAGAGTTATGACAGCAATATAGGAAGTTGCAGTGGTTCTTAAAGACTTAAAAGTCTTGAATGTTTGTGTAGTGTGTGATACACAGGAGGGTATTTGTGTTAGTATCTGTCCCTGACTGCTTTCATACTGCTGTTCAGTGCCAGACAAATCATCTAAAACCACATTTCCAAAGTGTTCCTTGCTGGTGACCCAGTTTTTCAGGGCTGTCTACAACCAGTAGAAGAATCCAAAATCAATGAACATTTTTTCTGTTCTTAATTACTGAGTTTCTCTTTGTGAAAAATCGTGTATTTCTCCCGGGCTTCCTCTACAAACTGTTGACATCCTCAGCATGTACACATATCAGTATATTTAAGTATCAGATAAGTGGAGATACTGCTCTCATCCTCTTCATTTGCTCTCTGTCAAATAAACTTTCCTAATATTATTTTTGTTAATCTAAGCTGCAAAGTGTCTTCAAGCAGCCACTGTTTAAAAACTGTAAAGCTACTTTCCTTTTTTTCATATGCAGAGGATTTCTTGACTCCAGAGTTATCTATTCAGTAGACTTGATTCTAACCCTGATTTTCTTCTATGCTTTTTTTTTTTTTCACTTAGGAAGGATGAATGCACAGTTGCCCAAGGACTGTAATGAATAGATTTCACGTTCTGAATGGCAGGCTGTTTGAACTCATTGTTTTGTGATGTATTTTTCCTGAGAATATTTAGGAAAATAGTATGTGTAAGTTTTCACACCTGTAAATACACACATAGGATAAGTTTTGTTAAAGCTGTTACATTTTGCTAAAGGGATGGACAAAATATCTGTATTGTTTAGAAAAAACTATATAGCCCTTTACAGATTTGATGTAAGACATCAAAGTTCCATTTTTTTTCTAGTTTTTAATTTGGGTTGAAAACGATTTCAAAACAGCTTTGATTAATAGAATATGATAAATGGTGATTTCCCATTTTTTGAGAGTCCTGCAGGTGAAAAGCAGACCTGGTGACTTCCCTGCAGGTTTGCTCTAGGCTTTGAAATCGTTCTGATCTCTGTAGATGGGCATTAAGTGCTTTCAGGTGGACATTTACTTGTAGATAATTTTTGTTAAGGAAGATTTGGTTGGACCATAGAAAGACTAGTACACAGTTTTGTTCAGTTTTTCTGTGAAGATCATGCAGGGAGAGTGCTGGCCCGTAATACTTTGTTCTGTTGAACTCATAAATTTGTTTATACCATCTTAGATTAACAGAAGATGAAAAATTGATTGTACAGTCTTACTTGAAGGCTGTAATATTATCTGTTCTCAAAACAGAACTTGTGGAGCATGAAAAGCTGGTTTTGAATGATGCTTCTGGCATCAAACCTTTAAAATTATTCAGCAAATTTTTCTCGTATCTCTCCCAAAATGAAAAATGATCTCCTGTTTTCAAGACACTTGCAGTTTTTAAAAATCGTGCTCAACTTTTGCATAGAGATTTCCAGAACTGTGCAACATATCAATATAAATTTCTGCTTAATAAAATTACTCTGAGAAATAATTGCTAATTACTAATTACACCAGAATTCACATTATTTTAACATTTGCCTCTCTAAATGTGTTGCAGAAAATTATGCCAATCTATGAGAAAACATTCAGCCTGTTGAGCTTCAGTTGATGTTATGCTTTGGTTCAGTACATTTCATCCTTTTCTAGTGCCACAGGACTGAGTTTTCACCTGCTGGGGCATGAAGTTACCATGACAACAGTTGATCTTGTTTGCTATTCTCTCCTCTTTGTGCATGACAAAAAAGAAAGCTTTCTGAGAAATATTTGTGCAAGCTGATCTAACTAATTGCATTTTCATTATCAGTGAAATAGAACAAGGACTGGCTTGCTCTGTTTCAGTAAGAATAAGAAATTTCTATTACAAGAAATAGCACAATGAACTTGACAATTTAATCAAAGTTGACAAGATCTCTCCATGAGCTGTTCCTATATAAAAGCATCTGAAATCAGTGTGTTAGCAGAATACTAACATACATGGTCTTTAGAAGATTCTATAAGCAATTCTACTGAGAAGCCTCTGACTTCACGTTGCTGCTCACCAGTTTTCTATGGCTGTTCTGTTGATCAGCAAAAGGAAACATTAATGCTGTAGTAGATGATTGAATGGATGCTCTCTGGGGCAGCCTTATCCCTAATGACCTTCAGTGGTGATCAGAACTTTGTTCATGATTGTCAGCATGTGTATTTTGTTTGTGCTACCACTAGAGAAATTGAAAGTCGGTTGAAAAGGTGTGTGGCAAGTTCCTAATGAATTATCACAAAGTGCAAGTGGAAATTCAAGCAAGTGTAGAAACCACTGAAAGCATGCCATGTATTTTAATTAGTTTTACATATTTGGTGGCATTTTGTTTGACCTCTGAAATAATTTAGATCTTTGGCATATCCACTGGACTCAGGGCAAAAGAACAATTTACTACCAATTGGAGATTTGGAACAAAATGTATGTACTGTGATGGTAAAATAAAAAGAAAATACTTAAGTGAATATCCTCTCCAGACTATATCAGCTTGATAGCAGAATTCAAATGGGGTTAATGTTTAAGCCACGCTCTTGTTTCCTTTGTGCTTTTATATGAGATCAGGAACCTTGTTCATTCCTTTCTTAGCAGTGGATAATTTTTCTTTCCCTTGGATATAGATTGTCCCTGAAGGAACTAGAACTGTGCCATGGTAAATGAGAATTAGACCCTTTGTCTCTCAGATACATGAATTAATTTATTGTGTTGAAAAGTGAGTGTGAAAATAATTGCAAGGAAAAAATAATACAAACGCCGAATAAATATTGATTTTGGTTCAGCTTGCAAATCAAATTGATTAACTTTTTAATACTGTCCAAAGGAAAACATGGCAGTGAGTACCTCATCATGTATGTCAGTGTTCTTACGGAGGTGATGGATTTGAGGTGGTAGCAAAGATTGAGAGGAGGAAGTATGAGAACCCGTTGTATGAAAAGCTAATACTCCAAAGGACAAGAGACAAAGAATGTGAATGAAATGAGTTGGTAGCACGAAGCTTGTTATCTTAAGAGTCTTACTGAAGTGCAAAATAACACCATGCATTCATTGTTTGTGCTTCCTCCGTAACATCTGGTCCTGGTCGCGGTAGTGCCAAGACACTGGTGATTTCCAAGTCCAATAAACTGCTACAGTTCCTGTGTTCCTTATTTAGTAGTGCTTTTCAAGAAGTGCTATTTTTATACAGTGTTTCTTATGCTCGATTCAGCCTGGTGATTAGAGGGGTAAAGCTGCATTTGTTTTCCTTTGTTAAAACAAAGTATAATTTGCAGGGAAAAGTTCCTATTTTTGAAATGAAGGAAATTGAATTACGAAGTGATTTTATTTAAAATGCAAGTATTTCTGCTTAGATCTTCCTTTATCTTTAAAAGGAAAACACTTATCTATGCCTGTTGATATTCTCTGTAGAAATTCCTTATTTTTCAGTTGTTAACATCCTAAAATGTCTCACTGCTTTCCTGTACCACTTGCTATCATGTATTTCAACGTGACAGTTGAAAGGAAGAATCAAATGGAAGTAGAAAAACAACTCAAAAACCTCAGCCCTTTTTTGTTTGATTAATTTTTCCATATTTAATAGTTTTCTACTAACTTAGGTAACTTATTAAAAGAACAACTTTCTAACTGTGGAAGCCAGTACTGGCTAGAACTGCACCCTTCATGGGGCAGGGTGGGGACCTCCATTGTCTTTCTTCAGTGTTTTCCATGAGCCCGCTCTTATCGTACTGGTTCTGCATCTGAAGCTGCCAGGTACAGTGGAAGGGGTGTCAGAATGTGAACAGCAACAGAACAGCAGTATCTCTCTGAAACCACTTTTCTCTGCCTGGTTCTGGGTGCACTTTGCTCATTATACAGTGGTTGGAATTATACAGGACAGACTGTATTTTTCTTGCATCATCCATATGTTAATTACGAAGAGAAAACCAGGAAGGTTTTAATGGCAGTTTGTTGTACAGGCTGTGCCTCTCAGCCTAGCACTGTTAGCTTGTCCGTGCTGAGGTTCTTAAATAGTTCTGCTGTGTACTGTTCAGGATGAGTCAGCTTTGCCTTTAAAATCTAGCTCTTGCAAGAAGAAAAAAACTAATTGGTGGTGATGAACCTGACCTTAGAAGCAAGTCATTTACAGGGCAAAAGTATATGACAAAAAATGAGAACATTCTTATTTTTCCTTTATTAAGTACCTGTAGACTAGAGGTTTTTGCTTTCCTATTGGACTAATTCTATTCATATAGCATCAAAATAGAGAACTATCACGGGGAATTATAGTCAAGAGTGCTCTAATACAGTCATTCCAGCTTACTGGCAAAAATAAGTCTGAAAGAAAAAGAGCTACAAATAAATGAATAGTGTATAACATTTTTTTAACCAAAAAATAATTGATGGATGGGCAAACTCGCACACAGGGCAACAGATGCCTTTCTCCAGGCAATGTAGAACCTTGTTACCCAGACAGTAGTGTCAGATTGTATTAAATCTGCAGAAGTCATCCTCCTACCATGGATTTTTACAGTCAGTCTTCATATCCGTAGGAGAATTTTTACTTTTGTTCTGTTACAAACACACAGTTTTATGCTTTATCTCTGTACTAAAAAAGATGCAACTTATAAGGTAACAAAATTTACTTTTAATGCCTCTGATTTTAATTTTTCATAGATTCTTTATTCATCATCTCATCTTTTGTGAAGTAAGTACTGGTGTGTGAGCCTTTAAATCCTTGTAGTGCTCTGGGCATCCCTTTAAAAATAGCACACTGCAGGACTGCTTGTGTTTGTATACATTTGGGAGGGCTGTCAATTTTCTGATTCAGTTTAGTTTGCAGATTCTGAAAAGATTATCCTTAGTATTGTTTTCTTAAATCAAAATGCCTGTCTGAGCTGAGAGTGCCTGAAGCATTCCTTACATCCAGCAGGAAATACTCTTGCGGTTTGGAATTTTGTCTGACATGCTGAAAACATTTCAGATTCTTTTTGTAAATAATGCAACTTATGGTCCTGACATGAATATATCTTGATTGACAGATGTGGATATGTAATATACATAAGTGTAAGTTATGTTTCTTGTATCTAACTTGGTAAATAAGCTTAAGCAGGAGCATTCTAAACTCTGTGCAACTTCTGCCTACATACATCAGAAAAAGTTTGGCTTTGGTTTGTTCTGTAGCTAGTTGATGCTAACCTGTGACAATCTGTTCTGGGGGAGGCAAACTAGTTCTACATACAGCTTCTATTGCTTCTTTTCGTATCATTAATTTCCACAATAATTTCTCTGTAAAATTTTTGGATGCATATTAGACTACTAATTAAATTGCTTGAAGCCTTTGATTTTTTTTAAGTGGGTATTGTGTAGCAATATCATTGGAAAGGGGGTGACTGTTCAACTAATAATTGAAAGCCAGTGTCAAGACACTGGAGACTGGTGAGAAGCTTTTTGAGAAGTATGAAGTGCTGCTTCCTTTTCACTTGCACATTAGTCTGCTAACATTTAGTCAGCCTCAATTCTGTGTCTTGGACTAACTGGCTTGATGAGTTCTTAATCTTCACTCTACTTGTCTTTATTAACAGCTGCAGTGGATTGATTTGCATAGGTTAAACAGTGGACCTCATTTGACTCTGGTAAAATGTTGCTTCTTATGCACAATGAAATTGTCAGAATTGTTACATACAGTGACTAAATGAAGAACAGGGGAGAGGGCAACAGGGCAAGAAAGGACAAAACTCTCATTACTTCTGTAAAAAGAAGTCAAAAACTATGTGTATAGAAAAATCGAAAGGATGAGGGAAGATGGGTGGTAATGATTTTCACCAGTTTTGGGGGTTTTTTTGCCTGGTACAGGTTTATTGTCTAGTTAGGAAATCTCAGTTGTGTTTAGCTCCGAAATGAATTGTGAAATCCACATCTCCTCCTAGGTCCCAGCAGTAAGAGTGAGACCTCTTTGCACGTTCCCTTCAGAATTTGACCGAGTTATTAAATGGAGAGTGGGGAAATCTGTGGTGGAAAATCCCTAGCGTTCACAGACAAGCTGGAGACCAGAAGTGTATATCCAGCCTGTTGCCAATATATCTGTCATTTGTGATTGCTGCCCTATGTATTTGCTGACCTCTTCTTTCTGTTGACTTGGAGGTTCTGTCTGGAATTGGCAGTTTTAAGAGCTCAAGTGAGAAGTGTTACCCTGTTGTTAATGCATTCAGTGCTAGCTGCCAAGTAAAGGAGAGAGAATGGTAAAATACTCTATTTCAGCAGGAGTGTCTTAAGGAAGCACAACCTTCATGTGGGAGAAGCTGGGATTTTCAAAAGGCATCTGTATCCCTTAGAATGTGTTTGAAGTTTCAAAGCTCTTTCAGGATCCAGCCATAAAATCCTAATGAAGACAGCTCGCAGCATAGTCAAATGATAATCAGATGTGTTGGATTCACCTCCAAATGTGAGTGCCACTCTGGCCCCAGCCAGATGGGTTTATGTATGATGGTGGTAAGACACCTCTTTTGAAAAGAGCAGACATGAACAACTTTCAGAGTCTGACTGTGGGCCAGTAAGAATTTATACCAGAAATCTGAATTTTCTGGTTTGTACATGGAAGAAAACAGTAAAATGTCACTTTCCTCTACATCACTTCAAATTCTCTTTTTTAATATTTTAAGTGCCTGTTGGGTGGAGTTTAGTCCTGGGGGTAGCTGGCATAAACTCTGGTCTTTTTTTGTTGAAGGTTTATATTTAACTAACGTAGAAAACATCAATGTGGATATTGTTAAGAGACTAAAAGACTGAAATCAATGGATTAAACAGAAAATCCCAAATTGCCATGATGCATGACTGTTATTTACAAAAATCAAGTGGTATTACACAGCCACAGGAGAAGAGGAGATGGTGAGAAGGCAAGGTGGATGATGAGTACTGCAAGAGTGTTTCTCCAAGTGACAGTTAGCATCTGGAAACATTCAACACTGGAGAAACTGGTCATGAGGAATTTTGAGAGAGGACATAGCTGTTTGTTGCAGTACCATTCATGTATATTACACAGAAACTAACTCGTGTTCCCCTTTGGGCAGCAGTAGGGGCTGCTTTAGTGAACACAGCATGGGTTACTTTCAGGGATGTGACTGTTAATACTGTACAGTAGCTAAACCAGAATCCTTCTGCCAGAACCCCTGTTGTAAGCGTTCATTGTTGCTGAGAAATGACTCAAGTCAACAAATTGAAACTAATATTATGGCAATTTCTGAGCTGACAGTAATTATCACTTGGATTATTTCCAGAAAACAGAGCTCAATAAAGGGACCTGGCTAAAATTTGCCAGACACTCTTTCAGTTTCTGGCTTTTACCACATGTTATCACCCCAAGACCTTTGATGAGTCATTCATTCTTTGTTCCTTAATGCTTTTTCTGAGAGCAAGCAATCTAAATATTGTAAGTGTACATGTATTTATGCCACTTATATACAAATACATTCTATCCTTATTGCAGCTAGGGCAAGTGGAAATCTTGAACCTGAGTTTTATTCACTGGATCTCTGTGTATTTTTATTGTATATCAGGCTAGAGGTATGTCACTAATTCCTACTACTGTTTCAGGTGATTTTTGGTCTTTACAGATTTAGTTCAGATGAGGAACATAGGTAGGATTTATCCTGGTGAATGCAAAAGAATTTTTTGAGAGAGAAATTGCTGCTATGTTGAACAGAGATAAATGTGGTAAGAAATGTGCTTATAACTAAGGACCAATGAAACTGGGATAGTTACTGCCCTGCCTCTATTCATCCTTGCAAATAATATGGTAAAATATATTTCCTTCAGGTAGGACTAGCAGCCAGCTCAGTTGCTGTGCCATCTCTCATAAACTGTTTCTCATTTTAGAGAATTAAGTAAGGTGTGAAAGATGCTAGCGCAGATTGGCATCTATTACTCTTCCTCTCTGCTCCTCTCCCACCCATTTCTGCTGGAATTCCTTTGACTAACTTTAATAAAACCTGGTTACTCATTGTCACTTGATCTCCATTGAAGTCAGCTGAGCAGTACTGATTTGTAACAAATGCAAATCAATCCATTAAAGTTAATGTCAGATTGGTCTTGACAAAAAACTTTAGCTGTAAGGCTTTTGCAGCAGGTAGTGTAGCTTATTCTTACCTGGTAAAGTGCAGGGTAGGCACACAATGCTTTACAAGCAACTTTCAGCAATTAATAGGATGCAGTGATTTATTTGCATATCCAAGGAGCTGTTCCGTGCAGTTTGTTGATAACATAAAAATATTTACCGATTTAATTCACACCTTTGAAATGCAACGTGAGCTGAGAAATTCTTTTTGTCTCCCTCAGAACTGTCTAGCATCTCACAGAGCCTGACTGCCACTTTTAATTGCACCCTGAACAACAGATTTTACAGACTTGAGAAATGATAATTGCTGAGCTTCTTCTGTGTGAGATGATTACAGGTGTATGTGCAATCAGGAGACCAAATATTCTGCAGTTTGTCATCTTAGTTTGGTTCAGTGCAGTAGCACTTAACTCTTAGTCAAAGAGAATGGCTGCCCACAGCTGATACTGGCAGTGATGGTGCTGTAATGTGTCAGTACTTAAGGTGAACTCATTTTCACTACCCTTTGTTTTTGTTCAGGGCAGAAATGCAGTATATTCTGTGGAATTAACTGATACTAGTTAATGTTACACAAAATGGCCTTTTCTGTGTGAAATCTTTTCTAAAACTGACATTTTAATCTCATTTTCTATAGAAAATAATTATTCACGTGATCATACTATTTGTTTAGCTGACCCTATAAATTTTGAACCCAGTGGTTGATTTCAATCAGATTTGGATGTCACAACTTCTTAGGTATTAGTCAGCTAGCCATTAGGTAGAACTCTTTAAATGTCATTAGTTCAAACAATGAAGATTGGGAAATAATTCAGATAAACAGCTTAAAAACTTTTGTTCACTAGTTTTCTACTTAAGATACAGGTCTTGTGTGCAAAGAGTTTTGAAATATATTTAAGATATGCTTAAAATAACCAGTTTGCAAACCCTTTAAATATCAGAATCTCTAAATTTCTCTTTTAGTGCTTACAGTGGTAAATCAAAAATTGGCTATTTTTTTATATATATTTGGAATTTTAAAGAGAAGTTGTGATAAAGCATTAGTTGAACATCTTTTTGGACCTCAGCAGAATTAGTAGAGAAATCTGCTGATAGTGTGGATTTTAATGGTGCAAAATCATAAATGACTTCAAATCATTCAAAAGTGGGCCCAGTTTTGCCCATTCTAGCATAGTTCTTGGCAAATATAACCAATGTTTTTTCAAGATAATGTGTAATGTACACTGCAGGATGGAAAGTTTACAGATTGCCCATTAGGACTGATTGAAGCTTTCATAAGGAACTGAATTTAAAATTTAATCTCAAGCAACTAACTTTGTGAACTAGTGCAAAAAAGAAATTGTCAGAAATATCAAAGGATGCTGCTGCTCTTCCCTGAGCTGTGTGTATTTTGATTTGTGTGACCCCTCTAGTCTGACCTTTGACTGTATAGTTAAGTTTTATTTACTTTTCTTTTTTTTTTATCTGTATAATGCTGTCTAAATAAATAAAACTATATTCCCGAGGCTGTCGTTAATACCTTGATATTGAGGCAGAGGTTGCTTACCTTTAGACTTCCATCTACCTTTCTCATTTGCCTGCCACTGTACACAGATGCTTTACCCAGGTTCTAAAAAAGTTGGCATTAGAATGTGTATATAGACATATATCAGAACTAGAGATACATTATAAGTAAAGTGAAATATGCAAATATGAAAACATGTACATGGGTATACATTTCAGTTGTTGAGCTTTGCCCTCAAAATGCCTTCTGAAGACTTAAGTTTGATAGCATTACTTTATTTTTTCTGGGAGCCAAATCTCTCTTTTCCCAGCTTTAAGTGAGGCTGCCACGTTTGAGCTCCTTGTTCCATCCCCAGGGAGATGATTTTATTATTTTTCAAGGCACCAGGCCTGTGAAGTTAGGTCATCTCTCTTTGCTTGTACATCTTTAATCAGATCATCTATGAAACCATACGGGTTTACCACAGAGCCAACTGTAATTGCAAACTAATCTGCTGCTTCTGCACCTTCAATGCCTTTGGCTCTAGGCCTGATATTACTCTTAATAGTTTGTTAATACCAAATAATGCAAAAACATTGCTTCCTTAAGCACTTAATAGGATGTACTGTAATGGAGACAAATGGTCTGTAACTCTCTTTACTTCTGTTTTAGGAAAATGAACTGAAGGATGCTGCACAAGAAAAGAAACTCCTGAGCCTTCAGTATGCGAGTGTATCCCACAAAGCACTGCAATATGACCAGGTAAGGTGATGAGCTGGTCTCTTACATTCATTTGCTACAGAAATCGAACTGCAGAGTGAATAAATGTTGTTTATATAGTTTGTTTTTTCTGAATTGCTTGTGTCTACTTGAGAACATAAAATGTTTTCATTAAAAATAAGTGACAAAAAATATTTTATGACCAAATGTTATTTCTAAGTGAAAATTTAAGACACACTGGTAGACTTTAGAGAGGTACATTGTTCCTCACATTAGTATTTGCTTATTGTTGTAAATGAAGTGTTAGGCTCTGGTAAAAAGACGTTTTTGGTGATTTTAATGAGACTTGATTGTAGCATTCTCTTTTGTTTCCTGATAGAAATAATTACAACCTTGTAGATTTTTTTTTCCATATCCTTTTGCATTTTTTTCCTCTGCCCTTTTAATTTCTCAATAACATGTTGAAAAGCTCTTGTCCAGCAACAAATGTCCAGAACTCCGTTTAGCAGTTGTTATTTCTGCTCTAGCATGGCACATGGCATAGCCTCAGCCATTCCAGCTCCTGATATAAAAATTATTTTAATAGTAAGCATTTTTCTTTAATTCTTTTGTGTCTTTTATGGGACAAAAATAATCTCTTTATGACTACAGTGGGATTCTATCTGTGGTAAATACTGCCTGGCATGACTGGCATGGGAGGAGAGGCTGCTGTGCCTTCCCTCACCACATACGCATTCAGTGCTAGAAACATCGTGAACCAGCCACTTTATAGGGCTCCATTTAGCTAAAAATAAAACTCCAATCTGGGATTTTTACAGGGTATAAGTGAGTTGCTCGGCAACCTCATTCATATCAGAAGAGCTGTAACTCACACAGGCTCTGATGAAAGCCCATCCTCAAAGCTTGCAAAGCGATGGTGGCCGGATGCTTTGGTATCTCTGTTGTGCATGTGCCACAGAGTAGCCCGCTGCTGCATTTCCAAACCAAAGGAGGTCAGATTAAGTCCCTGAGACAATGCAAATTACTAAAATTTAGGGATGGCTATGAATGTACTCCACATTTTGTGTGTAGCACCTGGAATTGAAGCAGAACTTGAAATTTTCTTTTTATATATATAAAAAGACAGTGTAATAATACTTTATGATAGGAGGAAGCTGTGTGTATCATAGCATCACTTAACTTCATTCATCCATCTGGGTAGAATTTCTCCCTTTGCTAATGCTTTTTCTCTTCTCTTTATTGTTGTTTACACGTTGCCTTTACTCTTTACTTCACCAGGCACGTAAAGCCTTACTTAGGCAGTTTTATATTCCAGCTGACACAGGAATAACACGCTTTTTTAATGCAATGAGGGCTCAGTACGTTGGTGACAACTAAAAATGTTAGCCCTCTTACTATCAGAAAGTGAAGAATTGTGTGGCTAATAATGCTTTGTTATAGATAATGGTTGTCTCTTACTAGTGAAAAGCTTGAGGTACATTGAAAAACCTAGTAAAAGCAGTTTAAAATATAAAGGTAAAATGTCAACCTTTGGCACATTAGCCACTAAGTAATAAAATTACCTTGTAGTGTCAGAATTTGTCGTACTATGGGTGCTTGTTTTTATTAAATACTGTGAAAGGTACAACACAAGAATTCTCGATGCCTTTGCTACTAATTTAATATCACAGCCTCACTAGGATCAAAGACTTCATTTCAGTGTACCCTCTCACTTTTAACAATTTTAACAGCATGCAATCTTTGCAGCATAACCCGAATGTTAACAAACATTGTGTTTTCCTTCTTGCATAACAGATTTTCTTAGGGAACCGCTTGGATTTTTCTGTTTGTTGGGGATTTATTATTTTTTTTACCACACACATAGATTGTGCCATTTAGATTACATTTTACTATTCAGAAAGTGTGAAGCTATACAACTCTGGATGTGGAGACTGGAGCAGAATTCTGACAGAGTTAGGGCTCAGCCCTGAAGGGGAAAACCTGCCTAAAATAATTTATTCTTTTTCACCCTTGAGAGCTGGCCTGAAAAACAGGCCAACTTTATCCAAGCAAATGGGTCTGGAGGAGCGTTTATGCATTTATGTAGCACAGATAAAACTCCTGCTCATTTTTGCACAATGTAATTCCTGAAATTTAACTCTAGAAAGGTGTAGGTACAAGGCTGGATGCCTTTAAATTCACATAATAAAGCAAAAAATGTACAGTTCTTACATGAATTAGTTTCGCTGCTCTGCATAAGAGGAACAAAGAGGCATCCCTGGGGTGGAATACTGCTGAAAAGATTTTGTGTCCATAGGAGTACCATGACACTGGGCTCTGACTTGTGTTCCTATTCATTTGAATATATATGGGCCTAAAAATAGAAGAGGCATTATACACTCAAACTTTATTTCCACAATACCTGAAATCATAACTGTTTTCATGGCAGTTTCTGAATGTTTTCTGAACAGTGGTGGTTGGTTGAGAAATTTGCAGGTCTCTAAGTCTAGAATGAAGGCAGATGGTGGCATGTAAGGCTGATGGAACTTTTCACCAATAAGCAGAACTGCTGGTTTGTTTTACTGGGATGGTTTTCAATAACTAGTTTCTGTTTAACTGTTCAGGAAGTGGAAGACACTTTAGCAGTTTTCTTACCTTCATAAATAACTCAAATGAGGGTGTGTTTAGTAAGCGTGAAGGTAAGGGATGAAAAATAAATTGGTTGATGCATTGAACAGAGAAACACCACAGATTAAAATGTTTCCTGTTACCATCATGAAATAGAACAGTTTAAGATGACACTTTATTTAGGTCAGCTGTTTTTGCCACTGGGAACATTCATGTTTTCATATGCTCCGTGTGTAATCCAAATTCACGTATATCCCATATGTTCTTAAACAGCCTGCTTGGAGAGAGCATTAAATTCACATTTAAGAACAAATGCTGTCTAAACAACGAAAAAGCACAAACAATAGGCCTGTCAAGTTTGATGCTGTCTTAAGGGTCGTATACCCGTGTTTATCACAGCATTCTATGTGATACACAGTCTTCAGAGGAGAAAGTGCTCATAAGAGTGCCCTGTAGAAATATTAAAATGTATCTGTTTCTGGAGGTAACATGAGTAATTATCAGAAGGTGGTTGGTAGGTTTGGCTGTGTTCTTTCCAGCCTGCAAAATGAAAATATACACAGAACTTGATACAAAAGCCGATCTGCCAAAAGAGAAAGTAGAGAAATTGCCAGAATGATCTGTATATTCCTAAACTTTAACTAATTAAGATAAGCACTTTGAGATCCTAAATGAAAGATCCTGAGATGTGTAAAATACCTATAGTTCCTCCTGTCTCGAATTCATCTCTTTCTAAAATGACATCAACAGCCTGATAGGTACCATTTGTTGTGATAGCCTCTTCACTGCCAGCAGGCAGAAACACAGGGTGGAAAGGTACCGTGCTCACTAGCTCCCAGATATGATTCAGACTATGATAACTAGAAAATTCTTTACAAAGGTAGTGAGTGTTTGTTTTGGAGACTGAAGAAAAACTGAAGCCTGAGGAAAAGAATCTTTTCTTGAATCTTGTTCAAAATATTGTACTTTAGTTATCCTCAGTAAATTAATTGAGAATCCCAGACAATAACAAAATTGAGTCATAGATGGTGATACCTCATTGCTTCATTTTCCACTCCATTATTCTTCAACAATGCACACTGACTGATCTGAGAGATGAAATACAATACAAAGGATACAGAAGTTAATAAATACTGAAAACCCAGTCTTTAATAGTTTCCTTAGTTATAAAGAAATAAGGGAAGAGGAAAAGAAAAATCTGTGCACAGAAAAAAAGTTGTGAGGTTGAGAATAATTGCATCAGTTCTTGTGGAAAACGTGATTTGTTCCATTTTCCTCTTTCTTTTTTCCAGTCCACTGCACTCTAAAGAGCCCTCTTGCAAAGCTGAATACCAGTGCTGGCCGCAACCATTTATGTTGTTTGGTCCATGGCAAAATTTGCAAGTTAACAAACTGGAGCCAGAGGCAAATAAGAAAGGCTGAATCAGTTTCCAAAACATCGCTTTAGAAAATGTCCAGGAGATATCCATGTCAGAGACTGCTTAATGCCATTCCTCCTTTAAAAAAACCCCAAGAAATTACAGTAATTACATAGAATAAAAAAGGAACTTGTCACTTTCCTTAACTGAAGTTAGAAGGAGGCAGGAGCTGCACTGAAATGAAAGCCCATGTTTTATCAGAGATCTTTGTACTGCTTTGCCTCTCCTCGGTCCATAATCCTGCCAGCGGTGTTTGTGCTTCTGCGCTGTGGTGCAGTTAACAAAGGAAAACAAATGCTTCCCAGAACACTGTTCACTGAAAATATTATGGCTCTTTCTTTTGATTTCTTACTTTCTGTTGACAGGCTGTAACAGTCCTATTGTTAAACATCAATACAGGGATGAGAAATCAAACTTTCAGCTGGTCTCAAGAAAGACTTTTTCCATGGCAGGATAAAGCAGTTTAATGTTATATTTTATTATTTTCAATGTGTGCTTTTCTATGTGTGTTCAGTGATAGTGACTACTTCATGATGATTCACAAAATCCTTAATAAAAAGATGGAGTCATGCTGAAGTGGTGAAGCTAGTACTAAGGAAATTAAATTGGAAAACAAGTCCTACTTGATGAGTATCTGATCTTTTAAAAAAAGATTTGTTTCAGATGTTATAACAGGCTGATCACGTGTGTTTGGGTTTATTCTGAAGTCAATTTACATTAAGGAATAGTCCTGAAAAATGTGTATGTGAATTATATTTCTATACACATGTTAAATCTCTGTCTCTTTATATAGCACACTCACCTCTGATGTGCAATAATCTTTTTTTTTTCCCTAGGTAAAATCAGACTATGACCATCTTAGAGAAACCCTTCTGAGAGTGACCAAAGAAAGAGATTTGGCTGTAAAGGGAAAACACCAGCTCCAAGCCAAGCTGGAGAACTTAGAGCAGGTCCTAAAGGTAGGTATAGTGCCATAAAGTCCAACAGTCTGGTATTTCTCTTACTTGTTTAATATTCCTGATGCCCAATCAATAAGTCACAGAGGCACAAGCGCATTGCCAAATGATGTTCTTTTCTCCACTTTTTAATTAGATTACCTACTGGCATTTGACCTGATAAGTCCTCAAAATTTCTTCTGTATAGGAGTTGAATTTGGTTATTTGGTTATTTTACTGATTTTGCTTAACTTCTAATGCAATAATATTTCTAATGGATGTGGGAGAAACATTCTGTAAATCTCACTGTTCTGCTTAAGAACTCCTTCATAACTTCTCCTTCACTGAACCAAAAATTGTCTGGTGGATATAGAGATCCTGACTTTTCATTTTCAGTAGTTTTCTCCAGGGAGCAAAACCCTTCTGAGATGGCAAAGTACCTTGAACAGCCTTGAAATCCTAAATTTCCTTTTTAGCACTAAACCATGCCCACACAGATGCAGTAAATTGTGTATTTCATGTGTGTCCTCATATGCTCAGGAAATTTTCAGTTTGCAAAAAATGGTTTGCAGGTTTCCAACCATTGGAAAGTTTTGAGAAATATTTATCATATTTCCCCTGTGAAAAGAGAAATTCACATTCCCTTTTGAGAACTTCAGTATGTATCAACAGAGCAGAAAGGGGAAGATGAAGAACTGCTGAATTAGCTAACTTCTGAGAATCTTCCCAGTGCCTCTCACATAGAACACTTGTGATTTTCTGATGCGTTCAGCCAGCTTTTCCCATTCATCCACTGTAGTGGTGCCCACCCATCTGCAAGCACAGATGACAAGTCCTTTGATAAGAGTGCTTGGGTGACAATTAAATTTTCTCCCCATTCAGCTTCATGTATGAGCTCGGTCTCATAAACAAGGCTTTAGTAGTTGAATGCCATTTGAGTTTGTTCTAGCATTAACCAGTTGCTCATTTAAAAGTCACTGCTATAGGAAGGAATGGGTTTCTTTGTTTTGTTTGCAGCTGTAGGTGGTACAGTGCAACCACTGAAACAGAGCGAGTATGGGCTGTTCATTGTCAAATCCCTCTGCTGCCCACGAGGAAGCTGGAAAAAACAAAACCATTTGAGCAAGTCCCTTAAGTGCTATTTCAGAAACAGTTGATACTTTGTACTATTCAGTGGTCTAGCTCTCTAGTTTGAGAGAAACCAAGTGTACACAATGTCCCCAGTTCATTCTTGCCTTTGATCTGAAAGGTACACTGATATACTTCTTCACATGTTCTTTGAAGGACTGATCATTATCTGCCAAATGTTTTGAAATATTAAGTTCTTGCTGTACTTTTTTCTATGCTCTTTTAGATGTGGATTTGCCTTCTGATGTTAGAGTAGTATTATTAGGACTTCTAGACAGGGTGCAAAAAGGGAAGCACAGATTTGTGTGTTTAGAAAGTTCTGCCCTGTCTCACATAAAGGACAGCAATAACATGAACAAATGAGTGGCCACCACCCACACAAGCTATGGCAGTGTGATTGCTGTGGAAGTCAATGCTGAAGGAAGATGCAGAAAGAATTCAGTAGCTCAGAACGTTCTCCCTGCTGTCCTGGTGATCTCTGCAGTCCTCCTGCACTGTCTTAACTTATTTCCCTCAGGCCTGGAAGAAGAAATAATAGCAGCTGATGTGCAGATAGGAAGCATAAAACAGATTTGCAGACAACTGATTTATGAGCAAGAGTGGGAAAGGAAGAATTGCTTCTCTTTTGGGGGAGATATAATTGCTGTGCTGGGGAAGGGGCAGATGCTGGACTGAAAAGATCCTTGTTGCTTTAAACATTAAGTAGATCATGACAATACTAAAATGACTGGGAAGATACTTTTAGGTTAACGTGGATGACCTTAACATCTGTGAACTGTAGATCATTAAATACATATTTTAGGAAACAGGTAACTTAAGAGTTAGGGAGAATCACAGATCATGTATCACAGTCTTCACTATATTGTATTGATTCACTGTGTGGTCATGGTATTAATTATTGATCTCTGCAAAGGACTAGAAATGTTCTGTAGTAGCTTCTGTAAAATTAGTAAAAATGGTATCAAAATATGCTGTACTAAAACTGATACTAAATATTGAACGTGTGAGACCTGTGTTGTCTTTCTGGTAATTAAGGGGTTTAGTTAAACATGTGAGAGTGACTTCAGTGTCTCACCAAAATGTCATTTTGGGTAAGATTTTATTGGAGCTGCTGAGCTCAGCAAATGCAGCTTCATGCTAATTTAAATCATGAGTTAAACTAGTTAGCAAAATAGGTTATAGTCATTCACATGAGACGAGAGTCAGACCCATTATCATACTGAGAACAGGTATTACCCGTGAACAGATTCATTTAACTTTTGTGCAATATGTGCAGTTTAGAAATGTCTGCAGTCAAAATACTGAATTGTCACAGAACTCCAAGAAAACAAGCCCTGGCTGAGAGTCAAACCTGAAAAAATAAGAAAAATCTTTGCTGTTTTGTTGTTGCTATTATGGAACACATCAAAGGAAAATAAATAAATCCCAGGCAGGGGCAAAATGGAGTATTGGAGACATTTCTGCTTCCTTTGCAAATATATCCTGATTGAGAGAAGTCAGCCTCACTGTGCTGTCCTTCTTTGTTGTGAGTCACATGTGGCAGAGAATAATAGCTCATTAAAAGTTAGCAATATGCTTGATAATCTTGTACATAATAAGAGATATTTTGGGCTGCTCTTGTCAATTTTAGCCATGCATTTGTCTTTCCAAGTGCTGATTCCTAATAGGTTTGTGTGTAATAACTCATGGTGCTGCAGATAAGACATTGTGCCTCTGCTCTGAGAGTATTATGGGAATAATATGTAATTTGGAAAATAAAAATCTTTAATATGAGTTTCACCAGAGAAGAGATGAGAATCTATAAAGAGATCTTTCTTAAGTCCCATTTATTAACAGGGTGTTTGAAAGTTATAATGATACTGGGAGAATAATATTACCCTATAATGAAAAAGATTTCTATCTGCAAAGGGTATCTTGACATTGTTCAGCTTGTGCTCTTCCCAGGAACCTTTCTCATATTGCTTTCAATCTTTAGTAGCAACTGTACTTTAAAAGTTGGTTTTGAGTACTGTATGGTCAGTTTTGTCCAAGTCCCCCTGTGTTAGTTCTGCTTTGTCTAATTTGCTATAAATATTAGGCAGAGATTAGCAAAGGTAAGCTATTTCTTTTGGGTCATCATTTGCAAAACAAATCACAAAACCATATCCTACATAAAGAGGCATTTTGAGAATTGTTAAACCGATGTTTTTCCAAGCTTTAATTTTTCAGCACAGTGCCACACATGAATGTGTACCTGATGGATAAAACGAGTACTGTTCACTTTGCTTCACAGACACCACGTTGCTGGCAGTGTCAGACTCGTATATCCTCAAAGAGATTGCTGTCCAAATGCCTGAGTTTAGCATTGGCAATATGCCTCCGAGTGCTTACTGAATTAAAATCCCATCCAGTTCTGTGCTTTTCTATCAGATAGCAGAGAACTTTCATGTTGAGATGAAAATCTGCATGCCTGGGAATGACAGTATGTTTGGCTGCAGGTAGTATGTATTAAAGTCTCCTGACAGTTTTTCTGCTTCCCCTGGAACAGCATATGCGAGAGGCTGCTGAACGGCGGCAACAGCTGGAGTTGGAGCATGAGCAAGCCTTGGCTGTTCTCAACGCCAAACAGCAGGAAATTGAGCTCCTGCAGAAGGTAAGTGGAGAAAGGGGAAGTCAGGTGAAATGGCAAATTGGAGTGGCAGAGCACAACAAGTCAAGAAACAGATCCCTCGGTTTAAAGGAACTTAAACCACAGTCACCGAACTGGTTCCTGTCCTGGATTGTTCTGCGTGATTGCTGAAGCAGTTGTGACAAGTGGATGTTTACTGTTGGATTGACATGTCTGTACAAATTGATTTATAAATGTTTATGCCAGTGATGATTAACCTGACCAGTGTATGTAAGTCCTTGTATTTCCCAACAGGGAGAAAAGTGGTACAAATACATTTATTTCCAGTATTATTTTCCTTTGTATTTCCTTTGCTTCCCTCTGTACCAGGCTCAGATACATTTGTGCATTCCTTAAATGTCCAGAAGGAATCTTAATTTCATGATAACCAAAATATGGGGAATCATCATTTCCTCATCAGTTTGCTGGAACAGTTAATCATTCACACTGATCTATTTATGTTTTGTTAGGATTTGACTTCCTCTTCCAAACACTGACAATTTTTACTACCTATTTCACTAAATTAGATTACAGGAGATCCTTGTCAAGGTACTTACACATCACAGTTGATACTGTTTTTCATAAGCTAAACAGTTTTTAAAGTACCTCATTTCCAAGATCATTCTGTGATTCACAAATCACTTTTAAGACACTTTTTTTTTCACACAACTTCTCAGTATTCACTATAATAGCAAAAACCATTACATTGGGTTTCAATCATAGCAAAGGCACTTGAAGCTGCAGTTGTCTCAATACTAATGTTGAGGTTTTCCAATTGCTTGACTGTATCAAAACACAGAAATAATAATGCTAGTGACAGATTGGTAGGTAGAGAATTGACATGGAGGGACATTCTCAGCAGAATAAAAAGATATCTAATATAGTTTGCTTAAAATAAAAAACTGCACTTGACCATATGAAATCTTCCAGTTAATTTTCTTTTAGCCTTTCACAATTTATTTAGGCATGTTTCAAAATGCCTCTTCTAGTTATATTCAGCTGTTATTATTTCAACTTCCACATAAATTTTGGACTTAAATGTCTTGGCAAAGCAAAGCAATCAAAGAAAGGTGCAGCTGTTTCTTCTTGCTGGTTTTTTTTCCTTTTTATTTATTTATTTATTTGTTTATTTATTTTATTTTCCTCCATATTACACAGGGCTTTCTGTTACAGACTGGCAACAGGAGACAAATCTCTGTAATAGTTTTCTCCAGACATTTTTGCTTTGCTGTTGCTTGATATACTTCAAGCACAAGCAAGGTTATGTTGTATTTGGCATTTTATGCAATGCAACTACTCAGCACCTGTAGCCAGTGATTAAATGCTTGCTCAGTGGACATCAAGGAGCATGGAATAAGAGATCATTTATGTTAAAAATTATTATCTAATAATCATTTGCCACTCCATTCCATTAGAATTTTAGCTTAGAATTTCTATGCTAAAATCCATCGTAACAATTCATCTATGTATGACTCAGAAGCATTTAAGAAAGAATTCATCTTTTTTACTGCTTTCATTCATTAGCCCGGAATACTTTTCCTAGGACTTTGCACAGACACTCATTTTCACCCTGAAGCATCCAATTCTTTATGTGATTAAGTTACCATTGTGCCTTTTTTAATCATTATTGACTTTCATGATAAGGATCTGTGACAACTTAAATGAGCATTCTACCCATCACATCTCTTGGCAAAATCTGCACGTGATACTCATTTGAGATGCCACTCAAAAAGAAAAAGAGCTTTTTAAAAAAAAAAATAATAATAAAAATTGATTTTTCCCCTTCCAAGCTTAGATTCTTTTCTGTTTGACATGTTGGGATCCCGATTTGGTTGAGATGAATAATGGCTTCTGTAATGCTGTTATTAATGCTATTGAATCAGAATAAAGACCAGATTAATACTCTGTATGGGGAGAAGAGGGAAAGTATTCAAAACATTGAAGTATTTTGGGAGAGTGTCTCTACTGTGCACCGTTCTACCTTACAGAGAGACACCCAGTCTGCCTGTAGTTCTCTAGACATGACAGTGGAGATGAACACAGAGGGGTTTGTCCTGCTTTAGCCTCTAGGCTGTTGGTACCAAATACCTCTCCTTTTCAACATTATAATGCAGTGTGTATTGTCAGAAAAACTTAGATCTGCTACCTAAGTAACTGTAATACTTCCATCATTAAGCAGGAATTGTTGGCTCACAATTTGTTCAGAGCTGACCTCCCAATGGACTTAGTACATGTGTGTTACATTCTTCCTTTTATTAGTCATCTAATCACTTGAAAAAATACTATGAAATGAAAGTAGTAACTCCAGGCAGTAACAAGATGACATTTCACAGCATATGTTATTACTGTCATAAAGTTGCTGATGAACCACAGAAATGTGCACTTCAAAACAAAGCAAGTTACTGGTACAGCCTGATGCATTTGCTGTCATATTTTGCTATCATAAATACAAATTAATTGTGGCTTTAATATATATACAGATTTTTCAGCCTAAAAGGAAGAATATAATATTGTTCATCAAGGTTTTGTGTTGATAGTGAACCAGATTGTCTTTTTCTTCAGGAAAGCCTTGATACAAGACAGTTCCATGGAGAAGAGAGATAGCTATTGATGTAGGTTTCCTAATCATTTATCAAGAACCCATATTCTGGGTAGATTTTATTAAACTTGTAATGATGGATAACACAAGGCTTTCTAGTGTGGAGCTGATATTTTATCAGCTGTTAGCAATAAGACTGAATACAGGAAGAAATATGACTCTGCTTGCAGGACTGAAGGAGGCTTTATTACCATGAATGACAGTGAAGTACAGTTTGGGTATGTTTTCAGTTGTGACTTTATGGCCTGACCCAGCTTCCACTGCAACCAATAACAGAGTAGGGTAGCACTCTCAGATGAGGAAAATGAAATTAATGTGGCTGTGTTGTGTCCATCATGGGAGTATCAGGCCCATTATGAGGTCTGTGGGGTGTTTCCCTCTGGTAAACTGGAGGGCTTTAAGACTTTTCTCTGATGAGGAATGTTGCAGAATATGGTCTTTGAGTTACAGTAATAAAGAGCTAAAAGGCAAAGTTAGTGCATCACACTAAGCTGATGCAATAGTTAATTAAAAATTTTACTTACATAGGGCAAACTTCAATAAAGGAGATAGTGAAAGCTTAGATGGAAATCAAGTGAGGAAAACACAAAGTTACTGAGTGATACTGGGTTTTGCTATGTAAGGTTTAGATTTTTCTTGACCAAAATTTGAAAACTGAATTTCTAAACTACATAAAATACTCTTTTCTGCTCTTACTGATTCTCTCTTTTCTTCTTTGACTCTGTTAATTGGATTCCAAATGTTGTGCTCCTGTTTACAAGCCACCTTTCTTCTGGCCTTTGTTTTGTCAGCCATTTACTTAGATGATAAATACTGTTGCTGCATGTCAAGCATGAACTTAATTTTTGTGCTGCTTTCTCCTAGCTGGTATGAAAGGTTTCTGCACTTTGAACCTCCAGCAATGTAGAATAACAAGCTTATTTTTCAGTTTTAATTTAGAGGGTTTAGAGAAATACTTCTGATGTGTTCTTGCAGTGTGTTGAGCGTGCTTTTCTTGGTCCAACAAAATACCAACGCTATTAACCTTCAGTGAGATTCAGTCTTCTAAAAATAAGCAGCTATTTCAGTGGCTTGGAACCAAAGCACTGTATAATATTGGTGGAGCCATCCCTTCAAGACTGTTAATTGGCTTTGGATTTGAATACAGTATGCTATTTTATGTGGGTAGAGCATACTATATGTAGCATGACTAATTGATTTCTTTTCTTTTCTTTTTTCCTTTCTTCTTTCCTTTCTTCTTTTTTTCTTTTTTTTCTTCCTTTTTCCCCCTTCCCCTTTCCCTTTCACCTTCTCTTATTATGAAAACAAGGCTCAGGTTGAAGCTAAGAAGGAACATGAAGGAGCAGTTCAGTTGCTAGAGGTAAGAAGATATTCTTTGTGTTGCTCATGGAGATTCCTTTCTGAATGTGATAACTTCACAGTATCATCACTCTTGAAAGTTTCAAGTAATACATACGCAAAGAGGGGTTTATTTCTCTTCTAACATAATTGCATCCTTTAAAGATTATAATGCAGTTAGGAGTGCATTGAGCTGAGCTGTTGGAAGAGATGTGCATCCTTCAGCTTCTCTTTGTATAGAATGGAAATTCTGTAATAGCACAGCATGTGCTGATGGAAGGTGCTTTTTCTGGTGCCTTGATCATATTTTAATTGATTTTTTAAATTGCTTATTTCTATGTATAGAGGTTAATATTCCCCCAGAAAGCATTTAACTCATAGGCTTTCATTATCATCATATATATTAAGTTTGTTTTGCCTTAAAGAATGTAAGATTAAATTATTATTTAATGCCTGGTGGAAAGTATATGATGCAGAAAAATAGAACTAGAAACAAAGCAGGCAAGTGATTATTTATCCCCCTCAAGCTAATCAAAATTCCTATTTAGCTGATTTGTCTGCAACTTCGGATTTGCATAACCCCATCAAGATTTCGTAAGCTTTTGCTTTTTATTGCCACAATCTTATTAATTTTTAGCATTTTATTTAATTTGCCTTTTGCAATTTAAGATCAGCAGTGGTATTGATTTCTGAAACGTTCTATAGCGTGGTTTGCGTCCATGCATGGTTTTACACGTGTTAACTGTTCTGATATATTTTGCTTTGAAATGTAAAAGTGTTCAAAACTGCTTTTATTTCTTTGTTTATTTCACATCTCTTTGCTTACTGTGTCTTGTTTGGAATTTATTGCTTTGCACTTCATCCAGAACACCTTGGACAGCATGCAGGTATTTTAGGGCATAACTTCTCCTTTCCCTGTCCCAAATCCTGCACTCTTCCCTTTAAATGATAGCCCTGCCAAACCTTGCATGGGATGCGTGCTAGAACCATTGTTATGCAAGCATGCTTGGCATTTATTGGCCTAATACCAAATCACTAAAATAAGATTTTTTTTTTTTCAACTAGAGATTATTCTTCAATTATGGCATGATTTAATCAGAACTCAGATACTGCTTTTGAAAGTTCATTTCTTAGGAGCATGCCCAGTAAGAATGGTTTGGTAGTTTATTCAAGATTGTAGCTTTATGACGGTGTGGATTTTGTCTGAATTCAGATTGTTTCTTTGTTAATGCGGAGATAATTTTACGGGATAATTTCACCTGAGGTTGATTTATTGAGCCACCTACTGAAAGCCATTGCTGCTATGTAAACAGTTAAACTGTGAAATGATCTCTCCATCACAGAATATGAGCTAATTCCTAGTCTGAATTCAAGCCTGTCCACCTGAAAAGTTATCATCATCATCTATCTATCTGTCTTGTGTGAACAGTATTTGTCTTGTCATGGATGAAGTATGCTTCATTTTCTGTATAGGAAGCTGTTATAGTTTTAGAAATAGCACTATGTCTTGTATGAGAAACTTGGCAAGTCCTAAATGGTATACGTTCAATATGGTCTGCAAGTAGAGAATGTCTCTTTATATAACCAGTGCTAGAGGCAGATCCAGTTTTAGGGAGATCTGATAGACTTGACACTTCTGTGCCATCGTTATCAGGACAGGCTGGATGGGCAGAACCATGACACAGAATCAAAATTCAGTGCTTCTGAGTATGAGCACGTGCTTTGCTCTGCAGTGACACATGGGAATATGTGGATTTTGGACCGTGAGGGGAGTCTGGCTGGCTAACAATGAACAGTGCAAATAAGTCTTAAATGAATAATTAATAATAATCAGACATTAGTATATTTTAAAGAAATATTTTTAAGGCAGCCTTAGTGTCTTGTTGGGGTCTGGATTGTGATGTTTTTATTTTTTATTTTATGCTAGAGTTTCCATAACTGCTTGTGGAAAGGTCAGTATATATTCTTAGAGAGATGAGTAGCTCATCCTTAAATTATCCATTGGAAAGAGGGGATCTAGAAACTCAAACCACTTTACTGCTTGCTTTGTTTAATGTTCTTTTAAAATTGTATGTAGATGCCCTATTCATGCAGCAAATAACAAATAGCAAAGGCTCACATTTTGGTTACTCAAAACCACAGTGAAAACATGAAAGACCAAAAAAACCCACAAAATCAAAGCATTTAATGTTTGTCTAAAACACCCGCAATGTCTCTGTAGCTTATTGTTTTCTGTTTCATAATGAGTCAGATAGACACCCTGAGACTTCTTTAGCAAAACTAAATTAATATGTGTTTTAGGAATGCAAAGATTCCCTGAAAAAAAAAAAATCACTGTAGAGTACCACCTTCTGTAGTGGGAAATTTGGATTTTTGTGTTCTCCTGGGGACTGTAAGTGCTTTGTTTATCTTTAGCTAGGCTAAGGACTTTGTATAGGTGGTATGTAATATATGTCACTTTCTTTCTGTTGCTGTAGGTTTGTGGCTTTGTCTTCAGGAATATCTGATAGTGTATGCAAGCTGATACACAGGCTGTATATAAATGCAGATTGAATTTAAATGCATTATATTGGAAACATTATTTTATCTGTAATTTAGCTGGTACAATGACTGTGCAGTTTGGAGAAAAGGGTTTTTTTCAGACTTTGTTGTCTTCACTACTCTTAATAAGTTTTCAGTAAAAACTGTAGAAAAAAAAATCTGAATTTCCATGCCCTTTGTTATTCCTTAAGCCAGGGAACCTCATTCCATCACCTCATCCATATTTTTACATCAGGAACTCATAAACTGTATGTAGGCAGATTTCCCAAGTCAGCACAGTAGCTTATTTCTTAAGTTCTTTTTTGTTAAAGCCTGATGCCTTAAAATTAAACCAAAATTGTTTGCCAACAATGACACTGGTACTTCTCATAAGCTTACAAACAGATCTCCTCTTTGCCGGTGTCTGAATTGCTTCAGTGTGGTTTGGCATCTACAGTGAAGAAAATTATTTTTGAAAGGAAATTCAGGCAGTACCTAGGCCCAAATTCTGCATGGATCACAGTGGAGTTTTGTTGTTAGTGTTGTTGTTGTTTTTAAGTACATAAATGTTAATCTAAAAATTCAAGAGGCTTCAACTTAATAGTGGAGGATGGGCAAAGGTCAGAAGTATGTCTGAGTTTTAGGAAAAGTTGGAAAAGCACACAAAAGTGACATTCAGGTGTGTGTAGAAGTCACAAAGCTGTAGGATATGTTTGCAGGTGTTCTTGGCAGTGCTTTTTTTAGCACTGTCAAAAAATATGATGAGGAATTTCCCCTTTAGAAACTGGGAATGAAAAGGGTACTTAGTGCAATATTTCAAGGCTAATAAAAGGTTTCATTCTAAATAAGGGTGAGAATTTAGGGGGAGAAAAGTGTGATTGTGGGCCTGTTTATCCCAAATAGTTTGCCTATCCTGGCCTCCTGGTACTTTGGAAAAAGCTGGTGCAGTCACAGCTCACTCTGATCTCAGTCAAATGTCTGTTTTACATCTTGCTTGTGCAGGCCAAGGTCCGCGAGCTAGAGGAGAAATGTCGGACACAGAGCGAGCAGTTTAACCTCTTGTCCAGAGAACTGGAGAAGTTTCGACAGCAAGCAGGGAAGATTGATCTCCTGAGCAGTAACTCGGTGGCATCCTCAGATATCCCTGGTACTCCTGGTAAATCTCTCTCCCAGTTAATGAATGGAATAGCCACTTCTATAGGCAAAGGTAAGGAGCAGCATCTTATGTGTAGGTACCCATTCCACCTTGTAGGTTATAAGATGCACTTCAGGTATGTAAATAGAGTTTGATTGCACACATGGAGGATAGAATTTACTTCTGTTCCCATTTTGTGACTTGTTTAAATTTCAGGTTGTAGTGTGATTGTGTGGGCACTACTGTGAGCAGAATTCTCTCTAGTTATCTGTATTGGTGTTCTTAGACTTACAGTCTAGTATCTTCAACACAGTTTGTGGTCTGTCAAGATCTGTGTTGAATTTTCACCAGGTCATCTCCTGTTGCCAGGATTCATTATTCATAAGAAAATTGCAAAGATAAAGGCAAGAGGTTACTGGAGGATACTTGAAAGTAACTCACGTATTAGACTGTGTGTTAGAACTGTGTTATCAAGGGTGAGGAGTGTGCTCACCAGCTCAGTGTCACTGAGCTTGTTTTGCAAAGGAACACTTGTCAGGTAATTTCCATTAGTTACTAATTTCTTCAAAGTTGTTTTAAAATAAGTATGAAGAGGAACTGGAAAAAATAAATAATAGTGGCACTTTTTTTTATTTCATCTTTCTAAGCTTACAGAAAAATTCTGAGGCATAGGGCCTAGAAATCACAAATCATTTCCCTATCATTACAGATGAGAAGTTATTTTCAGTGCTAAACTCAATGTGAAACCAAGTCAGAGGGAACCCAGGTGACATCCTTCTTTCATTTCACTTTAGTACCTTTATATGCCTTGGGTTTTTGAACTCAGAATTCAAGCTGTACATGGTCTTGGCCACTGGCTCATACAGTTTTGAGGCCTTTCTGTAGCTGCAAGTCTTACCTAAGCGGATATTAAAGTGCATTAAAAGCAGAAATCAGAAGGTATTATCTGATAGCCATAAGAATTTAGTCTAAATTTCCTTAATATCAACAGGATTAGCTCCTCATCTCTCCAAGAACAGGATTTTCAAAGCACAATTAATTTTATAGGGAGGTAATTAGGTATTGAAATTTCATTTAGGCAGCTAGTCCAGGTCCAGTCTGTATCTCTGGAATTGATCTAAATAGGCCTCAATCCTCAAAGAAAAATAAACTAAACTTTTTTAGGTCCTCAGTCAGACTCTCCAAACTAGCATATTTATTCTTTAAACACTCATGGTATTTTCTTTTTAAAAGAAAATCTTTAAAACAGAAATCTTCCAAGAAATCCTAAACTAAAACCACAGAAAACACAGCTAGGTCTGTACTGAAGTTATATGAAGGTGTTTCTCTGTAAACCTTTTCTCATAATCTATTGATTTTTATGCAACTTAGAATTCAGGGCCTGCAGCACTAGTGTATAAACATCAGAAATCCTTGGCCACTATTCATTCTAGGTTTGAGTGCACTGATAACAAAAAGTAATGTTTGAGCAAGTGGGCAGGATTTCTAATTATTGAAATCAACCATTTCCAATAATGATGGTAATGCTACAGCAAGTTCTTTAAATCAGCAGTGTAATTATTTTTATTATGTGTGGGGAAGAAAGAACACAAGAGGGAACACAAGGACAGCTTTCAAAGCAAAGCAAATGACGGAAATGAGATCAGTTTATGACCAGCTGCTTTGCCTTAATTGGTAACGTTTGAATGTATCAGGAAATAAAATAAACCTAGCCAGAATAGAGTAGAAAGTAAAAAGTTCACTCTAAATGTATAATAATGTCACAATCAGATATAGAAACCTTAAGATTTATTATTTATCAGATAAAAGTCTCATTTAAACAGCCTTTCTAGATAATTTAGGTAGCCCATAATGAATCAGCAGTTCCAATAAATAAAATGGAGAGTGTAATTGTACTACAAGTAAGTCAAGCTTTAATTCTGCTGAGAGACTTAAATCAAGTCTGCTGCCTTGAGCATGGTGTACATGAAAATGCAGGGGTTTTAAGATGCTTTAAGAAATAGATCCTATTGTGGTCCCAGATATAAGCAATCTACAGGCCAGGAAAAAAACATTAGAGGATCAACTTCTGTTATTTCACACACTTTTCAAAAAGAGGTAGAAGTTGCTGGCACCCAGTGCAGATTTTATGAGCAGGGAGATGTTACATTGCACAAGTATCCAAATGAATAGAGAGACAGGTGACACTGAAGGTGATGATAAATCCAGTTAGGAAGACAGATCCATTTTGGATAGCTAGATTTGGGACAGAAGCTGTATTTCCACATACATTGATGGATATGGGTATAGACTTTGATGTGAAGTGAGGTATTTGAGTAGACTGTATCTAGTTCTTAGCCCCATCTGGAGCCATAAATGTGTCCAGTCACATGACACAATTACAACTACCACGCAGTTTTCTCTCCTCTGTATTAAATACTCAAGGTAAATTTAATGTGCCCTAATAGCTTCCAGCATCTTGATATTCCTGGAGTTCTTGCTATTCTGATTATCATCCTCTTAAGTCTGCAAAGCAAGGGCTATATTGTCCAAGAATCTCTCTCCACAATTTGTATGTAGTGCAATTAATTTAATAACAAAGCCTGAAAAATCCAGGAGGTATTAGACCAAACAGCAGTTTCCTTTGAATGAATAATCACAGTTGGACCAATTATTTATAGGCTTGGCACTGCCAGGCTGATACAGCAAGCACATTAACCACAAACAGAAGGAGCTAAATTGGCTAAAGGTTTCTGAACGGGGATGACTTTTCTGTTATATATGTGAGAGAGGTTCCAAGAATAAAAAATGTGCCCTTTTCCAGCCTGGGAATTGCTGTGAGTGAGGCTGGTTGTATTTAATCTTCTGTATGATGACTTGTCTATTTCCCTGCTGTCAGTGTGCTTAAGCTGCCCTGCTGTAAATTACACTGATGCAGGGGAAATTAATTATATTGGACTAAGGAGCACACCAGAAAAACCCTTCGATGATATGTGTTGGAGTTTATTTTCCACTGCAACATGAATAAAGAGGTTCCACTATTAATTCCTAGTGATGCATGTCTGGGAAGCTTACAATTCAGTAGCAAAAAATTGCTGTCCAGACTTCTGGCAGAACTGGAGAGATAATGCTGGGCCTGAAAAATTAGAACATAGGTTCATTATATTAATGAGAAAGAAGGCAGAAGGAACTCTGCATATTTGATTGTGTCAGCAGCACCCTAGACTGTCTTTGCTCTAACTTCTGCTGATGCTGCAAGTGTAATTAGGCTCAGTTTACAATTTTCTGCTTGTTTTCATGCAGTTTGGGGACTAAACAGTAAAGGGAAAAAATCTAGATGGGTTTTTTATCTTGCACTTTATTAGTCTCTCTTGCAACCTTAATAAAGTTGTTCTTTTTACTTGTCTCCCCTCTCCATTAGGCCTGGATTTCACTTGAGTCAATAGGAGAAAAGAGTGTTCAGCTTCTTCTAAGGCTTGCCTTAGGTCCTTTAAATGTGCAGTATAAGCTGCATTTTACCTTTTATTTTTCAGTGCTTTAAAAAAGCACAATAAAAATATTCAAATAGCATTTTTGGAAATTTTTACTTTTTCATAGCCTATGTCTTCAGTGTTTTTAGAAACTGGAGAGTTGACACTGATCAAATTATATGTTTTAGTTCTGGTGTTAACAAGGAGCTCTAAAGAAATACGAAGCAGGTGCTCTTGGAACATACTGCCCTGAAAAAAGCCAAACCACTTCCCTTCATTTCAAAATCACTATGCTGCCAACTAAATTACTAGAATTTCAGTCACTTTCTTAGAAGATAAATGCACAACTTGATTCTACTTTCCAGTCCTCAAATGAAATTATTAAAATACCTTCACTTTCTACATTATATTCTATTACATATTGTTGACTTAGGTAATTTACTGAATAACTGGGAACCAGTAGCTTAGCTACCTTTATGCTCTGCACTCTACTTGCCTTAGTCTTTTTCTAGAATGATTTCTAACAGAAGGAGAAAATTACTCACTGTTGCTTATTAATTGGCAGTGTTTCAAGCTGAGAACAGTTATGTATTCTTGTATGTGTTTCGTTCACTGTCAGGTCATGAAAGTCCTTCTGGAAGTCGTTGTGTGATTTCAGAGTTTATACGACCCCTTCAAATATCTGGAGACAAACCAGAACAATTGTCTGTCAAACCTACATTCCTGTCCAAGTCAAGATCTGGTACCCCAAGATGCAGATTTGAGTCAGACGTGAGTCTTTTTAAATTTGTTACTGAAAATGTATCTTAGGGGACAAGACTTCTTTTCTCCAGGTTGATCCACCTACATTTTAAAAGTTTTGAAATGGATCACAAGCCTGAGTATCACATGGGATATTCAACAAAATACTAGATTTTGGTGTATTAAGAATTTGGTGGACATATCTAAGGATTATTCACCAATCCATGTGTATATTTATGAATAGCAGCATTACTGAAAAGTGGGGACATTCACTGCTTTTTGAAGAGGCCCCAGAAAAAACAGCCTGAAGTAGTCAAACCATAAAAAGCAACTTAGTAACAGACTTAAGGAAGCAGAACTAACAGCAAAGAACAGAAGTGCACATCAAATTTAATTCTCTCTTTCTATTATTTTCGAGTTATCTCTTCCTAAGAATATCAAACCCTCTTTTGCAGAATTGTTCATTGTGTGCCTTCTACAGTTTAATTGTGTGATACATACATTATGCAAGTTCACATAAATTAAACTCAATTCTTTTTTAGAAGTATCCAGACCCAGGGGGAGAGTCTATGAATAAAATCAAAAAAAGCAGCATAATGCTCTGAAGTCTGAAATAAAAAAAACTTACTCTGCAAAAACATATATCTGCAGCTTCCCTAATTATTGCTGCTAACAAAGTCTTCTGGAATGAGCATTAATGGGTTTCTTAGGAGCTTTGTAACACGACCATAAAATGGTATCTGTATGATAACCTTTGAAAATTTATCTGCATTGCCAAATCCTAAACAGGGGAGAATATCTCATAGCTGGCTATTACTGTCCTCCCTGGAAGTGGGGTGTTGGTGGAGAAGTGCTGTGCTAACCCAGAGGAAAAGTGCCTTGACTGTTTTTCTGGTGCACTTTTGTTCCATGTTGGGAAACAAGCAGGGACCAGTTTAGGCCTGAAAGTTGCAGTTCAATATTCACACTGTCCATGCTGTAAAATTTTGGTGAATTTTTGGACACTATACTTGAACCCACTGTTAGACCTAGTAGTTAGTTAGTTAGACCTAACCCACCATTCAACCTGGTATTTCTATCTTAAAATTCTCTCGAGGTCAAGTGACAAATTGGTCATTTTTCCTCAAGGGTGCACAACATACTGTAAAATAAGCTGAAAAAATAAGTGCATCTCTCACTTTAAAAGCTCTCCAAGACTCAAAGCATAACAGAAAGAATTATTTGACCAGTGAGATACTTAGTGCAGAGCTCAAGTAGGTGAAGTCTGTGTTGATGCAGTACCGCAATTTATTCTCCAGGTTTTGTAGGCCAGATTTGTAATGGAATAAATGTGTGGCACTGCAGAAATGAACTAAATATGGTGAGGAAATAGATTATTTCTTTCAGTTAAGGGAAATAAATTCATTCAACAGATGCTGCTGCTGTGGATTAGATTGTCAAGGGGATAGATTTTATGAGACTGGCTGTTTCTGAGTGTTTGGAAGTTGACATTTGAGCCAGCTCTAAATTCATCATTTGTCTTAGCACTTAGGCACTGGTATCAAGTTTCTACTACTGTTTCCTGACTGAAATATTAGGGTATCACCCTAGGCTGCCTGTGCCATCGTATAGCTGTGCTGTGCCCACGAACACTAGGCATGTCACTTACAACAAACACGTCATCTTGGATTAACTGAATTTACTTTATACTTTAACAAAGACTTTAGTGAAAGTTTAGTCAGGAGGCTGAGGTGGTCAGTGAGAATGGTATGGTAAAGTCATTCCTATTTCTTTAGTCAGCAGCATGAAAGGGAGTGGTGTGGTCAATACCACATCTTCAGCTACTTCCACTGACCAGGTGACAAAGCACCAACATCCAGTCTCAGACAGCTGATCGAAATCTCTAGCAAGATGTCAAGGAATTAGCTCAATTTCTTTGCCCTGTTAGAATCAAAATTGCAATTCCTTTTCAGCCAAAGCCCTTCTAAGTAAAACCACTTCTCTCCATGTTAGAATTTAATACTTTTTTTATTTGTGACATGTTAGCTGTCTGAGTTCTGTCACCTGTCAGGAAAACTGCATGCATCTTTTTGATATCACATCATCTGCTGTTTTTTTGTTTTTTGTTTTCCTCTACAGATGGATAATGATCAGAATTCCAATACCTCAAAGCAGAGATATTCTGGGAAAGTCCATCTTTGCATTGCCCGTTATAGGTAAAAACCACAAGACATTACATATATAATACAGATCTGTAACAGTCAACACTTGGTTTTGCTTCACTTCTATTCATGCACTGAATTATTACTTGGAGCCAATGTTATGGATAGCAGGCTTCTTTCCTGCTTGCCCTGTCTGCAGTGCCATTTCCATGGGCTTTGTCAGAGGAATTTTATCATGTCTTGGCTCTTGTACTCACCGCTGTGTTTCTAGCCTTCTATGTCTGAAGGAGATGAGGTTGTGCACCTCCTGCTTTACAGAGAATGTCTCAATCTATTCTTATAAATTGTTTTTTCATCAGTGCAAGAAATATTTAGAAGTTCCTCACACATTTTGATTTGCACATTGAAATTTCAGTAATAAACTAGTGTCACGATAAACATTTCTGTGAATAACAATTTCTTGCAGGATGGATATAGATTTAATTACTTCATAAGAAGTTTTTGTGTATGAGTAGCTTATTTTAGCTGTAACTCACTATTTTTGCCTTTATTTAACTTGTCTCTGTTTAAGTTTTTACATGTACACTGCTTACACAGATAGCTTGTGTTTTGTGGCAGCCTGTTGGTGATGCAGTTAATGTTCACAGCAAACTGACAGGGACTCCACTCAGAACATGTTTTGGAAGGGAGGCAAGAAGACTGAACTGAGGAGTTATCTTCTTGTGCAGCCTTAGAACTGTCCACCTTTTTCGGATGAGTAGTACATTGTGTGGGGGTTGTAAGTGAACACACTTGTCCCCTCTGTACTCTGTTGCAGTTACAACCCTTTTGACGGACCAAATGAAAATCCAGAAGCAGAGCTCCCCCTCACGGCAGGAAAGTACCTTTATGTGTATGGAGATATGGACGAAGATGGCTTTTATGAAGGTATTTTTTGTGTGTGTGAATTCCTGCTAACTCATGGAGATTCAAATCAGTTCATCTGTCAAACTCGCTCCCGATTCTTTCCTTCATCTACTACCAAATCAATTGCTAGAGTTACCCCTATCACCACTGTGCTAATTAAGAGTTTCTGCACCAGCATAGCTGCTCCTTGCAGGAAAAGCTAATTATAAGATATTTCATATTGTCAGCTTTTCCTATTGGCAAGATTTAAGTTGACAAGAAAGTTTACTGGGAGTTATGGATTTTGCCTCGCACAGCCTTTACGTTTTTAAATGGTAAACGCTTTTTATGTACAGTTTTCACTTAAATCTTGTGCCTTATCTTGTCCACTTGCAAGGCACTGACAAGCAAGAGCTATGCTCCACTGAGGATTTTAATGGCATTGTTCTTTCTCACCAGGGGAACTTCTAGATGGACAAAGAGGACTAGTCCCTTCAAATTTTGTGGATTTTGTTCAAGACAACGAGACCAGATTATCCAGCACATTAAGCAGTGAACAAGATCAGAATTTTATCAACCATTCGGGGCCTGCTGTGGAAGGAGATCTCTTGGAGATAAGTCCACCAAGTCACATAGAGTCTAGTGTTATCAGCAATGGCGCAGGGACTCTGGATGTGAACATTGATGAAATTGGAGAAGACATTGTGCCTTATCCCAGAAAAATCACCCTTATCAAACAACTAGCCAAAAGTGTCATTGTGGGCTGGGAGCCACCGGTAGTGCCACCCGGATGGGGAACCATTAGCAGCTACAATGTTCTGGTTGACAAAGAAGTACGGATGAACATAGCCTTGGGAAGCAGAACGAAAGCTCTTATAGAAAAGCTTAACATTTCTGCTTGTACATACCGAATATCAGTTCAGAGCATTACAAACAAGGGTAACTCAGATGAACTGCAGTGCACTTTGTTAGTTGGGAAGGATGTCATAGTAGCCCCCTCTAATCTTAAAGTGGACAATATAACCCAGATTTCTGCTGAGCTGTCCTGGCTCCCTACAAACAGTAATTACAGTCATGTGATCTTTCTTAATGAAGAGGAATTTGACATTGTCAAGGCTGCTAGCTACAAGTACCATTTTTTTAATTTGAAGCCCAATATGGCCTACAAGGTGAAGGTCATGGCAAAGCCCCATCAGATGCCCTGGCAGCTTCCCCTGGAACAACGAGAAAAAAAGGAAGCCTTTGTGGAATTTTCTACATTGCCAGCAGGTTTGATATTTTTTCCCCTACCCCAAAACTCTCCAGTTAACTTTCTCTGAAAATACTAGATAAATTAATCTAACCTTTAGTTTTATGATGTAATCTCTGTCACTTTTAGGAGCAGTCTGAGGATTATTGGATTGCTTTATGGTATCTAAAATTAATTTCTGCCCTGGGTTCTTTTCTTCCTCGTTCCTGAGTAAGGACTGAAGCATATTTGGGAGATAAGCTAGGGAAAGCTGTGCTTATCATCATAACAGATCACACACTGAGTATTTTCACAGCTTAATCTCCATGTTTGTCTACTGCTTTTGATGCTGTTGATTTACATTTTCAGACAAAATGTCCTCAGCTCAGACATTTATGTCTTAATTTCAGTGAGATAACTATTGTAGTATCTGCTGGGGGGAGGCATTTTTAAGTTTGTATATGTTCTGTGAGAGTTGGGAGATACTGCCTAGATGGTGGCTTGAACTTCAAAGATAGCGTTGATTTCTTTGTTATTTGGGAAAGGCCTTTCCAGCAAGATGTTTTCAGGCCTGACACTTAACATACTGTATCTCCCTCTAGTTGCTGAAGTATGCTAATGCAGTAAATGAACTGTTACCTGCTGAGGAGTTACACGCAGCAAAGCTCCTGCTTTTAGATCCAGAGATCCCAGGTTCTTCCTCACCAGTTCACAGAGCTCATTTTTACAAAGCCATGTCAGCTTTTCACTGTTGGATAGCAAATTAACAACTGCTGAAGTGATTAGAAGATGATGCTTGTATTTCAGAAGTCATTGAAGCAAAGGGAAAAGGATACCCATGAAATCAGTCATCAGTGGGAGTTATCATAGTGTGTCATGTTCTTGTCTTCAAGTATTACTGGCTTTGAATAATTGCATCTCTGTTCTTCAAAACTAGAGTTAAAGAAGTTAAAAAGAAAAAAATAAGTGTCTTTAATGTGACTAATACTGGTTTTGCTCTCAGACTGGATTATTTTTTCTATCTTAAATACCTTCAGTTGATCTACATTGTAAGAGACATGTTTCAAAGATGATTTTAGAGTATGCTGAGAGAGCAATACAGATATTCTGTGTGAAGGGAATCTTTTATTGTGCTTCCCTGGAAGATGCATGTGGGTGAGTGATCTCACATAAACCTTTACTTGTGGTGAATGTCAGGTTTAGCAAACAGTGCAGCATCAACTGCAACATAACTGCCCACAGGCAGCTGCTGACATTTGTACTGACTCTTTTCTAAGGGCTTCAGAAATATTTACAAATGAATACATGTGCTTGCTTTATTTGAAGCTGGGAAGCTCTGTTCTTCACTAGTGAGTTCAGTGATACTCTTATAGAAAAGGACACCATCAGCCACTTAGACTAAAACGGAGGGGGGATCAGTGAATATTTTAAAATTCTCACACTATCAATCTCAGGGGTTTTTTTAGGGATACATTAAGTAAAAATGAACTTGAGATAACTGCTCACATTTCAAAGCTAGAGAGCAGTTGCATGAGAAGTACAGGATAATTACAAGTCACCTTTTAATTTTTCTCTTTCCATAGATATATTGTGTGTTGCATGATTTATACTTGAAAACACATTGCCTCCTATCAGACCAAAGCTGAGTGACAGCTCTTTAGTTGCTGAGCAATTGAACTCCTCTTCTTGATTACATCGAAGCATTAGAAATGCTTAAGTAAAAAAAGTAGTTCTCTTTTGGGCACTCAGATCTAAAAACAGACATAAGTATTGACAGGATTGGGACTAAAGGAAGTGCTATGAGTTTTGAGCTAATGTAGGTAATAAATTCATGAAGGCCTAACTGTGGCAGAATTCTGAATTAAGCATTTATGTTGATGACCAAGAGCACAAAAAGTCATCAATGGTAGTTTCCCATTTAATGATGGGGGAAAATAGAAATCGTATTAAGCCTTGGGCATTACATCTTATTAACCCTATCTCTGCTACAGCCTTGGAAGGTCAAGACAGACTTCCCGGGAATTGTTTGGTTTGGGGAGAATGGAATGAAGGTGACTTCTCCTGCAAGAGCAGATTAATGTTGTCACTGACAAGATACTGGAATAGATTAGATATGTTCTTTCTTGTAAACTGAGAAGTTTGCTGCACTGGGGGATTGGGAGTGCTGCCTGTCAATAAACTAGGATGGTCAGGGAAGCTGAGATTCAATCCTAAATCAAAAACTATATCTTCTCAGTTTCCATAGTTTGGCCTTACAAGTTAAAAATACATTACAGATGCAAGGGATGGTATAGGCAAAAATTTCATGTTGTGCCTGTGGTGTCCTGAACATGACCACTATTTTATTTCCATGCCCACTAGAGGATGGAATTCAGTGACAGCAAACTATTGAAGTGCACTGACAGTTGCCAGCATATCTGGAGGCTGAGGCATATTTAGTATTTACACTTCTGTCATGATCTATTTGGTAGCAATGGATACACACAGTTAAAATATTTGTAGCTTTTCAGTTGATGAATAGAAATTGGTTGTGCTTAGTTCACTGGCAAATGCAAACTCACAGCACCCAAGGTTTGTATTCTTCCAGCTATTAGGCAGAGATGACTACAGCTGAACCCTGCTTCTGAAATGTTTAGCATGAAACTCTTCTTGGGGTCTGACTGTTAATTTAACACAACAGGATGCCTGAAATATTCATGAAATAATAATTTCTATGATATTTTTACTTTCTGTCCAAAGTAATAATGAGTTTATAATACAGTAAAAATGCCTTTTACTTAAGGACATGTTTGTTGTGCTATTATACTAACATACTGTAAATGCCTGAAAAGGTTAGTAGGCATATTGTTTCTTCAGTGAAGAGTAAAGACTCTGTGAGTCCAATTGTCCTTTAAATCAGTATGCTGCTGGTTGGAAAGGTTAAAGTTTTGGCTTGCAGTCTACATTGCACCTTAGTGTCAGGGTGCTTCTGGCCTGTAAATTGTGACTTGGAGCCACTGATGGTCCAGAGAGACAGAATTTGAAAGCGAGTTCTGAGTATGTAGTGTGTGTTCAGTGCAGAGATATATACCAAGAAAGTCACTTGCTGTCACTTGTAGCAGTTTTCCACTAACACTGACACTCGTGGGCCTTTTTCTCCCTGCGTTTTTCTGTTAACATCATCTGCATTCAGACTAAGTAGCAGTTACACAGCCTGGAGGGATAAAAATAGGTCCAGAGAGAGTTGCACTTACCAACTGTCTTGCAAAAAAAATACAGCATATTTAATGGCTGTAAGATGAGGGTCAGTTCCTGGCTTCACAGCCTGCTGAGCCTATGTTTCTGTTTTTACATAACTACTTTAATAAGGATATTTTGTTACCTTATAAAAAAAAAGTGCTTTGAGATCTGTAGTTTTCAACATGCAGGTATATCACCTGATGTATATACTTCTGATTTAATCCTCAGCAGTGACCAATCTTGTCTTTATTAGGTCCTCCAGCTCCACCTCAAGATGTTACTGTACGGGCTGGGTCCACCCCAGCAACCATACAGGTGTCCTGGAAACCACCAACTCTGACAGCAACAGGGACCTCCCATGGTGCCAGTGTCACAGGCTACGGTGTTTATGCGAAAGGTCAACGGGTGAGTTCTCTTTCCAGTATTATGGTGACCACCTACATTAGGTGCTTTTCAACTGCCAGTTAAAGGCAACAATAGACATGTGACAGCACTTAAACATGTGCAGGGGTTTCTCAGCTTTCAGTAGAACCTACTCTTTCATTTGTGCTAATTTACTCATTGGTTACCTTTCTATAAGCACATAAGCTTTTGGACAAATGGGTTGAATGGATTAGAGGCAACTGGTGTTAATTGGTGTGGAGCCCTAATGTGGGCTCTTGCAGCCCGCTCTGTGTTGGTAGTAATTCACTCCCTGTTAAGATTTTTAAAGGTTGTACTTTAGTAGGGTTGAGGGGAGGGAAACAGATGTACTCATGGTGGTAAGTTTCTTGTTTGTGTACTCAGGTGGCGGAGGTGATCTTTCCAACAGCAGAGAACACACTGGTGGAGCTAATGAGATTAAGGAATTTGGAAGCAAAGGAAGTTACTGTTCGAACAATCTCTGCACAAGGGGAATCAGTGGACTCTTCCGTTGCTGCCATTCCATCTGACCTACTGGTGCCTCCAACCCCTCACCCCAGAACTGCTCCCAAATCTAAGCCATTAGCAAGTGCCGGAGTCCCAGAAACCAAAGAAGAACATTTAGGTCCACATTTAAAAATGGATGAGTCATGGGAGCAGACTCGTTCGGCATCCCCTGTTCATGGACACATGCTTGAGCCACCTGCTCCTAACTTTCACAGCCCACTTCAGGGGAGGAGGTCTCCATCACCTAACCGAATACTCCCCCAACCTCAAGGCACACCTGTCCCACATACTGTTGCAAAAGCCATGGCAAGAGAAGCTGCACAACGAGTTGCAGAGAGCAATAGGGTAAAGGCAAACCTTTTCTTAAGGCTCTTCTGGGCTGACTTTATTCATTACTGCACCTTCCATCAAAGAATTTTATCAACATATGCTTTAAGGAGCAGCTAATCATTCCTAAACCCTGAAGATCCATAGTTTGAGAAGAAGCAGTGCGCTAAAATTCTGTGCCATCTTCCCCAAAAAGGCTTATAACTGTAAAGAACATTGATCAGCCTTTGATCAGCATAGAACCCCCATAAAATCGCTATAAATTGCATGATTCCTGCAGGAGTCAAAAGGGAGGCTTGTGCCTGAAAATCAACCAAGTACTGAAGTTCTTTGAAAAAGACCAAAACAAAGGGCAGATTCCAGAAACAGACAGAAATAGGCAAAAGTCCTGAGCAGACTTAGTGTGAGAACTGATCTTTTTGACAGTTTACAAAATGAGGACAGTCTCTTTTCTGTATGGGAATCTAACGAGTGATTAGTTAAGAGACATGTTTGTATTCTGAAACCATCTGCTTTTTTGAAATAACACATAGAAATTTGGATGCTTGTAAGGCACCATGTTGTTAGCTGTCAGGGATCCCAGGCAATTTTACATGTTTGCCCTTCAAGAGTGCCCCTTTCTCAGTGCTGCACCTTCACAGATGTTTACAACTGCTTCAACATGTCTGCCATGTGAAAGGTTTTTGTTAAAGCTCCTTTTGTAGCTACTAGAAGCATCACTGCCCAAAGGAAACTCCTTGGTTTTGAGGACATTATGACCCATGGCTGCTGTGGTAACTCAGATGCTAGTTATTTTAAATCCCATATTTGAGGCTCCTGGGTCAGCATAGCTGATGCATATGCATCCTGACAACGTGCTCTGGTTTTCCTACCCAAGCATACAATATTTAAATAGTCCCTGTGCCTTGGGCAGTCACTTTCTCATCACAAGCTGCTCACGACTGTCCATTACTCATCTCAAGCTCTGGTGCCACTATTCTTTCATACATTCTCTTGGTCCTTCATCTGGCAGTCATCAGATGTTATGTCCAGTCTTTGGCCTCCCATCGTATCGCCACAATAACTCCATTAATTGTGACAGGTCACACATGTCTTAACTGCCCAAACTTAGTGACTCTCCCTGTTTTGGGATGCAGTTGAGACAGTGGATGATGGCAGAGCTTTTGGGAAGCTGAATAATTCTAGACCAGTAAGGTCTGCTGAATACACATATATGCATGTGTATATTTCTCCCTGATGTTTATAAATAAAGCAAGCTAGAATAAATGTAATAAGATGGAGAAAAGGCAATTAATTTCTTTGTCACTCTGAGGTGTAAGTTGATTTAACCATATAGGGAAAGACAACTGCAGAATGAAGCTATGTGTCTTTTCCCTGCCCTTCATCCAGCCTGTTACACTGCTGATGGTTATTGTCAGGAGGGTAAGCAGCAGGAATCAGTAGAGGGGAAGAGTCACCTCAGAGCAAAGGAAGTGCACAAAGTCTCATTCAATAGCTTTTTTGTTGTTGTTTTGTACTGAGGTCAAAAAGGCTGTAGTGGTTTAGGTCATCCCACTGCCAAATGGAAATGAGTGTCTTCATTAGCAGCCTGTCACTGTCGAATACTGAGAATTTTTACCTAAGTGGTACAGTGAAGAAAGCTTCCATCTGAGCTGATGGATTTGTTTATGAGTGAGAGTAACTCATTCATAGTAAGGAAAAAACTCCTAAAAACTAAATGTTACAGTGAGGGGAAACTAACATTTCTTTAAACTGTGAGTATGCTTAAATGTTGTGTTCTTGAGTCCTTATGCCTTATACTTCTTCCACTGGTTGCAGAAAAAAGTCTGCTTCACAATTTTCCTTTTTTTTCTTGCATTGCTAGATGGAGAGGAGGAGTGTTTTTAGTGAAAGGAGCAGTGCAGCCCAGTATGCTAACTCAGATGAAGAGGAAGATGGCTATGATTCTCCTAATGTCAAAAGAAGAGGGGCTTCAGTTGATGATTTCCTGAAAGGGTCAGAACTTGGAAAGCAAGTAAGTAGCCTGGTCCTGTTATTGTGTCATTTGTCCAACATGAAACAGGTATTTTATGAAGCTTGGCAGGCTATCCAGGTCACCATCTGATTGTTGTAGCCATGTTGGTAAACTCTACAGACAAGCAGCTACATTTTGTGGAGGTAGATGCATGACCCATTACGGGAGCAGAACAGTGTCTAGGGGGAGCTGAGTGCTTGGCACCATGCATCTATGGATCATTATCTCATGAAGCAGTCTTAAGCACTGGAAACTAAAAACCATGAGGCTGAAAAAAATTTAAATAGAAAAGGTGACTGGAATGTTTGGGCTCTGGGCTTTTTCTGTATGATGTGTTACTACTGCATATGAAAACACAGCATTGGAAGGCTGGGAACCCTGGAAGTTATTCCTTGAATCCTAAAAAGATTAAGCTCTGTTATCTACCAGAAATGTCCTCAAAGCTAGATTTGGAATCTTTCTGGCTACACGTATTAAGTTTCATATTTAGTTTTCTTGTAGGTCTCAAACAGTTCCTTATTGCTTTAAAGCACTATGGCAAAAAAATGCACTTTGAGAAATAGCAGTGAAATGAACCCTGGCAAAAACATCTGCAGTGTGTTGTGTAAATTGATTATTAAATGATTATTTTATAGCTTCAGAGATACACCTATTTGTAGTTTAGTTGCTCGTTTGCATTGTTTATGAAAGATGATCACTCTTACCACTTGGTTTGTTAATGAAGAAATAAATGGAGAAAACTGGAGAAACTTAATCTGCAGTGGTTTTCTCCATAAGAAATTATTAGTTTGCTAATTTCATTATACTGCTCATGTGCTGCTGCTAACTTCCAGAAGCAACTGCTATTCTGTATCCTGATTCCCAGTCGAAGGTTTTTGGTTTTCTTATCAGTTGATTTGCCTTACTCCATAGTGTTTGTTCATCAAGCTTTTTATTAGCATTAGATACAGCTACTAATGGAAATTCTAAGAAGACCTAAAATTCAGAGACAACCTGGGACATTTACAGGAAGGGCAGTGCTAGAAAATCCGTGAAATAATAACCCCAAGTGCATAGAATATGTGAGCATAGAGGTTTCAGTGGAAATCTGCATGTGTAAATGCACCCAGTTGTTGAGCATGGAGTATGCATGCCCTATTACATACAGAGTTAAGTGATTGCAAGCAGAATTGGGTAATTATTGCTTATATAATATCTCCTACTTACATTTTATACCTCAATTAATGTAATGATTAAATTAGAAGATGTATGTAAATAATTGAATGGTTGTTAAGCAAGGCATTCCTGTTATTAGAACCACGATGGATAAGCCTTGGAGACAGTTTACTAGGTCTTTGTAACCTGACTGCCCAGCTCTAAGGGCTTTATTCCAGCTGTCTTGGCCTTTGATACTCTCCAGGGCACTTAGTTGGGCAGGTTTGGTAGTACTGTGCCAGTGCAACCCCCAAGTCTGGCTGAATACAGCTGAGAACAAGAGTGATTTTCTGTGAATAACAGGACCAAGATTCTCCTGCAAGAGAACTAATGCAATTATAAAATTTACTGTAAGCACTGCAAAGTTTAGATGTGAAAAACAAAGCATTAGAATATACTTTGATCTTTTAACTTCAAAAAGAAACCAAACACATTGTGGAACTGCAGTGGCTTTTTCTCTAAGATGTTCCTAATATAATGCATCTGAAGGATCTGAAAACATTCATGGGCTTGGCGCCGAGAATTACTACTAAAGGCTTCACCCTACAATCTTTTTAGCTCCAAAACAAAGAATTAAAAGAGGAGAAATTGTCTCTTGTATTTGGAGGGCAAAACCAGATTCACTTTGGAGAAACTGCTTGTTGTAGACATTTTCTTCTCACTGCTGGGACTGATTGGTATCAGCTTGTTACATTGCTGTGGGAATTGATCTGCTACCGTGGAAATTATTTCTTCATTAGTAGTGCTGGGGGAAGGGATGCAGAAATCATTCTAGTACTTCAAACTCTCTGCTGCCATCTGACAGCCAGGGGACTCCATTTGAAAATTTGTCCTTGGAAATACAACAAGTTTAGTTTATGATCTTCTTTGTTAGATGCAATGTTTAACAGAGGTCACTCCTATTTTACCTTAGCAATTCAGTAGGACATACCTTTTCCTCTTTGTCTTCTAACTAATTGCAATTTACAGAAACTTGAAATATTCGGCCTCATTTTAAAAGACAACTGTGTTTTTAACCAGTCTATTCATACAATGTTTAAGAGAATGTAAGCTTGAAATTCCATCAACTGGCTATATCACAAAATGATGGAAACATGCTGCAAGACTTAAATGCTCATCATTTTGAAATGACTCTGTGATGTAACAAACAGCTGTGAAGAGCAGATGATACGTGAATTATCCTAGGGCTTTTACAGTTTGGTCAGCAAGTCCAGTCATGCATGAAGGACCTCTTCAATTCAAAACTAAAACTAGATTTGGTGTTCTGAATGCAGCCACCCTTTTTTGTATTCCCTATGGGATTGAGATTGGATTTCTTGAACTGGGAGCATAAACAGGCAAAAAGGGTTTATACACAATCTCTCCCCTAGAACAGAGCAGCAAGTCACATGATGTAATTTGTAGGTGGTTATTAGTGTGATACTCAAACTGGAAATGCTGTAGTTCTCACTGGTGTTACACAAGGATTTTCAGCTTTGCAGTCAGTAAAGATTTTTCTCTCTGTCACTTAGCCTCATTATTGCCATGGTGAGGAGTACCATACAGAGAGCAGCAGAGGTTCTGACTTGTCTGATATTATGGAAGAAGATGAGGAAGAGCTGTACTCCGAAATGCAGCTGGAGGATGGAGGAAGGCGACGAGTCAGTGTGACTTCACACAATGCACTTAAGGTAAGTGTGACTGCAGAGACACCTTTAGGAATACCTCCACAGGACGATTCTTCCTTCGAAGCATTTCTTTAGTCAGTTGTGGATTTTGCAGACCATTCAAAATTATAGCTGTATAGAATTAGAACTGGGCTGAACATTTTTCATGATGCTGAGGCCACTTCAATGCATTTATTTATTTATTTTTCCCCATTATTTGATAGATAATCTTTTAACTAATTGACTTTTCCTATGTGTAATTGTTGAAGTTGCAATTTCTGGGGACCTTTCCTGTATCTATATGACAATATACTACATGTGCTACCCAGACAATGAACTATTTCTGAGCAAGGAGATTTATATAAACACACACGTGTATAGAAAAAAAAACAACTTAGGTTTTTCATGTCTGAGGAATTTGTCCCTGTTCCCAGCGCTGTCTCTTCTGCAGGCTTTGAGGTGTAAGAAAGGGAGTTGGGTCAGCTTTGATAAATGCAATATCAGAAATCCTCATGCTGTGATTATTCAGAAATCACCAGAGAGAGTAGGAAATACCTATCAGAAATATCTTCTAACTCTACACAGGGCTATTCACAATGAAAGACAACTTTAGTATAAGGAAAATGTCAAGCCTAACCAATACAGAATACATATTTCCATAGTATTTTCATATATGTAAATTGTATTTACTTTCTGTGTGTCTGGCAATTGCACTAAGGTGTGTTTTCTTAGAAAGCTGGATAACTTGAATGATAGGGAAACCCACGGGTTGATTTTTTTCTTCAGTATGCTGTTATTTAACTAAAAAAAAAAATAGTCTTTTCTCATGCATACAAGCTTTTTGTAGCTGCTTTCATGTACTCTGAATTTTATTCTGGTACTATCTGGAATGCAACAGGTACTTTCCAAAAAAATAAATAAATCAGGGTTTCTATTCTGCTAACGTAAAGGCTGAAACTCAAAGCCTTCTGCGTGCCACTTCTGTCTGTTTTCTCTGGGAAAGTGTGAACTATCTCTAGACTGTTCTTTATGCATCAGAAAGTATTTTTACTTCTTGGTTTAAAATTAGTATTGATATTTAAAAAGAAAGGTCCAGACTGTGAATTGGTGTAGTAAACAATTTTAGACCTGTTAAAGTCTGCAGGCAAATTCTCTTGATGCAGTTTTGTATGTGAAGGGTACTGTTGGTGATTCCTTCTGCAGAAGTGGAATTCAACATATGAGTAATTCCTGGGGAAGAACTCCTGGATATCTGAGTCTCATTTGGAGTATAAGGCCCACCATGCTGATACCTTTTCTGATCTAAAATACAGGGCGGGTTCTTCTCCCAGAGTGCTCAGTAATTTCCTCCTCTTTCACTAGATACCATCTCTGTTTGCAACATCAGTAGTCAACAAAATGAAAAACACGATTGCTGAATTTTCCACAGTGTAATCAGATTCCTGTTCCTCTTGCATCTGAAAGTGTGCCAACCATGCCCTTGCAGCTGTAACTGAGTATTCTCTCATGAGCTAATAGGTGCTCCCAGGTAACAAGAAAATACTGTGTGTGCAGGTATATATTTGCTCTAGAAAGAGATGATTATTCCTGCCAGTGTTTCCCTAAAACAAAAGCTGACACACGAAGATTCAACTCACCCTAATCTGAGCTTCAAGCAAACTATTCTTGCTCATATTTATTGACTTTTTTCCACTTCTATGGCAATTTGTCTCAAAACTTCACAAGTGTGATGCACATTTTAAAAACTAATTAAAATAGGTGAAACAAATATTGTTCTAAAGTAACTTAGAAACTTTCTAATGCCTGGAAGAAGACATCCAAAATCTCGTTAACTTTAACATGCTCAGAGAGAGGTACTGCTGAAGTCTCCCAGATGATCCTGTCATTATTTACGGGTGGTGTTTTGTCCAGAGACCTGCCTGATCTGGGCACTGGGTAAATTACAAGGAGAAATGATCTCCATGATGTAGAATCTATAACCATGTCAAGCAAAACCAACACCTCCTGCATCATTGTTCTCTTGTCTCTTCTCAGAGCCCAACAAAGATACTGCATAGGATTCTTCTGTCACACAGACCTGTGTCTTGTGTAAATGTAATAGAAAAATAATGAACTACATCTATCATGTTCAGAATGCTTATTTTATCCAGGCTGAGATAGTTTTTACCTAATCCTGATGTAAAAAGAGACTTTTACTATCTTCTGCTAATAGGCTGATTTTCACACTGGTTTTATCAAGCAGGTATGAGATGATGATGAAAGATTTGATGACAGTGCAGACCAGGTGATTTCAGAGAGCAGCCTGCTTCTCAGGGTTCTTGCTGTGGAATCTAAGCTCTAAAAATGGTGTGGTTTTTTTGGTTTTGCAAAGGAAACCAGAACTCCTTTAACGATGGCTGCAGAATAGGTCTCCTCTGGCAGGAGATTTAGAACTATTTGCTATTCATACAGGATGCTTTAACAGATGCAAAGCAAGAAAGCTTGCTCAAACAGAGTTTTCATCCTCAGATATGGGCTCTGGTTACAAAGAAAAATTAAATTGCAGTTTGGCATGGGGCAAGGAACATACTAAACACCAGTGCTGTGTTTTAATGCCATTCTCATTCACCATGCTGGAACTTGTATGCAGCTTTTACTGCTTTGTTTTAAATGCAATGCATGGGTTTATTCTTGTTAAGAGCATCACTCAGTTGTTTGTACTGACATTTCATGTTGTATCTGACACCCAGCAACTTCTTAATCACGTCTTTATTTTTCACAGATTCTCATTCAAAGCATGACATCCTTTTCACTAAATAAGCTGCATGTCTTCTGTTTGCCATTGCTCTAAAACTAATTCTGTCTTTATTTTTCTTTTCTTCTCCCTTTTTCCCTCCCATTTTATTTTTGTCACACACTATTTGTTCCCTGTCTGGTTTTTAACATTTACATAATCTTAAGGAATGCGATAAGAATAAGACCACTGAAGCCACTTTTTTGGAACATCCTGACTTTTCACAGCAGATACATCACAGTAAAAAGCTTTTCAGTATTCCAGAAGTAGCTGAAGAGGATGGTGAATACTCTGAACTGCTGTACAAGCAGGGTTTAGGTATGCCCTATAAAAAGAATCCCACAATAGCTAGAGACTCTAGACCACCTAGGCCCTACAATCAAGACCAGCAGCACAACTACTGGTACCCAGCCAAGCACAGAATTTCAGGCATGGAGGATTTTGCTGCAGACGACAAAGGATGTAAATATAGCCGATCCCTATCGAGAAGCCCAGACAGTGGACTAGACTGTGGAAGTGAAGAAGAGGAATCTCGTTTTAATTTCAGATACACTTGCGATTCAGTTTCTGCCAACGTTGCTTCTAGCTGTTGTGCAGAGACTGCTAACTGCTCCTGCAGGAAAAGCATGAGGCCATTGCTTGCTCGTAGGAAAACTTTAACCAGACAAACCAGCATCGAAGAAGATTTTGGTGACCTGGGTCCTTCCTTTGTGGAGCCCAGGAGTGAACAGGTCAAGTCCAGTTATGAGAAAAAGTATGAGACTCAGAAATGTAATAGAACAGATAATTTGTCTAATGAAGATGTTCAGGGAGGCTGGAAGACCGACTTAAAAATGGTTGACTCTAGGGCAGCTGGTCTACTTGCAAAGCCATCCCACAGAGATGCAGAAGACTCTCTGGTGTGTGAAATAAATCTTCCTTCTAACATCTGCTTGCCAAATCAGTTTTCTTTCTTTTGTTCTTTTTTCGGGGGGTGGGTTTTTTTGTGCCTTTTTTTTGTGTTTTGTTTTGTTGTTTTTTTTCCTGAATTAATTTTTAGAGTCCATCCTCTGGGCCTATTTGCTACATTTTTCTTTTTTTTTTTCTTTTTTTTTTTTCCCCTCCCCATTCATTTTTGTTTATTATTCTGCATTTTCTTTTACAGTCCTCTTTTATGTCATGCTGAAATCAGTTTAATTTGCTTTACAATGATTTTCCCACAGAATAAATTACAATAATGGCTGCTTTTATTAAAGGACAACTGAATCTAAATTTTAATTAAGGGTTAGCTGAACGATAATTTTTCCAAAAGATTGTTTTTCTTTATTTTGCCCATCTAAATGTTGCTTTAAAAAACTGCTACATTTTAACTGGAAAAATATTTCATCAGTAATTTTATTTTTTTTTATGTCAAAGAATCCATTCCATCATATTGTTTTTATTCAACTCATTCCCAGAATTTTCAGGATGTGCTCTTTATCATGAAACATCTCTGGACATCCAAGATCCGGGCAATCAGGATTCTTCCCCAGTGTGACAGTGACCCAGATTTATGGAGTCACAGTTTTCATCATATTTCCATTTTCTACCTTATCTTTGCACTGTCACTGCCTTCCTTTTTAGACCATCTCTTCTTGCCTTTGAAGTTGCAGACTGCATCTCTGCATGAGAATGCAGGCAAACAGCTTCTTCCAAACGGAGAGGCCAGGGCCATTCCATATCTTTCGAGGATGTCTCTGTGTGATCTTGTCTACTGACATTTCTGTCCATTAATCCATAGCAGAGTCTCTGCACTTTGGCAGATGCATCCGTAGGCTTCCCTGTTCTCTAAAGACCGAAGCAAGTTCTTTACACGCTCAGTCTGCAACAGTCCAGAGTGGAAACCTCAAATCTAATGTGTTTCATGTAAGAGTAGAAATCAGCTGCCTGCCCTTCTAGCCTAGCAGTTGACACTGAAATGACTCTTTAAAAATTCTCCCGTTAAAATTGGTGCCCAAGCTGTATTACTCTCAATGACTGCATGATAAACTCTGGAGAGCATTAAAATAGTACCATTTACTTACTAAAATAGCAACATTTTCTGCAAGGGTAGTGAACAGAGAGAGACAGCTGTGATGTGAGATGAAGTGTGTCTACATTCCTTCTACATGTTTCAATGACCTTTAAAAGGCTTTAACAACCGAAGGCCATGATAGAAAAGCAGCGTGCTCAAAGACAGGAGGACGTGCACTTGTTCACATGCTGCAAACTGGACAAAGCTGTGTAGCTGAACACAGGAAAGACTTGGCTTTTCAGTGCAGCCCAATCTCCACAGCTCTCATGACTGGTTGTACTACTCTTCAGAAGATTATCTAACGTCATCTTAGCAGCAACAACAAAGGCAAAAGAATATTTCAAAAATTATTTTCTTTTCTTTTTGTTCTGATGTGTGACTGCTGGTTACAAAGCTCTGCCATAAATCAGGGAACCATTTTTTTCTTTTTCAGGTTTGCCAGGCAACAGTATTTGCTTTTCAGCTAACCTTTCAGTTAAAAACTAAGTTTAGTTGCCTTTAGAGCTTATGCTTCCCAATGTGATTGACCTGATTAATGTCCAATCATATAACCATAATGTTACCACGAATGGAACTTACAAACCTGTTTTTTTCTGTTGTTGTTTTTTAGCTTTTAGGTAATCCAGCATCTGCAGGACGGCCTGAAAGGGTGGAGCATGCAGGACGAAGGTCCTCTCATGGCAGTGCAGTGCCACAAAGGTCTCGACCAATGTTGGTCCCTTCCATTGGTTAGTTGGACAGATTGGTGCATTTCTGTTCTTTGCAGTCTCAGAGTTGGGAAGGTGGTCCTTAAAAGAGGAACAACAGATGCTTGTCTTGAACCATGGTTACTCTTAGTTAAAATGGGATGAAATGGAACTAAAAACATCTCCATCTAAATATGAGTGTACAGGAGTCTCAGGTGGGGCTGAATCAGGAGTCATTTGACATCACTGGGAGTCTTTTCATTAAATGTAGTGGGTATTGGAGCTTTCCTAAGCTTGGTTAAGCTTAGACACTATTAGATCTTACTAGGAAGAAATTTGCAGGCAAGCTGCTATATGACCAGTAAAATAAATGTACCCATTCAGCCATCCATTCAGCCATCCATCTTTTCATTCATCAACCATCATTTGGCATTCACTTTCCATTTTCTTGACTACTTTTTGGAATTTAGCAGGAAGAGTGGAACCTGATCAATGTAACAAGCTGTTAGAACTTGCATCTCTTTCCTAGATTCTGTATTTCTTACAAAATCGTTCCTATTCTGGTTTACTTCTGACGTGAACGATACGCTGATGAATACCCGAAAATCCAAAAAGTAGTGCAGAAAAGATAATGGAATCCAGACACTATGGACAAATCTATATCTGTTAAAACTTGCACTCTATACTTACAGATAAGAAAGATTCACACTGAAAATCAGGAAACACACACAAAACAAATGCAGAAAGAGTTCTGTGCAGTCCTAGCAGAATTTTACTGCATGAAGATGTAAAGTTGGTCCAGTCCCTAACCTGGACTTGAATTTGTGAATACTTTAGGCTTTGTCATCAGAAGGAAGCAGTGTCAGGCAGTTCTGACCTGATATTTATGTAAGAGACATCCCAAAAGGGGATTATGAGAAGGAAAGAGACCGATTATTAAGGAATGCTTTTATTTTAAATGTTAAATACTTTTACCTTCTCATAGACTCAAACTAAAATACCTGTACTGTAAAGTAATAGTAAAATCCCTCTAGTGGGTACAATTATTTTGCTATTTAGGGGATAGTAATTATTATTATCAAAATCATAGATCAGAAAGCACGCGCAGGTGTCATGCATGAAACTTTAGTGTTTTTGATGCAGTGTGACTGGTCAGAGGCTGGTTCTTGTCCCACATCCTGGTGTAAACCAGGGTAATTTTCACAAGTGTCAGTGGGCTTACACTGATACAAAAATGGTCTGGGGGAGAATCAGCTCCAGGGAGGCTCTTGTTCCTCTATGGACAGGTTATCGTTAGCTGAACCAAGTAGCTTTCAGATGATGCAGTGCAGACTTAGATTTTCATTTTCTCTGATAGCAGCCCCTTTTTCCTCAGGAGTAAAGATTTCTGTTCGGGCTGCTTAAAGCAAGTTTTGTATCTAAGTTCTTTCTTTTGTATTATCTGCTAAAATACATTTTATAAATAGCAAGAAAGTAGATGGGTTTGTTTGAATTAATCCTTTTGATCCTTTTAATTTTCATTTTAATTAAAAAATAAGGGAGGTGATTAAACTTATGAAAGTTCACTTTCTGACAAGGCTAGGAGAAGGAAACCGCTGAGTGATGACTTTGCTGTTCAGTAGTTAATAGCCACAGCTCAGGAATCAGGTAAAGAAATTAATTTCTGATAGTCAATCTGTGTTCACACAGGTAATTAAATAGAAAATATAATCTAGGATTTAATTTCTTTCAGTGTTACTTAAAAAATGAATTAGTGTATTTTGTATTCTGTACGATCCGCAAATGCTGAAAGAGGTATGCAGGGTTTTCTTGCTTTCAGCATCATACTGTAACAAATCACTTTGAGGATAAGTGAAGCAAATATAAACCCTGGGTAAAACTGCACAAAAGTTGCTTCCCATAAGACTGCTAGAAAAATATCTAGAAGATGTGAAATGTATCAGGAGTTGAGATACAAAAAGTGGTAAAAGCAGGGCATCCAAAACCATATAGCAGAGCGTTGTATAAACCTGAACCCACTGATCAGAATCCCACTGCCAGGGGAAGTTTCCCATGAATAAAGGCTACGAGCACAGGTTATGAAGAAGGACGTTGTTATAGCTGTGTCATTACAAGATGTTGTTCCACAAAGGGAAGAGCAGAGTAGAATGAAAGGAAAGAAGAAAATCAATGTGATTGAGCCAAATTTTAGACTGCTTAAATAAATGAACGTTGGCCTCAACATATAGCTGGAAATGGTGGATTCCAAATGTCTTGGCAGTAGCTTATCCCTGTGTATATGTGCCTGGAGCTTTTACTGAATTACTCAGCTAAAGAGTCACTTCAGTGATTGAGTTCTTCAAGGAGCCCTGGGAGGTTAAATTAGTGGGTAAATTCAAAATTGTAATGTTCTTGGAATTCCAAAGATGAAGCCTTTCTCCAGTTGTTCCAGAAATTAAATTCTTTGAGGTATTTTCTCCCTTAAGCTATAAATACTTTAGATTAGTATCTTCTTGCAGGTAGGATTTAAGTAAATTAATTAATTTTTGTTTTTAGGTTGATACTTTAGAAGGTGAAACACAGTTTACAGTGCTCTTGACCTTGCAGATCTGGCAGGTAGGATTGTTTAAACCTCATAATAAAAGATGATTCCTATCCAAAGAGCTCACAAACAATAATTACACTGTATGAATTTTAAAAAGCACAAAACTCAGATGCTTTACAAAAAGGAGATACATATTGCTGTGATTCCCCTGCTGAAGAGGGATTCTAGAGGCTGAGACACCTGGCAAACCTTGTGCAGTATTTAGCCTTCCTCCTATGTGCAAGTCAAAAAAAGAAAGGTAGGCAAAGCCTGCCTGCAGGAGCCTCCACAAAGGCAAATATACAATATGTTTTAATAGATCATTCCCTTTTTCTCCATAGAAATTACAATGGACAGTAACAGTGAAGGCGGTCGGTCTCGGTCAGGTAGTGAGGGAAATATTTCACCTGTAAAAGAAGAAGCTTATTATCGCAGCACTGGTGGACACAAGAAATGGCCCCAGCAGCGTACCATGGCCTCTGAATATAGACACGGTATGCCGAACATTATTCATCCTTTGTGACAGACACGGTTTAGAGCTGCCTGTTAACAAGTGTGGGTTCTGTATGACAACATTGCATGCAATGCAGAATGCCAGGGGAAGTAGCTCCTAAGTCCTGTCTGCTCTCAGGTAAGTTTCTCCAGCCCAGCTGTAAGGGACAAGCAGCCCTTAGTCCTCTGTCCTGAAACTGCTGTGCAGCCACCTTTCCATACTCGACTGAGTCCAAGCACACTGCATTGCATGAACCTCTGTGAAGCTCTGCTGCTACTAATGCCAGTCAGGAGTTACCGTCCGCCCCTGAACAGCCTTCGTCCAAATGGCCACGCTGCCACTCGGTTCACAGAGAGCGGACAGGGACGAGCCGTAGCTGGTGCATCACAGCCCCGTGTCCTAGCACAAGAAGCAGTTACTAAATGTCATTCTACTGACTCCTGGGCTAAGGAAGATTCGGGGTCTTTTCAGTGACTGCCCACGACTTTGGCCGTGTCACTTGGGGAAGAGAAGAATTCCTGGTACTGTTAGGAATAGTTACATGATAATGACAAAGGTGTGTTACATGAGCAAGGCATTATACCCACTACTGATAGGATTAGTTACTTCATCAACACAGAAATCATTACATGAGCAACAGTTCAGTTTTTGTAGTTCATAGCACAGTAAATTGAAAAGCAGCTCTGGCCATATATAGAGCTAAGAAACACATGAGAGTTTTGTTGATATCTGACATAAAACAAAAGGAGCCTTGAAAGTTTAGGTTAATCATAATTTCATGCTGAGTTTCAAAGGGAAGCTCTCTGACTGACGAGGACCAGATCGTCAGCCTGTGCATCTGGGTGTATGCCTGGTGAGCTCAGTGCAGCGGTGGTCGCGGCTGTGCAGCAGTTGGCAGGCTGGCTGGCTGTGTCCAGAGACTAGGATTGGACATACACAATATATATGTGTGTACGTGTACCATACAGGTGTAGAGCTCTTGAAACAGTAAGTGGCTAATGAACTAATCAAGAGATTATTTGCTTCCTGGTTGACTGAAGCAAATGCGACAGAATATTGAGTCAGATTGTTAGAGGCCAGTGCTTTTAACAGAGATACATTTGTGATTCATGTTTGCACCTAACCCTCATGGACTGCAGTTGGAGTTGGATGCAAAGATTGATATTTTTAATGTAAAAATCAAAACACAACACCCCTTAAACCACCTGTGTTACATTGGCTGGTGGGCCTGAGTATGAGCGACAGAATGACTGCAACCTGACTGTGGAAGGGGAACAGAACAGGGAAGAATCCCATCCTTTCTGTCCCATTGCTTTCTGTCCCAGTTGTGCCTTTCTCCCACACTTCCTTTCTGTGCTTTGTGCCTGCCTAAAGCTTCTTGGCTGGAATTTTTCCCCGCCCTTTTGCTACTCTGCCATTTTTTCCTATTTGTGTTCTTTCTTGCACTCTGGACCCAAGAGTTAGTAGCTGTCCCCTTAAAGCTGTGACCCTTTGACATTTTTTTCTGGTAGTTTAAAAATATCAAATGTTGAATCAAATGCATCTGATGTAGGGGCAAAAAGAGAAATTCGATCTGAAACGTTCCATTTAAATGTTCATAAAAAAACTGTACCAAAAATGGGAGTCTTTCGTTTGTAAGGTGATTGCAGTAAAAATTGTATTGGTATTAAAAGTTTTTAGAGACATTTTGATACAGTTGGACTACATTTTCATCATAATTCATAACATCTTTACTCAGTTTATTCATTGGGAAGGATCTTGTAAACTGCTGATAAATGCTGATTCAGCAGAGAACAGAAGGCTGTGACTCCCATTGAAGTTGGTGGAGCTTGCACGATAAGCCAAGCTTGTCAGAAGTGGCTTGTGATTTTGAGGGCTTTATTTTTGGGAACTTCATATGTCTTGAAAGAGCCTACCCTTCGGGAGAGTGCTGTCACATGCTCTTTCAAAACAAAATTAAAATCTTTTAAACCCATCAATCAAAACAGTCATTGTGGCCTAATTTTCTAATTCGGTTTTACTCAAGTCCATTCTTAAATATGTTGTTGGATCATGCACTAAGCATCCTCTTTGGGTTATTTGAAATATGTGAAAGATACATGAGACAAAGTGTCAATTCTCATTTTTCTTTATGTCCCAATTGGTTTGGAACTCTGCAGTGGACAGAGTTCAGTGCCATGCCAAGTGCTGTGATAACTCGTGGATGATCTTTCCCAACAAGCCTATGGTTAAATGCAGTCACAGCTAACAATTTACCTGCTTTTTTGCACATCTTTTTAGTATGGGGGTTGTTTTTTGGCACTGCTGGCTATGTCAACTATTGACTGTGTTTAAACCAAATCCCAGGCAGTGTAGTCCCAACGCTGGCATAACTAACACTGCTGGAAAATATTTCTTCTTGCCTGTCTGGAGGGAAGAGGTAATAGCCATGTTTTAAACCTGGTACCTAAAAAACATGGGATGGCAACACAGCTGGGATGTGCTTTCTTGTGTCCATGAAGAGCAGAAGCAGCTGTGCTGGAAAAGAGGTGGATCCACAGCACGGTTACTTCTGCAGTAATGTTCAGGGCTATCAGAGTCATCATTATGTCATTCTTAACATGCTTCATTTGTTTACGGCAAACTCTCCTAAACCTAACAAAAACTGCTTACCTGAGCTGTATTCACACGTGTGGATGTGAGTGTGGTGGAGATCAACACCACAGTCAGTGCATGCAGATTGTACACGCCTTTTTAAAAACCAGCAACTTGCTAATTAAAAGCCAGACCCCACCAAGTGTATCAGTTTTTAATGCTCTAAGTTACGGGGTTTTCGCTGAAATGCCAAACGCTTTTCAGATGTTAACTGGAACAGTTGAAAGAGGCCAGCTTGGGTTACTGAACTGCTCTTTTCTGAACTTGCTCTCGTAGATGGCTATGGTGGTCACGACCATCTTTCTCCAGATATTTATGAAGAGTCAGAAACAGATCCTGGCACAGAAGATCTTTCTACTCGGATATTTGTTGCACTCTTTGACTACGATCCATTGACAATGTCCCCAAATCCCGACGCTGCAGAAGAGGAGCTGCCATTTAAAGAAGGACAGATCATTAAGGTGGGATCTAAAACCAAAGGGAATGAAGGACCCAGTTTTACAAACAAGGTCTCCTTTGTTCCCTGTGGAGAAAGCTGCTTGTGTGACTAGACTCGAGAAGGGTTTTTTCCTCCAGAGGCTCAGGCTGTAAGTCTCCCTGGCTCTGGAACCTAATAGCTAGTGCTAACGGTTTAAAAATAATCAGGTTATGTGCTAAAAGTTCAAGAGTTTTTATAGATAGGTAGGGCCAACCTCAGAGATTTAGGTGCCAATACCAAAATTATGCTTCTACAAACCTCACTGTGTCCATTGCCAAAAGTCCTGCAGGAAACGCTGCCTGGGGGGGATGCCTTTCCTGCAGAGGTACTGGAGAAGGGCTTGGTGCCCAACCTCCGTGCATACCGGAGCTGCTGCGGGTGTTCCAAATGCTGAACGCCCCCAGGTAGTATATGCTTCAGATTAATTTGCCTGCAGACTTTAGATATTGGTCTTCCAGGGCCATTGTCTTCTGAAACTGGGAAAACCGCTCCCTTTGCCGACTCTTGGGTGTAAAATACACAAGCTGCCTTTGAACAGGTGCAGAAGCCAAGTCAGCCCTGTTTCAGGTGACAGGATCAATGTTTTTCACAGTCCTCTATCCCAGCTTGCCTCATCCTAACGATTGTGCAGCTGCAAGGAAATTGGTTCAGTTTGCTGATCAGATTTCAGAAAGCTAGCAGATTTTTCTGTTGGATCAGCAAGTGTGAGCTGCTCCTGCAGCCTTCTATCTCATCAAGCTGGTGCAAAATGGGGAGAAATGGGAGAGGCAGAAGGAACAGCTGCTGGTAGTCCAAGGGTAATTGAGCTTTAAGCCTGATCTGAAACAGAACCTGAAAAAAAGCAGATTCATTTGTTACGTTTCCCTTTTCAAAGACAAAAATTGTAACTTATTAAAATACTGACTGCCTTCCACTGTCAGATTGAATCCTGACACAAATGTCTGTATCCTAAATCACAATTTTGTAATGTTAAATACTCTTTGGATATTTTGTCTACCTGTTTACGTGATAGAAGATTAATGCCAACAATATGGAGCTTGCTTAAGAGCTTGTTTTTCCCTTGCAAGCATGTTATTTTTGCTCAGGTATTTTAATCACAAATACATATTTGGCACTGAAAAGTCCAGAGAGACCCCACATCAGATGTGTACTCTGTGATGTTTATTTTATGTTCGAGACCATGCTGATTACCCTGTGATCTGCTGCTTTGAATTTCTCTTCAAGTCGTTGTGAAGATGGATTAGTTTGCATTTGCAAAATGCTTTTCGTGCACTATCTGAGCAGTGGGACGTGGAGGGTCAGTTCCACCTGAGCTGCATGTCCCCATGTGTTAGGCTCACATGTGCTGTACCCTGTGAAGTAGGAGTGGTGCCAGGTAAGTCACAGACATACTGTGATTAGAACTGAAAACCAGTCCTGCTCTGGAAAGTTGAGGTGATTGAAGTCACTTTCACTGAACTCAGATTTGAATTGAAGGGGTTGGTTTGAGGTTTCTTTCTGTGTGTTTCAAGAAAGAAAATGATTGAGCCTACACAACAAACAGTCTAAACTCAGTCATCAGTTTGTCCTTAAGAATGTAATTTTTGTTCGCTATGGTCCTTGATCCAGGCTTTCTATCATTCGTAGCCTTTATGAATTGACTGTAGTTTTAGAACTTAGGAGAAATTTTGGATTTACCTGTTCTCATTCATGAAAATTCAAGTCATTTTTTTACCTTAATTCACGTTTTCTGGAAAGACAATAGCAAAGCTTACGTATATAGATCAAGTATATTAAATATTCAGTAGGAATTTTTGATCATATGCAAGTTATTCCATTCAAAATAGCACCACTGGCACAGTTCTGTAAATGCTTCATTCTGAATATAGTTCACATGGCACCAAAAATGGTCAGAGTAGTCAAAACCTAATGTAATTCCTCATCCAAACTGTAGTCAGCTGTCTGTGCTGTAGTAACAATTTAGCCTGCATTAAAATTCCTAAATGCAAGTAGGACCTTTACTGACCAACACTGTCACCGTTTGAATAACAGGTTTATGGGGATAAAGATGCTGATGGATTCTATCGTGGGGAAACCTGTGCAAGAATTGGCCTTATCCCATGCAACATGGTCTCTGAGATCCAAGCAGATGATGAAGAGATGATGGACCAGCTGCTAAAACAAGGCTTTCTTCCTTTGAACACACCAGTTGAGAAAATTGGTAAGGGAAATCTCTACGCTTCACTTCTAACATTTGGGTGCTCTTAACTTGGCTGGATCCGCTTTGCCTTTTGTTTTTACTATATGCAGCTGCAACTCAATTGTACAGCAGTTTACTACCCCCTGGGATACATTCTGTGTCAGTATCTGGATGACTTTATTCAACTAATGTTTAATCTTGATCACGTTTTGCTGCAAATGAGGACTCTTATCTTCACCACTCCACTCATTACTTTCTTATTTAAAAAAGAAAAAAAAAGGTTTTGGTGAGCCAAAGGATTTCTAGACACAGAACATGATCCCTGTGCTTTGGAGTGTGCTGTGCTGAGGTGCTTTGTGATACGCTCACTGCTGCAAAGCATAAAAAGAATCACTTATTTGTTGTTATTTTTACTCTTCTACATTTTCCTACTTTACCAATAATTTAAAGGGATGGTGGCAAAGGGTTATGTGTAATCTCCTCTGCACATTACGAGATTTTATGGATATTGCAGTTACAAGCCCTTTAAAAAGCAGAGTGCAGCCAAACAATTCTGTGTTGTGAACCACGTGTGTTACATCCTTGGTTCAGTGCTGTACAAAGATACACAGTGCAAGTATCTTAACTTAGATTTCTTTCTAAAAATAAATTTTCTACAACTATCTCAATGTTCTAAAATTTTCATCCTGATTCAGAGTGTAAGGGGCTGAAATTGGCTCAGTCCTGTTTAAATGTGAACTGTAAAAGTGGTTGCTAAAAGAACCAAAGAAATCTTCCACAATTGTTTTCTTAGACTGAAGAAAACCCCGTCGTTTCCAAAATTGTGTTAGTAAATGTAAGACAATTTAATTTTTGTTAGTTTTTTATAGTATTGAGGTATTTTTTCATTCCTCATTGTCCATGAACGGGAAGGATGATTTATGTTCTTAAATGCTTAGTTGAGTTCTTAATTCAAACCTGTTTTATTTCCTTAGGCCACATAAACACAACAAATCCTCCCACTCGCATGCACTTGCAAACCCCACTGCCCATCTGCTCCTGTAGGTCCAGCACAGGTAGAGCACACACCCCACGTGGGCAGGGCAGGCCCACGGGGGAGCCTGCAGGGGTTGGCTGCCTACAGCAGTCGCTTTAGCGTGGGCTGCATCACCTGAGGTCTTGTTGGAATGAGATTCCCAACCTGCTTTGGGACATCCGTAAAGCACAACTGGGGCCTGATGAGAGTGAGAAGTGTCTGCTTCTGGCAGTGAGGTCAGGTGTGGGTACAGAAAATACCTTCCTGAACAACTGCGCTTGAATCCTACTGCTTTAGGTCCTGCTCAGTGCTCTCAGCTCTTAGCAAAGCCAGCAATTGTTGATACAGAACACTTGGGAAAATGAAATCATTTATCTGTGTAGCTCCCCACAGTGTGAGTATTTCAGCCGTCGAACAGCTGTATTTTGTGAGTGTAACTGGATTTCTTTTGGGGACTCAACTGGCCACGTCTCCTGAAATAGCTGAGAAAGTCTTTCTCTTGGAAAGAGGGAGAGGCAATTCGTGACAGAAATGTTGCCCCGCCTTACGTTTTGAAGCAATTCTTTTTATTCTGGGATGTTTCTGAGCGAGCCGTTAGCAACCTACCCCCAGCAGTTCACCTTTAAATATTTTAGCACTTTAAAAGCATCGTGTATTTTCTCTTTCATATGGATTTAAATTGTTAACCATTTAAAAAAAACAAAAAAAAAACCAACAAACACTACCAGATTTGGAAAGAACAGGTAGTTTGGCTTAATTTTAAACTAAATGCAAATTCTGAATAGCAGAGATCCACGTGTTCAGACCCTCGCTGCCACAGAGGCTGCCCACGTGGATTTGTAGCAGAAGGTGGCTTTAATTGCCAGTCTGTCTTGTACTGTTCCTCGTATTTTTAATGTCATATCAGACACTTTCCATGCTGTGTTCATATGACTATATTTTTCTTAATCCTTTGCCCACATTAAATCCTTAAAAACAGAACTATGAACAGCTTCATATCTTTTCTTCTTTTATTTGTATGCATTCCTTTCCTGAAGTCAACTGTGACCGTTTCAAAGAGAGCACACGCTCTGTACACCGCAGATCCAGAAAGTCTAAAAGAGGTCTGTGCTAAGAACCAATAATTTGATTCAAGCTGTAAATTAGCTGAAATGATTTGAGCTGTCTAGATTTATTTTTTGAACTTTTGGAAACCAGAACTTGGCAAATACTGTCACATAGCAGTTACATGTAGGGTCCTACTGGATCCTTTTCCTGGTGATCGAGGGGCCCTTGACCCTAGCAGTGAGCAGCGTCTCACCCCAGAGAAGTCCTTCGAAGTGCAAAGCACAACTCCAAGACAGTCAGTTAGGTATTGGTTGAGCTGGGCTTTGGGGAGCCAGAGGGATTGGGGCCCATATCTGTTACAGCCCCTGCCTTCCTTTTGGAGCTCTCCTGTGTTGTGTGTAACTCCCGTGCATTGGTAGCTGGGAAAGCAATGCCCACCTGCCCACTGCAACAGTTAGTGATGTCTGCCGAGCGAATGCCGCAGTCTCGGCTGGTGGGTGATGGACAGCAGCGAGTGCATGCTACGCTCAGGATCTGCTCCTACCCCAGCCGAACCCTTAATGTTCACCCTCCTGCCAGAACCACCCTAGGGTGCCTCCTGACCCCAGGTTCCCTTTGTCACACTGCATAACGCTCATCAGACCTGCCCTCAATGCCTGTCTGTAAGTAGCACTAACAAGCATGTTCCTCTTGCTGCAGCACCCATCCGCAAGAATCATGCCAATAGCATTCCAATTTAAAATGAAGCCATTTGGGCCTTCTCGGTAAATGTTTGATATCACTCACTAAACATTTCATGTGGTTCCTGGAACTACAAATTTTACTCCTTTCCTTCTGTTCCCCACAAAGGAAACTTGTAAAATTAAACAGTACGTGCGAATGTCTCTTTGTAATGGAGCCCTGAAACTATTGCCAGCCACTGGCACAGCAGTAGCCTCTTTTCTCGCAGGACAGCCGAGTGTCCATTTCTCCTTCCAGTCTCCCCGCAGAAAGTGGAAGAATATTCCCAGGCTCAAAATGCCTTGTGACTTGGTGAGGGGGAAAGGGGGAGGGAAGGGACTAGACAGTACTCATGGAAGTTTGAATAAACACACGTGAATTCTGTTTGGCTTTGTAGACCCCGGTAACTGCGAGTCTTAGAACCAAGAGTGGATGAAAAATTCACAGCATCAGTTCTGCAGCTCCCTCCTGTGCAGAGGATTCAGTGGTTTAGAATAAAGAGGGCGAGCCAACTGTTAGTGGAACTTGCACCTGGTTTTGGACCCTTTCTCTGTGTTACTGGGTTTGGTGATCTGTGACCTTTGATCACTATTCAGGAGAAATAGCAACATTCTTAATGTGCTGATGTGAAAATGATGTGGAGAAAAGCTGCACCTTGTTTTTCTTTTCAAAATAACTTTGATAGTTTTCCTTCCCTTCCTCTCCTTGTGACTGGAACAGAAAGAAACAGACGGAGTGGCAGACAACATCCCGTGTCTACAAGAAGGATGGTGGCACTGTACGATTATGACCCGAGAGAGAGCTCTCCCAACGTCGATGTAGAGGTAAGGTGCTGATCTAACAGTCCCTGGGTTTGTGTTGGAGCCAGGCGAGGGTTGGTATTGGTAAGATCAGCACTAGGAGACATTTAGAGTGAGTGGGGGAAAAAATAAAGTAGTTCAGAATTACAGATGTTGGTCAAGTGTTTTCAGGCAGACGTGTATCAGGGACTTATGACTTCTGTACAAGAATATTTATGGTTCTTGCTCAAATAAATCCCACAAAGTATACTTCTTTATTTTATTTAGTATGGCTGAATACGTTGTGTAGTCAGCTATGGATATGCTTGGTGCAATGTATGTGTATACGTACCTGTGGAACATATCTACAGCTGGCTTTACCAGCAGTCTCAACACAAAGAGAATATTGATGGATTTACTATGAATAAAGAAAATGTTTGCCTAACAGCCCTCCCCTCTTCCTCTCCTGTTCCTGCAGGCTGAGCTGACGTTCTGCACAGGGGACATCATTACTGTCTTTGGTGAAATTGATGAAGATGGATTTTACTATGTAAGTTGGCTTCTGTCTGCTACAGTCTCTTAGAGCAACCCGTTAGTGATTAAGTGACAGCAGGAGGGCAGGTCGCAAGTCCAGGTAACCACGTTGTGGGAAGAGCTGTGATCCTACTGTGACAAAAAGGCCAAGCTGCACAGTCTGCCTGGGAGCAGGTAAAGCGGGGTTGGTGACTCAGCTCACCACCCGACTGTTAGAGAGCAAAGCTGCTGTCCCTAACCCAGCAGTCCCTTAAGCACGGCTGAATTTGTCATTCCTTTAAGAGGAGAGAGTGCAGCCATGGTAGACAATGCCCCCGCGTTGTTTGCTCAACAGTTAAGTTGATAGTAGCTCTCAACCAGCATCTTGCACTAGGGTTGTGTTTGTGGCGTGCAGTGGCTGTAGAAAACAGGCCCAGACATTCACTGAAATGTTCATCACGTTGCAGGGTGAACTGAATGGACAAAAGGGGCTGGTTCCTTCCAACTTTCTTGAAGAAGTGCCTGACGATGTCGAAGTCTATCTCTCTGACGCGCCCTTGCGATACGTTCACGATACACCGATGCGTACAAAAGCAAAAAGGGTAAGCAACTGACTAAAAATCTTGAGTTTTTTATTTTCCATTCCATTCTGTCTCATGTATAATTTAGACATTATTTTTAACATTTTTAATCCATTTGCCCATTTAAGATTAACTTCCAAATATATAAAATGAAACGTAAAGAAAAGCGATGCGACTGAGCCTTCTGCTAGCTCAGTTTACTTGTTAATGAAGAAACTAAATTTACCATTTAATTGCAGTCCTTACAGTACCTTCAGCTATAAGTTGAGTTTAAGCAGCTTTTCCCTGGATAGAGTAGTTAACTTCTAAACTACACTTCCTACTGGCAGTATCCCAGTGAAAGCAAAAGCTCTTGTGGACAAAAGCCTGGTACGAGCGTTCCTTTGCATCCAAAGTGTAAATGCAGCTGACGGGCAGGGGCCTCCTTTTAATCCTTATGACTTCTTATTCCAAGTGGCATTAGTAATTGCCAGAGACTTCTCTTTTATGAAAGACTAATCATGTTTAGAGTATCTCATTTTTTGTTTTGTTTCATCACTGCAATACTTTTATATATTATATATTTTATATATATTTTTATTTCTTTGCTCATCTGCTTGGAAACAGAAGAAGAGTGTTCATTTCACACCTTAATAAGGCAATGTAGCCTTCACGTAAGTGAGCAACTGAAGATACCAATAGAGATTTCAATTAAAGCTACCTGGCTATCTAATGCAAGTCTTGAAACTAATTGTGGGGAGAAAAAAGAAAAAAAAGAAAGAAATATGTCTCCAAAATCCTTGGCCACAGAACAGGCTGTATGCATGTACTGTATCTGGTCAATCCCTCTAGCTGTTCTAGGAGACAAATCCTTTCAAAAGGAATCCTTAGAAATAAGTCAATTAGACTTCACTTGATGAAGGTCAAAGTTTGGAACATATTTCTTCATGAGCTAAATGTTTATGTTTACATAGAAAGGAGCGTTTGCTGTCTAACTACCCTACAAACACAAGCTGCATATTGCATTGTTAGCCAACAGGGGATCTGAAAATTCCAAGCTCCAATATCACGAGAAAAGCACAACACCCCTAACCCTTAAAGCACCTACAAGCAAATGTAAGCTGATACGTGCGGTAGTTTACAAGGGTATAGTTGGTTTTTGAAACTCATTACACTCAAAGCTACAAATTGTCTGCCTTAAAATGTGTTTTCCATAATCGATTATACCCCAGTTTGCCTAAGACCAACTATCAACAGTTCAGACAAAACCCCCTCCTCTGGTTCGATTTACTCGGTTGTCCCAGCAGCGCACGTTTGAAATGCCAGCAACTGTTTGGTTTACCAATGCAATACAAGTCTCAGTATGAAGCATGCAGCTCACTGGATGAATGCATTAGACTAAATACATGGTATCTTCAGGTGTACGTTGGGGTGCTTTACCAAGTTGTTTTCTTTTTCATTAGAATTAGACCTTGATTTAAAATCAAAGTAGGCTTGAAGCCCCTTTGCTTAACTCACTGTTGCACAAGCCAGTAAACTGCTACTGTTTTACCTTGACCTACAAGCTACCAGGGGTCCCTAAGGCATGGATAGGAAAATATCATCTTAAGTGACAGTATCACTCTAGTTAGGGTAGGCTGATTAGAAGTAGTTTTAGCATTTTCATTCAAGTGCTTTTGATGATTAAACAAAAATTAGCTGTTTAAAATATTTAGGAATGCTGTCATCTAACTATGGTACAAGTGCTCACCGCCATTCAGCAACCTCATAGCTGCAGCATACACATCAAGCAGCCAGGGTCTTTAAGCTTTCTTTGATTGTGATTAAGGTTCATTTTAGCTTTTTCTTTTTCCTTTTTTCTATTTTTTTTTAAGCCAGTGTGCCATCTTCTCAAATATGTACATAAACTTTGCTAGCCAATGTAAAGAAATGGCATTTAAAAGACATTTAAATAAGTGATCGAGTAGCATTTTAAGTGATTTCTTCTGCAAAGCTTGGCTTCTATAGATTACTAACCTGTAGTAATTAACACATTTATTTTTCTTACCTCTATAGCTAATAATATCCCCCTTCATCTTTGTACTATCACGAGTACTGAAACGCAAAAGCAGTTTTGTGGCTTTTGTGGCCAGATCTGTGGCAAAACAAGTGTATCCAACCCTTCCTTTTACAACGTAGAACCAAAGCAGGGCTCCGCTGGAGCTGTTCCTGCTCTCTGTTCCATAAGCCCGTATGGTATTTTAAGCCACAGAGCAGAAAGGCACCGCCCCTTTTGTTTAAGTGGGAAATGGGACAAGTGATGTTACCAACTTTCTTAATGCTAATAGCTTTTAAGCTTTCAAACATTCAATAAATTATAACAATGTACCTAATAGGTTCCTCCTGAGAATACAGGTACATCCCGGAGAGCACCATCCCCCACAGTTCATCTCCATTCTGGGTCACCTACGTCACCTATGGGTTCTGGTAGTCCCGGGAGAGGCAGGGATATGTCCTCGAAAAAGAAAAAGGGGCTGCTTTCCAAAGGCAAGAAACTGCTGAAAAAGCTTGGTGCAGTGAAATGATTCATGTACTCCTGGACAACTTGTAAAGCTTCCAGTCTGTGTATTTTTTTTCTTTCTTTTTTTTTTTTTTAACGTCAAAACTAGGGCTTTCATGACTATGCAGTACAACTTTACCAAACTTTTGCATTTTTAACTGACATCAATAGAATCATGTGAATTGCTTAATCAGAACAGCAAGAAAAAAAGCAAGTGGATGTGTTGTTGCAAATACCTTTTCTTCCTTTAAAAATAAAAATAAATTTTGGTGGGATTAAGACCAGAAGAACATGGGTTTACTTGAAGTCAACTCAACACCGGCAACTCCACTGGACAAATCTCAGCCTTTAGTCTCCTTTACCCATGAGTGGGGGGAAGAAAATTCTATTCAGTGATTCCTGGTTGAGAGAGATTACCCCCTACGACCAACCTTTATCGTAAACAAAAATGGTCTTGAAACTCCTAGTTTAATCAGCCTTGATGTTTGCCTTATTAATGCACAATGATTTGTACTGTCTAATAAATATACAGCGTATACTTTGTATGTACTGTGTATTCAGCTGTCTTCATCTTCCCTACCACACAGTAATTTAACATCCAGTTCTATGTTACTGACTCCATTCAATGTCTGATGTAACTCCTGGGAGTTTGAAAATGCTGTGCAAAACGCTTTCTCTTTTTTGCCTTTTTTTTTCCCCCCCAAAACCCTTGTATTGATTTCTTTTGTAAACATTTTAACTATCAGATAGCGTATGTCACTCAGAGAACCACCCAGTGTCAACCCTACAGCTGCTCCTTTGGGAGTTCCTGGTTCACTCTCCTAAATTACCAGGGGAAAAAATAAAAAACAAACAGCAACAACAAAAGAACTCCACAACAAAAATCTTTTACTCCCCAACTTTTTTTCCTGTGGAGGTACAGCCCTTAGTTACAAGGTATTTTCATACAGCTGATGTCAGATTCAAGATAAAGTGCATGTCTAGAGTAGAAAATTGTGTTACCTACACAAGCCACAGCCAAGAGAAAGGCTGCAACAGGCGAGAATCGATGATCAACTGCAATATTGGCATCTCCAGAAAACCAATCTTCCACACTGATGGCAGTCATTGGCTGTTACTATTTTGTAATTCTTGTCCATTTGTAAATTGTTTTTACTGTTTATACATACTTTTCAGACTGCCTTTCTTTTTGTAATTTATGGAAGGTTTATAAACGAATGCTCAAAGCTTCCCCATTGTGTCTTCAGATAATAATGTAAATTACTGTAAGATACCGTGTGCTAGGTAACATTTAATTAAAGAAAATAACTGGCCCAAATTTGTGGTAAAGTACTGTGTGAGTGTGTGCATGTGTACAACTGTTGTGTATTATATTTTATATAAATAAATCATTTGATATTTTGTAGAGTGCAGTATGTTTCATGATCCTCCTGTATCAGCTGGTGGTACAGCGTCAGCCTTTTCTCACCTCCAAAAAACCAGACAGGTGTGAGAGGGCAGCCCAGGTAGGATTGTTCAGCATGCACGGTGGCGTGAGCTCCACCTTCAGCCACTGCACCCACATGGAGAAGGAAGAGCCTGCAGAGCCCAGTTCCTGTTCTACTGCCCTCCGATGACAGAAACCAGATCAGAATGACCACCCACCACAGGGCTAACTGAGCAGTGATACAGAATTAGGAAAAAAATACAAACCACTAAGTAGCTAACAGGGAAGGCTACTGCTGCATGGCATCAAAGATCAAATGATTTGCTAAAGCCCCACTCTGGCTCATCATCACAAATTTCAGGTGGCAGGAAGAGGTTGGTACACTTCTCTCATCCTGGGAAGGAAAAAAAGCCTGAACGGAATACAAATTCTAAAGCTGCCTTGTTTTTCAGGCCTGTGGTTGGCTGCTTTAGTTTACTGCAGAGTAAAGGCTCGTCTAAGTGCAAGATGCCACTTTTCCAGAGGGAAGGAAGGATTAGAAAGTTACTCTAGCTCTGTCACACAGTGCAGGCCCAAAGTACATATACAAATATGGCTAACGACTGAACAAGCAAGGATTAGAGGAACAACTTTATTTAACTCTGAGGAAACAACGTTCACAACAAGTTAGTGAAATAAAACAGTACTAATCCAAATGCTTCAACATGCACCAGTAGGCCTCTGCACCTGGTAATGCAGAAGTCTGCAATCAGTTCCAGCAACACAGCTGCTGTTTGGTTTACCCATGAAGCTACTCCTGCTCAACAGTCACCAATGAACATCTTGAAAGTACAATACAAACCAGGGCCTAAACACCTGCCAGTACTTTGAACTGCACAGCCAAACCAACCAGGAGTAGCAATACCACACTGCTGTTCTTTGAGGGAACTTATTTTTCTCATGTAACAAGCACACAGTTAAACAGTAGCAAAGAAAGTGGAGTTCATTCTGGTGAGGAATGTGCAGTTGTCTAGAACAACAACTTACACCGTGTAGTGAACATGAAGTTACCAGGGTAAGAAAAAGCCTGTCAGTGGCTAGTCCACTCTTGGTCAAAGCGATCCTTTCTGTGAGGACCATCCCACAGCCTCAGACAATACAGGTGTCCCTAGAGCTGTGGTAAGAACCAGAATGCATTCTGCCTCTGACACTCACTCCTGAAACCCTGGTGTACGCAGACCTTCTGCCTCAGACCTTCCTCCTCAGCTGTGCCAGTCTGAGAAACGTCCACTTCATGTCCCTCCGCTATGAGGGAGACACAAGTGAGCACAACAGTTTCTTGCAATCACTTACCCGGGCAGGTATTACAAACCCTTCCACAGCTTTTGGCGTGCCAAGCAATCTTAAACCAAAGCCCTGATAACCAAGAACATCTTTCTAAGACAGAAAATAGTTTACAAGGCAGAATTTTGCCCTCATTTTAATAGCCAAGAAAAACAGAAGCAACAGTTGCAATTTGAAAACAAAGTGTAATGTGCTAGCTGGAGAAGTTTGGGCTTTGGTCTACATCACTAAGTATAATATTGTATGCTACAAATAATTGTGTAAGACTTCCCCAAAACATCAATAAAAATAAGAACAACTGGTAATCTTTATAAAGAATCCCAGAAACACTTCAGTAAATAAGGAAAACTCTTGTCGCTTTTATAGCGAGCAGAGATCTACTCAAAAATGCAGATTTTCCATCTTAAGCTTCTTCCTGCTACAACAAAAGTAAAGTCCCACAACTGCACCTACTCATTATATCAGGCACATGTCTCTTAAGAAAACCAAACAAGCCAAAACACAACCCCATGCAAAACCCCAAACAATTCTACATGCCCTAGAAAGGAACTACACTTAGCAGGTAACTCAGCTTCAAAGATAATAAAGCCTGTCAGAAAGCAACAGGCTTGGTTCTCTGTGAATACTCTGACCGACGAGGAAAGCCAATTTATGGGCATACTGGCAAGGAGCAGGTACTCTGATAACACCCTGCGGAAGACAAGGAGGAACAAAAAAAGAGAACAGTGTTAATTTTCCAGTCCTTTAAATAAGCAGGCACTGTAACAGAGAGAGCCCAGCATTCCAGCGTCTGGATATGTCACATTTCTATTCCCTGTAGTTTATGCTGATTTGCAAAAACAAAAGTACACAAACTAAACAGGAAAAAAAAAAGATGCAAAAAACTTCCCAACTCTATTCCCCTCCTCACTCCAAAAAAGCCTCTTGTGCAGGTCTACATTTGATACTGGATGTCACAGAAGGTGGAGCATGGGCACATGACGTGGAAGATTCATGGTTAGTGAACTGACAAATGTAAAGCACACCTTGGGTGTGAGCTGGCCCTGTGCTGAACTTGGTATGAAACAGAAACAGCCTCAAAGGGGAGGAATACAACTCCATCTCCACTTAAAGGAGGGAGTACTTCTGCAGGTAGGAAATAATCATTTCAGGTTTGCTTTTGACATAGAACTTGGGAATACTACTCAAAACAAGCATTTCCTACTGAATATAAAAGATATTGATCTTCAGAGAGATGGGAGTTATAGAATGTCTAGTTCTCCACACCAAGAGGCATACGGGCAGGCTTCCTGGATCTGGACGGGTGTTTTACCAATACCTTTTTCCACATTCTTGCGGGTTGTTACTGCATCGAGATGTGTAACCTTAGAAGAAAAATACTGTGATTTCCCAGAGGAAATACTTACCGACCAGTTATAGTACATGTGGCAAAGTTTGTAGGTTAAACGCTGTATGTGATCTGGTTTCAGTTTGCTAGTGTCATAAATTACATTGTAATGAGTGGGTGAAACACAACCGCTTCTGACTGCCTGACTCACGATAAAGAAATCGTACCTGGAAGAGAGAAAACAAAACCCCAAAGGCTGATACAGCAAGGGACGACTTTCTTAGAAAAATGAATATCCTCACAAACTTCTCTTAGTTTCCTCAACTCACTTTATGCAAATTGAGTAAGCCCCAAAAGTATGCCTGTGCTTTGGTCACAAAATAAGCAGTTTCCTCTATTTCTGAAAGGCCAGATGATCTGGAAGAATGTAAATAAGATTATTAATTGGAACAGGTCTTAAGACCATGAAGATCTTAACCACTCATCATACACAAGCTTTTCTCCAGATTACCACCCTGTACAAGTACTTTACTCATGCTCAGCTACTCGAGCAGCCTGAGCCATGTTTGGATGTTTGTCACCTGCAGTGAGTTGGTAAAATACAAAAAACAAAAGACAAAACTATCTCTCGGGACCCTCACGCTGCCACCAATGCCTGCATTGTTCCCCATGAGCTCCACTGTCCCTTGACCAAAGTCAAACCTTTATCACAGCTGGAGTAAGCTTTACAATGCCCAGGTGCCTGACCCGCGTGTCCTCCATTAGCAGGCTGCCAGCACGGGGAGAATGTTAGTTCTGTAATAACTCACCACTCTGGTCTGGTAACCTCCACGTCAACAACAGTTCCAGGGGGTGGGTTTTGAAGCGCTGTGCCAGAGTGGGTGAAGAACCGGGTATTCACTCGTTTCTTCACAACTATCACAGTAAGTCTTGGACTAAAATAAAGGAAAGAAAAAAACAAAACAATCTTGGAAAATGGTACTGAGAGTACTACAGGAGCATATTCTTTAGAGCTTCAAATCAAAAGCAATTTCAGAGTTCTCCAGGACATTAATTTCATGTATAAGTCTTCACTAATGCACTGATTTAAATTAAATAGGACTTTGTTCTTAATTTTAGCTTTTTGGTTTCAGGTGCAGCTTTGATACTATTTCTCACCAATCCAGCTTCTATTTAACTTCACAGGGAGACACAAAATAGACCATAAAGGGATCTTCTCAATATAGATCAAATTTTTACTCTCTCTCTCATCTTTTCACATAGAAAACACTGTTTTAACAGTATTTTTGGTAAAGCCTTTAAGGGAATCTAAACAGAAGTAAGCTCTTCAATTCCTACTAGATGTAACTTTGTGCTCCTCTTGCCTGCAGTGTCAGGAAGTATTTTCACTTTTCAGAGCAAACTAAGAAAACAAGTCACTGCAGCTGGTTAAGTTTTAAAGCACAACATTGAAAACTGCAGAACATGACTGGACAACAGACAGACCTTTCAGAAGCAGAAAGAAAAACCCGGACCTACTGGACACGTATCATAGTAACCAGGCTACAGTCAACTAGCTGGAAAAAAAGTATAGATTACCATATACATCCAGAGTGCCTAGAGAGTATATCCATATGTCCGTGCCTTGAATACTCATCTGGTAAAAAAACTAAAAAAATTTGCCTACTATATTACGAGTTGGGTATCTCAAATCACCTGAATAATCATCATAAAAGCAGCTCTTTGAGCTCAACTAAAAATAATTAAGGATGAAAAGACGAACAGAATCTTCATCCACAAGCACTTCTGTATCCCAGTGTGCACTTCTTTTGCTGTATAAAAAAAGGGGCTGATGAGCACAGACTTACCTGTAGTCTTTACCAACACTCTTCAAGCAATCCAGAAACTGAGGCACTTCGTAATTAACCAGAGTGCTTAGCTGTCCATCTCCTACACCGTCACGGTACACGATAATACGCGAGGGCAGATACATGTTCCATCTGAACCAGTCTCTTAGAGCAGCTTAAAAACAATTAAAATCGCAAAAGCTGTTAGCTACAGTCACAGTTCATTCCAGAGCAAAAATGCATTTTTATTACTGGAAGAACGGCAGCAAGTTCTGAATATGGAAATCAGTGAAAGAATGTACACAAAATGCTATTAATTTCCAGCAATATTTCCAGCTGTATTTATCTTAAGCTGTTTTTATCTAAGAGGAACAGCTAACATCTGCCCTGAAGGAAGCTGAAGAGGTGTGTGTTTTGAGAAAGCTGAACAGTCATTCCTTAGATCTAGCTCAACGAGAGCAGAAAGCCCTCCCTTACTTTGCAAGCAGGCTTTAAGCCCATCCACAACTTCTTGCCCACGACCTTGAACAACACAGCGAGAGAACCACCTGTGAAGAATAAAATAAAAGATGATGATCAAAGTATTTCCCAAGCTTGCTTCAATTAATTTTCTTTTTTAAAATGGCTATGACCACTTAAGTCCTTATGGCTACTGTGGGTCAGGGCAGTCAAGCAAGAGCTGCTGTACAAGATTTCCCTTGCAAAGCCCTGTGGCAGACAAATGCCTTGTCACCGTGTGCAATTCCCAAGTCAGCTCAAAAGGCAGAAGAGCCTGTCATTGCAATGCCCTCGGTTCATCCCAGCCCTTGCCCCACCATTTGCCCCCCTTCCTAAGCACTGTGGAAGATGGACAAGGCTATTCCTTAAGGGATGCAGTGGAAGAAGTAATTCACAACACACAGTTACTATTAACAAAGTACAGTAAATCAATCTGGGTACTGTCATGCTGGCCTGTCACATACAAGCTATTTTTCAGGTAAAGGAGAGATAAAGATTATTTAATTTTTGGGGGGTATTCAAATCTTACCGTGTCATTGTTTGATTCAGGCTAGCAACAAATCCTGCAATTGACTGCTTTCCCGATGCAGTGTCGTGGTAACAATCAATTCCCACAATCATTACCTGTTTCAGCTTAAGAGGAACCAATAGCAACATGTATTAGTACATGGCCATGAGCACTCAGTTCTTGGTTAAACATCTATGTAATATTGAACTTGATGCCTCTTCTCAGACACAAAAAAAATCTACACAAAGAATACTCAACTTTCTTTTTGGAGGAAGAGGGCTTGCTTTTTAAGTAAGGCTCAATACAGAAAACAGTACCCTTTCAAAAAAATTACTTACTGGAATCTCAACAGTCCAAAGCTCTCCACCCATTTTGCAGTTCATTTGTAAGGCAATTTTTGTTGCTACAGCCATAGCAGTCTGAGGCTTGCTTAAAGTACGAGCAAGCACGCACTGACTTGGAATGGGACAATCTGTACATAAGTATTTCTTGATAGAATCATATTTATCCTTTCGGGAACTAGACAAAAGACAAACTGCCTTTAAAGGAAAAAAAAAAGTTAGATAAAACTGAGAATGCAGTTTCTTACAACAGCTGTAGTTCTTTAGGAAAAGTTTCTTAGGATCAAAAGAAATATTCAAGTGTGCATAGTGAAAGAAATACCCAAAAAGTTTCAGTGTCTATAGTTCAACGGCTGTTTTCCAGGATACTCATAGTTAGCCTGGGGTTTGAGCAGGAGTAGGTATGTAGTAGATACTCAGAAGCCATTAATTTTCTGAGAATGAATCCCACTAATCTTAAAACACCAATCACAAGAGATTAACGTGATTTGAAATCATCGATTCATATACATACTATTTTTGTTTCAGGGGTAACACTTTGCTGTAAAGCCCTTAAATAAGCTTCTGTTTTATCATCTACTTCAATCCTGAAAAGGAAGAGAAAAAGTGCTTATGGAAAAAAGAAACCTAACAGCTATTGAAACTTCAGTAAAAACATAGATGCTCATTATGCATCAGTACTGTATGAAGGATCACATGTCTAGCTATTAATAAACACACAATATTCACACATTTTGAAGATTAAGACAAATCATAGAATGTTTTCGGCTGGAAGGGACCTCTAGAGGTCATCTGGTCCAACCTCCCCACACAAGCAGGGACATCTCTACCTAGGGCAGGTTGCTCAGAGCCTCATCATCCCCCAGCTTAGGCTTCCAAGAGCAATGAAATTCTAAGTTAAAAGCAAGCACAGGTTCTCAAAGGAACATATCTGCAACAAGAACAAATCCGAATACATCTAAGTCAGAAAGAAAATATGTATTCCTCCTTGTGTTAAGTATAGCTCCACTTGAGAAGGTTTTGCTCAATGACTGTATGTCTAATACTGTTTGTTTTTGGCATGCTTTAACCCCTAGTCAAAGCTCTCACAAATAAAAGCAGGAGTAAGAATGTCAGTCAGTAAAGAAAACTGAAAAATTTACATACTGAAAGCAATTGTGTTTCCTTAAAAACCTCACAAAAGTCAGCAGTGTCACATATGGTACTCTCTCCTCACTTAACAAGCTAAGCATGCTAGGAGCTGAGTATACTTTGAGTACACAGTGATTCTTCCATCAGCTTTCTGATGACACTTACATGGTCGCCTTGTTCATTCTGATTCCCATAGATGGTGTGACTTTAAACAGATTCTGAAGTAATGCACTAGCACAATCATAGTTGCGTCGTGTGTATATTAATAACCAGTTGTCCAGAGGCTTTGAACTGATTAAGGGAGCTCCCCTAGTTTCCTTTGACCAATCAGCAAAATGAGGATTGTAATCAGACTGTGAATAAGAGAGAGAGAGAGGAAATAAATAAATAAATCAGCATCTGACCAAACAAGCTATCCCACAACTACTTCCCCATGCACTTCAAGAAGACTGTTAACAGTTCTGCACGGAACATATGGCTTGATTTGTATCTGTTCTTTTACTGCTATTGTCAGCTAATGTAAAGTCAGGTTTATCCAGTCCTTTTGAGAAATCCTACACTCTTCATGTGTTTCATTCACAACTGTGCAGATACTTATTGTTAGCCCAGGTAAGCTGATAATATATTCTGCACAGATTTTGTACTACAAAGACATAGCTGATATGCATCGACTTTTCCTCCATTTTTCTAAGAAGGTGACTGCTTGAGAAAAATAAAAGTATTATTAGAAAGAAGATATCAGATTTTTTCAACAACAAGATTTTTGAAAGCTTTACCAAATACACAGACCAAAGATTTCCATCTAGCATCCACTCAATACAAACTAGGGGACAATTATATAATATTTTATGGCAATCTATGACTTAATTGAAATCTAAGTTTTTCGTACTGAAGGGTGACCCCACCTTTAAATGAACAGATATTGTATGTGTTCTACTTATTGAAGTGACATAATTAAAGCTGTGCTGTTTTAATAAATGGAAGTAATTAGAAAAACCTCTGGTCTCCTAGTTTGGTCTGAAATGACTTAGTTTAGACAAAGGGACTATCAGGGGTTTCTAAACTGAACTTGTAAACAATTTAAGAAGTCTGTGGAGAAAAACTTGTGTGTAACACATAATCCTTCATTTATAAACCAACAAGTAATATATTCTTCCTTAAGAACTTGCTTCATCGGTGAGAGATTCAGAAGATTTTAGAAGTTGTTTTATTTACCACTTTTCCTGACTGGAAGATCTTTTCTCCTTGAACAACTCTTCCCGTAAAGGATAATAAATTTGAATCAAAGCTTAAACCCCAGTCCCGGAGTTCCTTCTGAACATTGTCATCCCTGTTTGAAAACAAGATTTAAACAAAAAGACATTTGTTCTTGCTTAGACTTTTTTAAAACCAGTAAGATTTCTGAAGTATTGTGGCAAAAAAAGTTTATCATATGATTTTTTTATGACAATGGAGTACAGAAGATATCAAGGTAGCATACTTTCGGATGTAATCAGTAAGCCTTCCAATCTGACATTGCCTTTTCTCAGGAGGCAGTCGTGTGTGAACAGACAAGTCTTTCATCATATTAAAGTCATTACGCATCTTCTCAGTCAATCCTGTCAACAGCAAAATCTTTTTGTGAGTGAAAGTTAGACAAAGGCCTAAGAAAAGTAAACTTGCAAGTTCTGCAGATTGATTGTGCATGTACTGCAGACACAAAGCGGTGTCAGAAGTAATCAAGGTGTTGAGTTGCTCCCCGTACACACATTTCCATCTGTATAGAAAAAAAAATCTGGATTTTGCACTTGAGTGCAAACAACAGAAGACATACAGCTGTTTACTTACATTTCCAAAGAAAAACACAAGTGCCAAGGTGGACAGGTACTGTTAGTGCAAAGTGAGCACTAATTTCTGTACATAAAGCCTGTGCAACATCAAAACCCCTCAACCTTTTCATCCTCATTTAAATACTTCTAGCTACAAAATTTGTTTCTAAACTCACATTTATACAAACAAAATATTTCTACTTAACTTGGCAAGAGGCTGCTGTCAGCAGGTACCATGATTTGACAGATGCTTTGGTTTGAAAAAATGCTACAGTACCTGTTAGGAAGCAGAGCTCTGGAATTAGAACCACAGGTCCTGCCATGATGTTTCCACTCTTCTTCCTGAACTGACTGATCAAGACGGGTTGGTTCAAGTCAGTAATTTCTTGATTGTATTGCTGTATTAGAAACACATATGGTATGTTAGTTTACTCATAACAAACACCCAGTTTCCTTAATAGTAGCACTCACTTTAGGAAACAAGTATTTTTCCTGAAACAAACAAAAGCAAGACAAGCAGCAACTTCCTTCATTTAGTACATCTAACTTGAGAGGAACTGGCTTTGTCAGAAAAGGACAAACAAGGAAGCACTGTTCTCCCTGCCAGCACCATCAAATCACTGACTTGTAAGAGACAATAGACACAGTGCTTCTGCCTTGCCTGAGGTAGCAGCACCCAGAGTATTTCACTCAAGATTAGGATGCTCATTCCTGTTCAGTTAGCAGACAAGGTTCCTGCCCTAGAGAAATTTAATTTAAGACATCTGAAGAATCAAACAAGATTCCAAGTGAAGTTACTGAAATTCAACCCCCCTGCAATCCTTCCTTGCATCTGGCAAGAGTTGGTCTGTCTTTAGTTTAGAAGAAAATAAAAACCACAAAAAGGTAACACAAACTGACAGTCAACATACTTTGTAGCTTAACTTTTCCTTATTTTGAAATACTATCCTTTGGACGGTTTCTGGGGTGTGGTTCTCTTCAAGAGAGACCACAGAGAAAATTTATCATTTATAAACTCCATCCTGAACTACGATAGATAATATAAATTTTGCTTCTAGTTTATTAAGTCTGATCCTGTTTTACAGCAGAAAGCAGTGTGCAGGAAGATTTCACAATTACAGTGGCAGGCCACCACAGCAGAGAGGGTAAAGCTATGAAAGACATACACCAGCTTTGTTTCATAGAACCAAATGTAATCACAGAGCAATTTCTCTTAAGATGACCATCCACGCATTCCACCTCCAGTAAATTATCAACAAACTTGCTAAGGGTACACTCTGCCCCATTATCCATGTCCTTAATGAAGATGTTAAACAGGACTGGACCTCTGGGGCACATACACTGCTAGTTACTGGACTCCAAACCTGGTTACCAGGGGCCTTCCCTCACTCACAGCAGGGAGGTCAAATTTTCTCTAGTTTCCTTTTGTCATTTACACAACTATAGAAGCCCTTCCTGTTGCCTTTAACATTCATGGCCAGATTCAATTACAGGTGGGCTTTGGCTCTCCTAACCTCATTCAGGCATGCTGGGACAATGTCTCTGTATTCCTCCCAGATTCCCTGTCCCTGCTTCCACCTTCTATATGCTTCCAGTTTGAGCCTTCCCAGGAGCTCCTTCTTCACCCATGCGGGCCTTCTGGCATTTGTCCCTGACCAACAGCTCTTTAGATGAACTACTCATGCTGAATCACACTGCGCATGTTACTTACTTATTTCAGATTACATGGCATCCATTAAAAATAAAATTCTACTAGAGAAACTTATGTATTACAAATCCCCACATCCTGAGTAAACCTCTATCAATGCTGTAATGTTTAAGTTAAAGCATAATGTGCACACTGACAGTTAAGCATCCATACCTTTTTGTAGTAGTCCACATAGCTGATCTCCGAACCATCTGATTTTCTAAAGGTAGACCGTGGACTGGCGTTCCAGTCAATGTCATCAATTCTGTATGTTCTGTTATTGTACCTAAATAAACAAATTAATCAGGGGTTTTAAAACTCTTAACTCAAACAGAAAAGAAACAGAACTGTGGGATGAAAAATGTCAATAGCAATCCTTATGCAAGTTGAAATTTTTGCTCCTATCAGCAACAACAAATTCAAATTTCCAACTGTAACAGGTTACCAACTCTACTAAAAGCTAAACTTTAATAAAACTAACTGAAACCAGAATTAATCCAGTACGTACTTCCTCCTTTTGTAAATGCTGTCACCTTGATTAGTTTGCTAGCTTGACAACGGTATCATTTGCCTGCTTTCTGAAGCTTTGTTTTATACTTCAGAACATGGAAGACCAAACAATAAATAGATCTCTAAGATGAAACAGTGCAAAGAGACTTACTTTGTAAGAACAACTAAGCCTATCAACTCATTAGCACAGGCTTCTTTAAATCTTTGCTCTTCAACCTGGTAATACAGACTGTATATAGAATCCAACACTGTTTCACTGCGAAGAACCTTATGGCTCACATCTACACATAACATAATGCTTTCCTCATACTGGAGGATAGAGCTTGTGAAGCCTGGCCAAACCATCAACCTGTTAAAAGAAAGCATACAGAATCTTTACATGGTTTTAAAGAATCTCTCTCTCCCCTCCACCTTCCCAGACACCAGAAAGCAGTCAAGCCAAAGAAACCATTACACAAATATAAACAAGTTCCCAAAAGTTAACAAAATGAAAAATGTTTTACAGGCCGGTATCACTAGCCAAAGATAAAAGAAGATAAATGATGTAGCAATGTAACTGATATGAAAGAAAGGATCCACTAAAACCTAAGAAATTCATTTCACTCTACTAATTTAAAATATCTTATATACAAAGGGTATGGATATTCAAAACACTTTAAAGAGATCAATACACAGCAAAACAACAGAGCAGTATCACAATATCATCCTTTCTCTCTGCACCACTCTTAAATCAGAGTATTTTTTTGCCAAACCTGTGATTAGGGATGACGATTGGGTCATTGGGGTTATAATAATTACGTCCAATCTGCTGCAAATTCAGCATCTTCAAAAGCCTAGAAGATGAAATACAGATATCATTTATCATTATTATTCTGTTTCTCAAACTACACATGGTTCCAACCCTCTGCACAACCTCACTTCCTACTCACCTAACTACATAAAACAGTCACGAATGTGAACTCTTCATTAAACTTGATTTAGAAAGGCCCTGAACACTTACAAATGACAATTACTCAGTTGAAAATAGATTAGTATACAACCCAACTCTTCTCCAACCAGCTGAAGATAGCGGTCTAAACGAGCTATTATTTCACATGAACCGGGCAGTCCAAGTACCAAGGTTCAGTGGAAAGACTACAGCAAAAAAAAAAGTAATTTGCAAGTGCAAAGTCTTGAACTAGTATTTTATTTAAGAGGCAAATCCAGAGACACAAAAGGAGAGCAGAAGAAGGACTAACTGCCCACAACAGTTAGCAGTCCAGTGTGTATCTGCTTGCTGAGGGAAAAGGCATAAACTTATTTCACACTAACACGTGCCTGAAACAGGCATACAACTACACATTCAAATGTCAGATGTGGTCAGCCACACAGTAATGGTTGCTACAAAAGCTTAAAAATTCACATCTGGAATATTGATTTGTAGTCTGTTCTTTGGAAAGGAAAATCTTAAGTCAGTTTTAGAATTACTTTTATAAAAACACAACTTGGACAGCAAACCTTCTAAAAATGATGTTGTAAAATTGCAGACACGTAGGTGAAGAAGGTGGCAACTCATTAGTCAATGTGATAGTTATCTTCACATCCTCTCCATTTCGAGTCCTACTAAACACTTCATTAACCTGAGAAAGTGAAGCTAGGTTAATAAAACTAGAGGCAAACAGGGCTATATCAGGACTTTGCTCCATTAATATAAAATTGGACTTACGCATTTAAGATTTTAAGTAATAATTCAAGACTCAGCTGAAGAATTTGATTTCCTACTATGACTCAAACAACAACCTAAAATGGTTTGTTCATTTGGGGAAGACAAGTGGAATGGAGGCTATCATCAAATCAGCTGAATTTGAGCCAAAGATCATTTCACAGTTACCATCACAGGAAAAAAGACTCAGCTTGCAGAAATAAAGTTAGTACGTTGCCAGTTAATACATATTAATTGCTGATTCGGGTACTGGAAGGCAGTAAGATAAGCATTAAAACACAAAGTGAAAACATCTTTCCCCTCTCCTTTTTTCCAGGCTCAACTTCACTCTAGACCCATCTGCCCTGCTCTGTTTACACCACTGGTTACCATCAGTCCCTTCAGAGGGGCACAAGGGGCCAGGGGACACAAAGGTCACCATCAGTACATGGCATTTTCCCCTGGATACTCCTTTCTCAGCTTTCTGTTCTGCTCTGGCATTTTTTTCCCCCCCCCCATTTTGAATACACAGAGGTGACATCAACTTCACTGATAGTCTGAGCTTTGGTCTGTGGTGAGTCTGTTGTGAAGCCAGCTGGAAATGTCTAGAGCACAGGGCAGCCTCTAATCTCTTCCCATAGGAGTCAGCCCAGATCCCCCCAGCTACCATAACCTTGCCACTTACACCTAGCACTTCCATGTTTCAATTGTGATGGATGTTAAAATACAGAAGTTATGAAAAGATATAAGCAGAAATAAAACCAAAGGAAAAATACTGTCTCTAGTATCCACTTCTGTGCAGAGGGTTAGTCTAGCCTGCAGAACCTAAGCAAAAGAACCAGAAATTTATTAACTGATTTCTCTACACAAGTAAATTACTTTATACCAATACATTCAATCCAACTAAATGTTGCTTGTGAGATAACAATTCTCTAACTTCCCCCAGACCAGTAAGAAACATGAAGCATCATAAAATACAAGTCAAAAAGAAAAAAAAAGCATTCTGGTATCATACCTTATTCTCTAGTCTTTTTGGCAATAGTAGTATTGATCCATCAAATGCATGTGTCTTTCCAATTAGTGACTCATGCTGAAAGAGCAAAGCTGATCGAAGACGGCGTGCTTCCATCTCGGGATTATAGTCGACATGGTACTGATATAGAGCCCACTGAGGTCGAGATGTCAAACGGAAGTAGTTTGCAGTTAATTTTATTGTACTACCCGAAGAACCTAAAATCAGAGAAAAACATCTTAGTAATTAAAAAAACAGTTTCTAAGCATTCAACAGCTTTGAGAATTTTTTTAGAACTAAGGCAGACAGTAATCAGAGATCAGTTGTGTTCTGAAATTGTTCTAGCTCAGGAGGCTCTAGGAAATGCTCACACAGGCAGAGTGTTACCATAGATGCTCATTTGCTTACTGGAGCCTTTTGCAATTCCCTCAATTGTCAGGAAAACTCTCACATCAAATGAGGTAAATAAGCATTTAGATCAGTAACCTGACTCCCAAAGGACTACTGTACCAGGTGCTACAGAGATGAATTTCCACCCAAACATAAACTTCTTTTGAGGTCAAATTAATTTTTCTTTACATAAATCCTAAACATAGAACAAAAACTAACGGGATCAATCACTAGAGAGACCCACACTTTTATTCATATGCAACAGGATGACATTTATTTCAGTTTTTCAAGACTTTTTCAAACAAAAAAACCCAGAAGAGTAAGAACTAGCTCCAGATCACTTAAGTATTTCTTCACATTTTTTCATGTCTAATTTCAATTTCTTTTGCATTTAGAGACTCAAGTCTAAAACAAACAAAACCACCAACAACAAAACCAAACTAACCAACCAACCAAAAAACAAACAAAACAAAAAAAACCCCAAACACATTGCAAGGAACATTTATTTTAATTTGCTTTTCAGTATCCATTTTTGCCTGTCTGAAATGTGAAGGATGATTTACCATCAGCATACCTCTAGATAGAAAGTCTAGGTGAGAAAGAAAACAACTATACAGCTTCTGGCACAAAGTGACTTGAGCAGAACCAAGCTCTGCCATTCCTGGGCCCGTGGCATGCTCCAGTCATCATTCAAATAAGCAAAGAGGACTACAGTTGCTGCTACATTGCTGGGATGTCTCACAAAACCACTTGCAATACAAAACTACAATCAGCACAGAACCTGCACAGGTCAACATTAAGGACTGCATTCTGGCAGGACTGCAGGACCACCATGACAGCCTGCTTTTATTCCTTTCATATGCATGATTACAGCTCAAGGAAAAAAGCATTATCACCTTACATTTAAACTACAGTTTCTTCAGAAGAGGTTTCAAATTTCATTTTTATTAGGAGATCTTTATGAATTTAGGTCAACTTGTTACAAACTGGAACTTCAAGCAGGACCCTCTAGGTTTGCTTTTAGAAGTGAACATGAGGAACACAGACGGATCATTGTTTCTGTAAATAGTTGCAATTTAAAATGCTACACAATTTCTGTCTGAAGCACTTTACCATCTTACTGCTCCTCTTCACATATTGGAAGCAATTTATATCTTTTTCTAGTACACAACAAACAATATTTTTTTGCTTCCTAGGAAATACTAAAAGCAGAAACAAAACAAAACTGGTTTTCATTTCAGTTTGCTTACATGTCTATAGTCTATACTGAACATACCAGTTTTTGAATCCTGAACATGTTCTATGGTTTTCCGAGTATTTACCCCAAGGTCATGGAAATCTCGACGACGTCCACCCCTATCTGCTAAAGACAATTCCTGAAATCCCGTCGAGATGTGTAATCCTGTTGGTTTAAAATCTGACAAAGGGTAAGAATTACAATTAAGTCTAATATACAAATAAGAAGTACAATTCCATTGTTGAAAGTCATATATATATATAAAATTAAAGAGAAACCATTTCAGGTAACACATTAACTTGCTAAGGCTTACAGACAATTACCTAGTAAGCAAATAGAACAGCTCACTAGCCAGATTTTAAAAAAAAAAAAAGTAAACCCTCTAAATAAATAACCTTTTTTTTCAGCTCCAGCTGGCACTTAAATGTTTAAATACATAGTGATGGGTAAGAAAGAAAGGTATGAAACTTTGATTTCCTTATTAACATTTAAGAAAAATAATGATACATCAAAATGAAATTTACTATTGGTATTCATGCAGTTAATTATGCCAAATGATTTTTCATTTTTTTACTATTTTGAAAAGGAGATGCTACAGATGGAGTAGAGCACACTTAACGTAGTTTTCAAAAATTCCTGATTCAATTATACTGCACCTTAGAATGACAAAACTATAATCACAAGGTGTGTATAATGGACTTTTCTAAATCATAGTAATAAATCTCATTTTGAAAACAAAAAACAGAAATACAGTCTAAAAAATGTCTTAATTGCATTCTCTTCAAAACACTTGCTGTTTTGGGCAATGAACTTTTTCACCCTTTCTGACCTTCTGGCCTTCTCCTGCCTGGGTGCTGTGGAATGTTCTCAGGGCCCCTCCGTCGTCCACGGCCACCAGGTTCTTCTGATACTGATGGAGGAACAGGTAGCCCAGGAAGCTGCTGCTGCCTAGGTGCCTGACTCACCAAAGCCTGCTGAACCTGCAATAGTTGGGATCAACTTTTCCTACAGCAACTGAAGAAACAGCATACTCACAAGAGTAGAGCAAAACAAAGTCACTTAACCAAGTACAGAATGCTCAAATATCCAAGTGTAAGAGATGCAGAAGTTTAAATCTTTTTTACTACATTAAGTAGTAGAGTTTCAACTCTGTACTTCAACCTTCAAAAGAAAGGGATTCAGATTTTTTTTTTTAAGTTAATATTCATTTAACTAGTAGTAAACACAAAAATCACTTTCTAAGGCTCTAGCTAAAATTTCTGGAGTTCTCAACACCTCTGATACTTCAGGTAGCTAACTACTTCCTTTATAAAACCAGCTTTTGTAATTTTAGTCTAGTGAATAATTAATATTAAAAAGCGTTATTCCTGGTGGAACTGCAACACACAACTTTTAGCCATGAGAAATCCCACAATTCTGAGTTTGTTACCAGATTGCAATTTGTCCCACAAGTTAGTCCCTCCAGGAGTAATCAAGGTCTCAACTGTAAGCACGGAAGAGGCTGACACTCAACACAGGATAAGTAACTAACCAGGCCTCTCTCTCTAATACTCTCCATCTAATTTTTACACATTTTAAGATCTGTCAAAAGTCTACACTCTACATAATCTATAAATGCACATAAACACTACTGCAAAGATCAAATGTACACAACCCTACAGAGTATATATGAATATTATCAGAGGCCAGTATTACCACAGTAACATTATCACGTATTTTGTGATTCCTGTTGTATTCTTAAGAGCAGTTATGGGAAGATCAGTTCTGCTTCACTTCTCAGCCATTCTTAAGCTACAGTTTCACAGGGCACATATGCACAAAACAAATCCTAAACATTACTTCAAACGCATAAAGTCTGTGATATTAAAACCAAGAGGAACAGGTCAAAACACCTGCCAAACCCAGGTTTTGCCCAAATATGCATCAATAGCAGCAACAGCCTGCATCTCTGCAGGGTATCAGAGTGAACAAAGTCTACCCATTTCCACTAGTTCTATTATGACAACTCTATCACAATAGAGTACTTTTTTTTTATTAAGGAAATATTTGTGTGCTCACAAAGAGTTAATATAACTATACACGTGACAGAATACATACACACACACACAGATCATCTGACACATTAACACACGAAGTAGCTGGGCTATGACATTTCAAACTCTAGCTACGCACATTAAAAAGAAAATCCACTTACAGATGCAGCTCCCACAGACGGAAGAACAGTCTCCTGTCCTGGAGGTCTTCCTCTTGCTCTGGCTCTAGCTCTTCCAGTCATCTTCTAAGACAAACCACCTCCAGCATTAGTATTCAGTCTTCTCCTTCCCCCACCCTTATTCCAATAAACATCATGAGCAGCACTACAGCATTTGCCTTGTTCAAGTGGTTCAGTAAAGCATAACTTGCACTGAAAAATCCCCTCCCCTTGGATCTCCACACTAACACAGCCACAGGAGGTAGTATGGGGAAGGTACAACTTATTAGTCAAGTCTGAACTCAATAGCACAGCCCACAACTACACTGGAGGGCATGGCAGGATCTGCAACCGCAGCCATGCATAACTCAGGGCCTACTGATGCTTAAGTTACACTTGAAACTCATTTAAGCCTAATTGGTTACGCTATTCTAGAAGCAACGTGCACCTCACCCACAGCACAAGCCAACTCTTAACACCTGGTTAGCTCCCCGACGATGAAAACCGGCCAGAGCCCCGTTTGTCCTTTCTCCCTCCCACCAAGCAACCTGCCCTTTACGCGTGGGTTCGGCCTTAACTTCTCCACCAGCCCCAAGCAGTTCGCAGCGANTGCCGGTCCGCGGCCTGCGTACCGGCACCGCTTCTTCGGGCGGTAAATGGCACTGGCGCTGGGCGCTTACCCGATAATACTGACCCGCTGTTCTCCATGTAGGCAGGTTCAGGGGGTGTGTGTCCCCCGTGGCCTCTGGGCAGCCTGTAGCGACCCCGCCACCCCCTGCAGCGTTCGTGCCCCGGTGCCGCGCCCGTTGGCAAAGCGGGCTTCTGACGATATCCGTCACCTTCGGGAGAGAACAATTTTCCCGCTAAAAATGATTGCCTCTTCTTCCAACTTCTTGCTGAAGAAATAAATCTAAGTTAACCAGAAGGTGGAGCAATAAAACAACAAATAAAACTCCGTTTGCTTCGGTGAAGGACTGCACTCGGCAGCAAGGCTCACAAGGCTGCTGGTTAAACTCCCTGCTCTTCCAGAGCTGTGCAGAATCCAGACAGAATCTTGCTGGCAAAGGACACAATGTGATCAGCACGGGAACTGCAGAAGTGGTTTGACACAGCCCGGTTAAGCATCTGCAGCTCAAAACACATGAGCAAACATCCCCATCCAGCAGACTAGCTGAAAACATAGAAAGCACTTCTTTCCTAGGTGCCAAGGCTGATTCAGTCGCTGCAATTGATACAGAGGATCACAACTTCTATTGCAGATACTTCATCGCAAGAGACCTAGCAAATCTTGTGATTTGGACACAAGCGGCCTTAGGTGGGAATCGACTCCAGCAAGCTCTGCCAGGCTGCTGTGGAAAGACGGGATGTCTAGACAGCAGCACGGCTCAAGGGCCCAGTGCTGTTGTTTTGAAGTGGGCCTTTGCTGAAAGATTAGATGTCTGTGATGCATTTGGAGCCGCTGACTTCAAGGGACAAGAGATAACATTATCTCTCTAAAACCTTATAAAAAAACAGTCTGATCTCATGAGGTCATTTACAATTTTTCAGGTGCCTGAGTGAGGGCAGGGGTCCTTTTCCTAGTTCTCTATTATTCCAGCTAGAAATGGGGACACTGTTAACATTAATGCTTAACATAAATCATACAAAAATCTCTTTTTGTTTGATTTAGGTTGTCAGTTTGTCCCTAAAGCTGGTTTTGTTGTGCTTACTGATGTCAGCATAGCAACCCACTTGGAAGGCCAGATTCTTTTACTACTTTTAGCATGTGATAGTTACTATTCACATATAAATATGGATAAATGTCTAACAAACTCAATGCATACACATAGATGGGGCATCATCAGTGTTTCTAAGAACACTGATCACTGCTTGCCGTGGGCTCTTCATCCACAGTGGCAACTTTTATTGCTCTGCAGCTTGCAGAACTCTCCGTTGGATCAAAGGGTTAAAGCTGCAGAAATACAAGATGCAGATTTTCTTAGCTCAGCAGTAGTTAAAGATAAACAAAATATAGAGATGTTGAAGTCCTTTACGTTATGTAAATCATGAGAAAGCAGAAAGTATGTACTGGAAAGAGTTACGTTTGTTTATTCATTTAAAATATCTGCTGTCATTAATGTTTTGGGGTTTTTGTTTGTTGTTTTTTTTTAATGCCAAATTCCTTACCTTTCACTGCAGAACTTAATTATCTTTGGATGGGAGTTGTTAAAAGTACTTAATCAGACTGGCTACCTACAGCAATTCCTTGTAAAGTGAAAATAAACATCAACAATAAGCACCCTCATTTTTAAACGTGGGTTGTCAGACAGTTAATTAGTACTTAATGAAAGATTGGCTCCAATTTGTTTTTCACAGTCTTTCAGGGTTGCACTTTTTTTAATTTCTTTTTTTTTCCACGCAGTTCAAGCCCAGTTAAAGCCATGACTCTACAAGTAGACTTAATGAATTTTCAGTCAGAGGGAATGTGGAAATGGCAATGCACCAGTTGCAACAGGTGCATCATGTCCTTTGTCCTGGCTGGTTTCTCTGAAACTCAGAGAAGAACAAGATTTTGACAATGGTAACTTTGAATTTTATATTTTTTCTGTGTTGCCAAAAAACGCTACCAGTGCTGGACTTCAAGATGTGAAAACACCACATATGAAATAATTTTTTCACAGCTACTTGGCTCGTACTTTGCTTTGATGTTTGTTTTACCCGTGATGCAATTGTTTTTGCCTTCTGTCTCCTGTTGCTACAATAAGCCATTTCCCATACATGTCATCTCCAAAGGGGAAAAGACTGCATGGAAACAGAACAAAGAAAACAGAACAAAAGAAAATCAGGGATTTTTCCAAAGGCCCATTTGATGTACAAGTATAAACAGGAAAAAGATGCCTGAGGAGGTGGGAGCCAGGAACTGTACTAGCAGACAGCTGTTAACTTGTGTAGTTAGCAGCACTTTGGGATTCTGAATGGTAAATAAATAAGTTATTCCAATGCACACAGTGAAGAACATGCTCACTGGTTAAGTGTATTGCAAACTCCTAGCAATGTAAGTTGAATTCTTACCTTCATGTCTTTCTTGTAACACCAAGTCCAGGTATCAATAGCTCTTTTAGTTCTAGCCCCAGAAAAGGCAGTACCTGCAGACAGAATAAAAACATTGTCTGTTGTGATGAAGGAAAAAAAAAAAAGGAACACATCACAGCAGAAGTCAGCAATTCATACGTGAATCTAGATTTTTAAAAGCCCAACATGTTGCTCCTAAATCTTAATAAATATTTGTTTTAAAAAATTCAAACGGGAATTGCTCAAAAATAAGCTTTAAAATTCAAGTTCCTGTGGTAGGTATTAAGTATTCAACGAATCTGGACCACAGTGGGTTTACATTCTTAATTAGGTTCTTTCTAAAGTGAGAGATGCAAGGTTTTAAAGACTGACTTACGATCTGAAATAACATCTCATGAGTTAACAGTCTTGCTTCTTCCCAATGCTAGTTTTTAATGTCACATTTCATTTACTGTAAGTATGCTTGGGATAGAGGAACTGATCTGTCTACACCATGGAGCCTGGTTGGCTTACTACCTTGAGTAGAGTATAGGGGGCAGGAAAACTAGTATTTACATACCAAAAGAGAAAGCAAGAGGACAAAAATTGCTACTAAGGAGATAATACCCAACTCACTGCCTGACAAATACAACACAAGTATTTTCTCTCAGGAAGAGGAGAACCACATTTTTCAACTTTGTATTTCCTCTGCTGTTCTCTAGGTTAGTTTTCTTTATCCCTAATTTCTGGTTTTCCCTCAGATCCTTACTTCTTTTGACTGAGCCCTTATTCTCTGTAATTTCTCTTAAAACATTGCTGCTCCCTATTCTTGGAATCTGCACAGGACCATTTTTCTGTTTCATGTGTTCCCTGTTTACCAGGGTATCTAATCACTGCAGTTATCACCACTGCTTGTTCCAAGCTCTGTTTTATCAGACTGTGCCCTGAGCCCTCTTTTCCTGAAGAGAAAATGGCCTCTTATTTACAAAGCATCCTATCCCTGCCAAAATTTCCTGTGCTCTATCAAGTTAACCCCATTTTCCGTTAATTTCCGCACATTACAAATTCACATCAGTCCTAGCTGATATTTAATTTGTATCCAGGGCCAAAGCAAAGTGAGCAAGAAGTGATTTGACAGAAGTTCTCAGTAAATAGCCATATTCAGTGGAGAGGCCACATTAAACGGCCAGGAACAAAGCCTCCAGAAGTTAATACTGTAATTAGATTTGTAAAGCATATTGTAAAAATAAATATTAGGTTCTGTAAGATGTGGTCCAATCCTCTTTTAGCTACATTTCTTTACTAATAAGAAGAGATGGAGAATTTGTGTGTAGAGTATGTTAGAACTGAAACAGTATTTAGATTCAGGTGTTATATAGTAAAATTTTATATTATTCAAAACATCAAGGGGATGTATTTCAGGAGAGAGATGAGCAAGAATTCTCGAGTTTAGATAGATTGATTTCAGCTCATTTAGCATCCCAGTTTGTTCTAATTGTCTTTTTATTGCTATGAACATCCCTGAATTATGCAGAGAATTTGGGTTATGGGATTTAATGTTGGATTAAAAAAATGTCACAGCTTAACTTTCTTTAAAATAGTGTAGAACTTTGTTCACAGTCAACGAAGTTCATTATTTTTTTGTTCAAAGCCCAGCTGCAGGCCTGGAGCATTTCTCATAAATATCAGGAAGTACCCGAAGCCACAGTCAGGATTAAAGAGTTGATCTGAACCTTAGATCTCAGCTTTAAAGCTGTAATGTACAGTGAATTTGGTTTCATGGTAAAGGAAATGGTAATTGCTGAAGTATGTTTTCTTAAGTTGCAAAATCATTTTTGAAATGTTTTCATTGAAACCTCTGTCAGTGCCGTGCATGGGAATGAGTGGCCTGGCAGCGCAGCATTTACGTGTGACCACAGCACTGGATTTGTGTACTGGTGCCACTGGTACAGAGGCAGAGGCCAGTGTGGCTGCTCCTCTGTGCACAGTATCAGATCCGCAGTCACAGTCTAGAGTACTATCTAGGCAAGTGAATTAGCAATCTCAGTACACTATTCCGAGAATTTCATCTGGAAGATGAGCCAGGTTCTTGGTTGTCTGGCAAATATACTGTCATGAGAACCAAGAACACAAATCTACAAGTGATATCCTCAGTCACAAAAGTGCAGAGTGAATTCCTCAATAGAGTTGTAAGGTATTAGAAAAAACCCTCTGCTCCTGGCTCCCTACAGATAGAGAGTCTGGTCCGCAGGGCTGAAAGGAGTGGAAGAGCACATGTCAGACATGTTTCTGCATGTCCTCTACACCTGGATAGCTGCATCACCCAAACCACACACCCTGTGTTCTGTTTCCACAGCAGTTTATTTAATCTGAACATTAAGTGCATGAAGGCAACTGCCCTTCCTATTTTAACAAGGAAAATAAAATAGGAACATTTGGTGCTCTCTGACCTTTTTCAAAGGATGTTGAATTTAAACATGTTATTCTCTCCACAAGTGGCAATATTTACTCATATTCTACTGCTCGATTTGTGTAAGTATGAAATAAAATTCTAAAATAGAATCCTTCAGACTGACTCCTGCCCTCTTGAGAACTTGGCTTTCCTGGGTACTTCATAGCAGGTATAGAAGGTATCCTTCATCTAGCACTTGCACAAATAGGAAGCATGAGCAAAAGCATTGTTATCTACAGTGTCCTTAGCAAAGACACTTGGCTGTTCTCACAGTTCCTGTGTACCTGTCACAAGGCAATAGGTCCTGGGTGCTTGTGAATTGCAATGTATGTTGCAATGATCTCAAAACACAGATGAACATTTAAGCCACTACTGACCCACCCACAATTCTGTGGGTTTCCATATAGATGGATCCTTTAAGATCCTGGCCAGGAGTTGTAGATTTTCATCAAGGATTCAGAGTTTTCAGAAACTGCTAGATTACATCAAGGACATTAATAAGAGTTTCTTATCTTTTCCTCCCATATTTGATTGTCAAGCTCTGAAGTCACTTTCATCATTTTGTATTGCACCCTCTCTACGACAGCGTGAATATTTCAGTAGTGTCCTAGCACTTAACTTCCCTCTGGATGCCATCTACTAAGTACCTTGGAAATTAAATGCATTGCTCCATATTAAAGGCTGTAATTTTAACTCATCCAACAGTGAAATAATGAAGGCTTAATCTCAGTTTTTAACCTTTTTCTTAAATGTTATTTTAGCATCTCTCATTTAGAATTAATCAATCATGATGATCTGATATCTAATACAGTAAGTTAAAATTAATAGGGCTCAATCTCTACTGCTACGTATTTAAAGGAAGCACATTTGTCACTAGGAAAGATATTTCTCCTACATGTCAAATGAATTAAAATTGAGCACCACGTAATATAGTGATGCGAAGATTGCATGAGAAATAAAAATGAGCACATTGTTTCACTATGAAATGTCTCAGCCTAGACCTTCCTCTCAGGGCACATGCGTGAGGCAATAAGCTAAACCAGAGCTGTTAAGGAATTGGGAGCCTAAGGTATGATACATGTTAACAGAGGCTGCACTGCTCTGCTAATCCCTCTACAGGAGTGGCATCTGGTTTCCCTGGTAGGGGTTGTGTTGGGAAGCAGTGGTGATTAGGAGAGTGAGAAAGAATTGGACTGGCTTTTTTTTAGGTGCTTCCAAAATACAGCTGTAACTTCAGATACCACAGATGTGTTTCAGTTCAGGATCTGGATACGACTTTTACTGCTCACTGTATCACTAGTTTGGTTTCTCCAGGTCAGACGTGTGCAGTCTGTGGATTGCATCCATGACAACACAGGTGAGATACTGAAAGGCCCATATGAGAGAGAGTAACCAGGAATGAGGGGCAGATGGGAATAAGCAGCAATTGCTGACAGACTAATTTCTGTGTGCTCTCAGTACAGCCTAAGCAAAAGATACGTGGGCTACATGAATTATTCCTGTAGGGGCTGCCTAATCTCAGCCATTCGTCATCTTGGACACCTTTTGAGCTTGCTGTGCCTTATTTGCATGAATTACCTGTGAACTGAATGCACAGTGAGTCCAGTCAAGAAATGAGAAAGCAAGAGTGGGGCCATAAGCATCAGCTCTGCCTTTGAAAAATCTAGATGACTTGTATGATCAAAAAGGATGGACACCACTATTTGAAGATGAGAGCTGGAGGGCATTCACTTGAGAGAGGGTTCAAGTGGAGTCTAAGTGGATGACAGTACACTCTTGAAGCCCTGAATAAGGCCCGGAAATAATTTTTGAGAGTGGTAGAATACAAGAGTGTAGCCTCCCCCTGGCATGTGCCAGTGCCTGCACTGCAGGTAGGGGAACTACTGTTACTCTGCAGAGCTTTCCTTCCTGTGTCAAGCCTGAATATGTCTACAAATGCAAAGAAAGGGCAGAGAGATTCAAGTCCAGCTATGCAGATGTTAGGCTGGCTGTTTGGGACTTCTCCTGAGTCCTGTGTACTATACAGGGGAACTCTGGCCAATAGCCAGACATCTTTATTGCATTGAAACCCTCGTTGCTAAACTCAGGTGCAAACTTTGTAATACTTTGTTAGTTTCTATTGTAGCTGTAACCTGCCTGAAGTGGGTCTTTTCAGTGATAGAAGAATTACACAGTGACTACAGCTGCTGGAATATCTCTGAGATTGCCTGGGAACCTCCGTAACCAGCTCTGAAGGGTGTTGGGAATGTACAAATCCCTGCCAGGCAGCAGGCAGTGAGAACAGACAGTGTTTTGCTATGTGTTATGTACACACAGACAGGCGATAGTCAGCTCCCAAAAATGTAGGTCAGAGATGCCCACTATATTCAGACTTCTGTCAAGGGAAAAAAAAACCCATCCAGAACACAGAAAGATGTTTTGAAAACAAGTTCTCTCTGACATTGCTTTGTTCTGTTTTTCTCATTCTCAAACATACAGTTAACTCCTGCCTGACACTGTGCTATGGAAAGGAGACTGGCAGATGCTATAAAAACACAGTGAAATTTTCTACCTTCCCAGTAAGATCAAAAGCACCAGCTTTCAGCTCTCAGAGGGCATTAAGTACATTTTAAAATAAGTTGGTTTTTTTGAAGGAGACACCTGTGAGACTGGTCTTTACTGTCCTTGTGTCAGCTCCCTAATCAAAATCACTTTTTTGCACTATTTGCACTATTTTTTTAGCCTGTGGTTTCCTTATTTCTGACTCATTCCTCTGATGGATGCTACAAGTAAAAAGTTATTTTAAGCAAAATTTGTACAGGAAGGATACTTTTTGTGAAACAAAGGTGATCAGTCTTGCCTTGGACTCATCAGCAATAGCCTTGAAGGAAAAATAAAAGCATTTTATTACCTGTTTTCCATCAAGTGCTATTGCATTCAGGACTTCCATACTGCAGATCTGCTCTATTCAGTTAGACTGGGTTGTTATTTTGTCATTGTCACCACTAACCTTTTAATTTCCACAGATTTTCATGTCTAACTATCTCAATTAAGCAGAAATAATGAGCTAGTGAATTCACTTGATAGCACCTCCTGAGCTAAATAAAAGATAGGTGATGCTAAACCAGCTTCCTCCATGTATATTAGATAGGAATCATGAGCTCAATTTCGTTGTTACTGTTCAGGGAAGTAAAAAAGGAAAAAAAAAAAAATATATATATACACAGATTCACTTCCTTTTTTCCTTTCCCCTTGGCTTCCTTTTTACCCTTTTTTTCCACTGGATGGATTGTAAGGACCATTGCTTTTGGAACAGATACCTACCTAGATGCTACCCAGATAACTAAAACTTGTAGTTTAGAGCAGTTTAGCAGAATCATTATGATGGCTCTATTGATGCTGCTTGACAATCTTTTATCATAGCCTAAACCAAGGCGAATTCTTTATTTAATTAAGAAGATATATAGAATTAGGCAGATGTAATGGTTTTATTTCTAACAAAGGTCCTGCCCAGTGTTTTTGCAAGCAGACAAAAAATAAGGCATGTCACATTTCAGCCAAATAAAAAAATGCAAGTAGGGCATTAGTCCAACGCTTTTATATTGTGCATTTCAAAGTTTGCACCCAGTGGGTGGGGCAAAAATAAATCAAGGCTTCCTATGGTGAAAATGTATTTGGGATTCAAGCATCTAGAATCTGACCCTATCTTCTGCTCCCTGGGATTGTCAGCTGCTTCAGGGGTCATCTGATATATACCTCCTTTTCTCACTTCTGAGAATTTTTAGCTTGGAGTGTGTTTGAAAACACTTCAGAAAAAGGGTGGAAAACACAGAGTGCCTTCTTTGAAATACACTCCTTTGTTAAATTCCTTTCCCAAGGGTAAAGAGACTCTCAAACACCTGAGGGCAACAAATGACTCTATTCAACGCTCTCACAAATGACCTAATAAACTCCCAAAAGGTTACAATAGCTTATTTGTCATCATTTCTTGTCAGCTATTTATAGCACCAATGTAAATGGAAGCAAAACAATAAATACCTGAGTTATTTTCTTTATTTTGAAGATTCTTTAAAGCCCAAATGGTGCTTTACCATTTAAAAACATCAATAATTAATTTCACAATTGAGTTTAAACTATTCTCACACATTTTATGTTACGTTAAACAAAGTTTAACGTACCTACATGCAAAACATCTGTCACCATTTCACCCCCTTCCCTTGGAATATTTGCAGATAGCTACTTTATAAAATTGTTTTAGTTAACTTTTAAAATGTTGAATGCCTGATGGGCCATGTTACAAATGATGCTGCTGAATGGATTTCCACGTGGACTTCAGTGAGAAAGCACAGTGATCAATATGGTGTTAAAGGTGCAGTAATTTCAATATTTAATAACTCTATTGTATTTAAACTCTGTTCTGGACTGAATTCTGATCCATGTGGTTACCCATTGCATTGCTCTTGCATGTATCAAATATGTATTAAATATATTTAATATTATGAGATATTTATCCCATGATGTACTTTGTACGTGGCTTCACTGACTTGAGCTGGGCACCTTACGTGTTGAATGAGTCCAGTACAAATGGCTTTACACTGTCACTAGTGCTGAAGTATCACTGTGCCTCTAGACACAACAGAATAAAATGACTTGGGGTTTCTTTTGGTGTGTCTTTTGTTGCAATTTTTTTGCCCAAATCAATACGAGTCATTGGAGCTGTACCAATTTACACTACCTTGATGTAGTGGCTCTAAGAAATCTAGCCATGTAGTATATTCTCTGACTTCTCTCTAGAGTATTTTATGTGGAGTGCATCATTTGTAATGCAGCATGGTATGTAAAATGTGTTTTTCTATCTCTTGCAACATCTTTTGCAATATCCTCTGACTTATCAGCTTCTTTGTCATCTCCACCTCCTTTAGATATTTCTTATCATGTCTGATGAGAACACACATCTCCTGGCTTCAGGAGTTAAACATCTTGGTTACTACTTTCACTGGTCCATATACATGTGCATAAAATTACATATATCTATGTATTTAAATGTTTGTATTTACTACACGGATTCCTCCTGGGAAAAAGAAGAAAGAGGCAGAATTCACATGAGGCAATTCTGACCAACACTTAGATACTGCTGTGGTCATGGCTGCATCAGACACAGAACTGAGAACAGTAGGGAAGCATTACAGGCTGTCAAAAGAAACATTCCTGTGCCCCAAAGAAGTTTTTGGAGAGATTTAGGCACTTAAATCCTCAACCTCAGTCTGCAGAATTTCTTTTGCAGATATCTAAACCTGGATAGGCCTAAAATAATTCTATGACCACGTAGTTTCCAGATCCTCAGTTCTGTCTTCCGGACATACATGGTTGAGCATCTGGGCACAACTCCTGTCTGAGCCCTCCTGGAATGCAGGACCTTGAGGGAGTACCAAAGTTCCAGTTCCAGAGGAGCATGCCAGACACCTATCAATGCCCCTGTGCTTGGCAAAATGTGAGGCGTCCGTGGCCATCTGTATTTTGAAATAATGCATCTGACTTTTACCTGAGGTGGTTTCACGGGGAGAGTGCTCAGACAGGAGGTGTAGATTCAAAACCAAAAAATAAAGTAATGAAGAGAGAAAATGTATCATCAGCTTATTATATTCACTAGGAAAGGGGAACTGTGGGTGCCTGTGTGGGTGTAAAGAAGTTCTGTTTTCAAAGTCTGCACAGTGCTCTGCTGTGTCTCTTACTCCTACTAATCTCCTTGTAAGCAGATTAAAGATCCCAAAGGAGAAATACAGTTCACTGAAAGTACCAAAGAATATGATTTTCTTTTTCCAGAGTTTTAGTGATGACAGTGGGAAACAGAAAATATAGCTCAAGGTGGCTGTTAATTTTAAGAAGAATTAATCATTGTGATCATTGCACCAAATCACCCTATGTCTTGGTAAAGTGTGAAATATTTCACCCAGTCTCTGCTATCAAAAAGTTAGGATTTAATCCAAACCTGGGCTCTGTCAGTGAGGACAGTATACACCAGATCTATAGGTTATTGTTTCCATCATAAGTATTGATGGGATGGTCACATTCTGCAGGTGCTGTTTCTTTCCATCAGCAATAGATTCTTCTAAACTAATCAAGGTTCATACCTGCTTTAGATGACTAAAGTTAAAAGAAATTAATTCTGCCTTTTTGTAGCCATGATAATTTTGTGTGTAGTCACTACGTTCAAGGAAGGATGAATGCCTTTAGGCAGCTGGAGACAAAGGAGCAAAGGAAAATATATATGCTCACTAATGTCTGGAAAACCTCTTCATGCTGCAATTGTATTCCTGTATCCATAATGGCTTATGGGACTGAGAGACCCCAGGTTTGTAGGGAACTCATCTTTTGTGAGATCAGATGACACAAATTGGCTAGATTTCAGGTGCACAAAATTATTTGCTATTTATTTTTGTTCTGCACAAGGAGAGCTCCTTTTCATTAGTTCTGAAGCATTATCTCAATAGGTATGATTTCTAACAATGCATGTCAAATAACAAGTTTGTAAAAACCCATTCAGAGGTAGATTGGACTCGGTATTCAAAATGCTATCAGCAATGATGATAAATGTTCTGGAAATATTGTTAGGATGGGCACATCCTAATGTATGTGCTCTACATCTTTTCTAACTTAATAGATGATAAACAAAACATCAATTAGACCTAAGGGAAAAGCAAAAGAAAGAGACTATAACACGGCCATCATAATAGTGATAAAATTGAGTGCCTCTCCAAGTCTCAATTTACGTATTTAAATGATCTTTGCCTTAAACAATGGCTGCAACCAGACAGACATATGGTAAATACGTCCCGATCCATTATGTGGTATTCAGATCAAGAAAGCTTGTCGGGGAGGGGGAGGCTTGGTATTAAAAGTGATCTGGTGTTATGTACACTCAAGTAACCCCTTCATGGGGAAGAAGGGGGAAAAAAAAAAAAAACAAACCCACAACTTTGTGAAAAGGGAAAAAAAAAAATCTTAAAAAGCAAAGCTGAACACTTTGCTGCTGTGCAGGGAAAGTGAGAAACGGTCCCCCCTGCCGGGGAAGTTGATGAATAATCCGCAGATCTCAAGCTGAGCCTTGGGCTCAGAGCGGCTGGTATCCCATACTAACACTAATCAACCAGTATGAAACATCCATTTTAAACGCAAATGAGGGGGGCCTTTTCAAAGGAGACCCAAAGAGGGGAGGGAGGGGGAGTTCAAAGCTCAAAATGGGTCTTTCTTTCTTTCTTTTTCTTTCTTTCTCTCTCTCTCTCTCTTTTTTTTTTCCTAAAGAAGACAGAAATATGGTTGGTTATTATCTAAGTTATTGCTACAAAGAATTTTGAAATTAAAAGATAAGCTTTCAGAGGAAGCTCAGTAATTTTCATAAAGAAGGACTTAAAACAGATGTGCCCTCTTTAATCGGGGTGTGCTTGAAAAAATATAAATGCATTTTTAACATAGCAGGGGGAAAAATCATACGGTTACACATTTGTCTCCTGGGTAAAAATAATTTTTAAAAAAAGTCTCACTGCATTAAGTATCTCACAAATACCCACCAGTAAGAACTTTCTTATCTAGCAAAAAGTTGGGTGAATGATCAGACAGTGTTTAGAAAGCAGAAAAAAATATTTATGTTGGTTTACCCCAATTTTCTTCTTTTTCACTGTCTTTTTCCTATTCAAATAACTGCTGAAGTGAATTAACATCTTCATCAGGGTTAGTATGTGAGTGCCAGTAAATCCCTAGTGATTGCTGATATGTTATTTGTTGTCCTTCTCTGTAAACTTTTTCTTGTAATCTCTATGTCCCGTAGCATGCTGTAGCAAATTCTCTGTCCAAAACTCTGGTCTCTTACCTTTCTTCTGGCAATAGGGGACTGCCCTTACAGGTTCTGCCCAGAGGAAAAGGTGGCACTTATACCAGAGAAGATTTCCTTGAACAAGGGCTAGAGACAGAGATATTAAGGATTCAGTGTTCTCTAAATGTTCTCCCTGAACACTCCCAGTTTTGAATTAGCTATTTTTGCCTCGTTTTCCTAAATCCATGCTGAAGGAGGATGACTTTTCAATAGGAAGTTATTGCTAGAATATGGAATAGCAAAGAGCTAATGTGATTTTCTGGAATAATGTAACACAACAGTCCTCATAAAAACCCTCTTGCCAAGAAACCCACATGTTCTGACTGGTTGCTCAACTACAGCTTATAACAAGTCCGACAGCTGCCGCAGGAAAGTTTTTGTAGAGAACATTACTGACATGTTTTGTTAAGTACACAAAGAGCTAATAATCCTCCAGAATTAAATTTGTGTGCCTTTTGGCTGGAGCAGCAATAAGTTGTAACTTCTTCCTTTTCAAAAATGCCTGTTTTAGGGGGCTGTTTCTGAGAAGCCACCCTTACCAGATTTTACCCAAGGCTTTCACAGCATGGAGAGAATGTCCCCCTAGTGTCAGAGGGAACAGCAGCTCCTTCGTCTGTGCTTTCTTCTTGTTGCTTTCCAAACTGGGTCAGGCTACAGGAGATGTCTAGAATGAGCATCACCCCGTACCTGCCTGCATGGGGGGAACACAGACCTGTGTCCGTGCAATACACCCTGCAAGGAGTCCCCTGACAGGGCAGCTCCTGGTACAGCCCGCACAACATCACCACTCTCCCAGGAAGCCATGAGGTCCCTTCACCCAGGAAACAACTTTGGCACTGCAAGCTTTTCTAGTGGGTACTGAAGTGGTGTCACTAGGTGGAGGGGAGAGGTATGTCAGGACAGAAAGTTCTCCCTTATTACTTATCTGGCCCAACAGAGGCTTTTTTTTTGCCCTTCAAAGTATCACGGGAGTCTAGAAAGGGTCTGAAAAGGATAGTAGGGTAAGAAAGCACCTTTCAAACAGCAGCAAGACAGGGAAGACCTAAATGGCTGTTCTACTTTTCCTTATGTAAATAGGAATCAGAGCCCTCTGTCTACAAATAGATACACTCCCAACCACCATGCAGTTGCCTTTTTTTTACTTCCTTTGTAGTGAGTTGATAAATTCTGTTAGTGGTTTACTGCTCAAAATGTATACTGTGGTGGCTGGGGACCACGGTGGTACTCTGCCATGGGGTTTCTTTCTCCTTGTCTCATGCTCTCCAGGACAGGAGGGAAGGGAGTTGGGGTCAGTAAAGCACTGTTACACCAGGGGGTGATTCCAGGGCAGGGAGGGTTCCCAGCTGGGCAGTGATGCTCTTTGGTTCTTCTGAGATGACATAAAGCACACTCATTGCTGGATGGAAGGACTGAGTCTCCTTATTTTGTATGAATATAGATCTTTGATGCTAACTATATGCATTTAGCATTGCAGTCACATAGGTTGAGATATTGCTCTGCAGTGCAAAGCTATAGTCTGGAACCTGATACTGCAAATTTGACAGCTGTAAATATGCCATGAATTTTGAAGGGAGTTGTCTAGCTATGAGGAATGTGGTCCTTCCAATACCAGTTATATCAGCTGACAGCTGTAGTCACAACTAAGCCACAGAATAATAAAACACCACCTAATTATTAGAGGGAGTCAGGCACAGCAGGAGACCTGCTTTGACATTTGCCCATGTATGACTTAAGAATTATGGCCACTCAGCAGTAGGAGAAAAGCAATACAACCTTTTTGACATAAAAAGCACCTATTACCTACTTTTCCTTTTATACAACAAAGTAGTATTCTTGATAGAAACTACAGTTCTTCTAATGAAAAAGTCAGAGGAAAGAAATTTGCTGAAAAAAAACGAGATGCCAAATGCAAATGTTTCTGTCCTCAGCATAGGAAATTACAGGCTTGAGGTATGGCAGTAACCTCAAGAACTTTGCTCACTTTCCTGTAAACATGAGTATTTTGGTTTGGAATTCTTGATTTAATTTAATAGTGGCATAGTTTTATTCTCATTCACAGCCAGTAGCCTACGAATGGACCAAAATAAAAAAAAAACCCTCAACATAAATAGCAAGTAGTGGACCATGATCACCCTTAGGGTCAGCCAGGCAAAGGGGGACATAGGCTGGATTGCCCACAAAATGGACTGTTGTCACCTCTCAAGTCCTAGTCTGTAGTAAGTTCTATCATTCTTAAGTAATGAATTTTTTAAATACTTTGAAATGCTCATGCCAAATGCAAACTCACTGGTTTTTGACTTTGGTTTGGACTCAGGAGTCTTCCCAGTGGCTCTCTGACCTCTACACAATATTTCACTTAACCTTTCCCTAGCTGGTGAGATGTGGCTGCTCTGCCAGGGCCATGACAATGGTGGGAATGCATTAGAGATGCAGTATGTCAATCAAGCATGATTTACAGCTGAACACAGAAATTTAAAAGAGTTGGTGTTGCTGATGTACCTCTACATTAAGGATTATAATGATGTCATATGCTTGTTTTAGTTATGCAAGTTTCTCTTTTATGGACAGGAGTTTACTACTGTGCTGCATTTGTAGTCCATTCTAATATTTACCTTTTACAAGTCTGGAAAAAAGGCCAAATCTTGTTTACTGTACTCCTGTGAGATGTCTCACTGAGTGAGAAATTAGAACAGCATTTGGTCCAAAATCCAACATATTTCAAAACAATCTGCCATTCTCTGTACCTCTCAAATGTCTTTGGGATTCTTTTAACTCAAAATTCTTTCAGTTTCTTCAGCTTCAGCACAAGTTAATCCTGTAACAGAAAACACTCATTAAAATTAAGAAAATGTTAGTTACACCACAGCTGTAGTTAAAGCCAGTCCTTGATGTTGTAAGAGCTCTACATTATTTTCAAGATGTAATTGATACCCATGATGATTTGTTCAATCTATGCACACATTTTGCTAAATCTTTTAAACACTTTACATTTTCTTTTTAGGGAACAGATCATTAAAATGGAGTGATTTTTGCACTTTAAATTATACACATATTATGCTCAAGTTTATTTCATATTCTATCATGTAGCATATTAAATGTCTCTTGGTTCTGTTTATGCATTGGTTTGAGTTGATGGAAGCTGTATAGTTCTTAAGTGCTGTTGATCCCCTCTACAGAACAATAGGCTATTGCTTGGATGTCCTACATAAATCACTGAAGCTGTATTTGGTTTTTAGTCAGTACAGTATTAAGATTTTTGATCTGTCATATCAGTTGTAAAAGAAAACAAGTATGAAGTCTCCTTCATGCTTTGCTTTTAAAATGTAATTGAATTCTACAGCCAAGTGCATTAATCATGGCTGGTTATTTAATAGAAGTTTTCAAATTTGTGGAGTACTTTTTGAAGTTAATGCTACCGCCCTGTTTTTCTTAAGAATGATTATTTACAGCCAGTTTGGATGGGGCTACCAAAGCAGTGGGGTTTTATCCTCGAGCTAGAGAGAAGTGGGTCATCTGGTCTCTTGATTTCTGTAGCATTTATCTGACATGCAGTCCCCGGAGAATCCAAGTCAGATCAGAACTCACAATTCTTGCTGAAATGAATATATTAATTAAAGTTTGTTTTCATGCAGTATTTTGCAGTATCTCTGCATGCAGGCACATCATCCTTTGGTATTTTTCCCATACACAAATCCTGCTACTGTAAAATACTGAAGTTTAGACAAAGCAAAAGTACTTTCTGATTTTTTGTATTTCAGCACTCAAGGACGACCTCTTGCTACTGATGCCAGATTCATCTTTCTCCCGTTGCTGAACTCCACTTTGTGCTGGAGATGTCACTATTTCTATGGTCTTAACTCCTTCCCTAGGTGGAAAACTCCCTCCTGGGTTAGGATTTAGTTGCAGAGACGAAACACAAACTGAAGGAACCAAGGAAAGGAGTAGCAGCTTCATTTTGGCTGGAAAAAAGCTTGAGACATACCTCTCACATCAAGCAGAGATTAAACAGAAAAGGCAACATAAAATAGGGATGAAATAATTTTCTCACAGAGCAGTCCCTCAGCATAGAGGAATTTAAAGGAAATCTGTCTGTAGGATTCCATGGAACAGAAGCAGAGTTAGTCGTGCAGCTGTGGCAGAAAATAGCAGCAGTGGGTTCAAAGCAAATTTTGGTGGATATGTGGCCTGTACAAAGACAGCCTCTTCTTGATTTGGAAAATCTGGTGGGTTCATGTTCAGATTTCACAAACTCTTCCATGAGAAGATAAACCTTGTGTTCAGAGAAAACTCATTGAAACTCAGTGAGAAGATACATTCAGTGTTCCTCTGATTTTTTCCTGCCCACCAATTTCTGGTGATCTAAGCAGTAACTCAGTCCTGAGGCAACTGAGAGAGGTGACTTTCCATGTAACCTACAAACATCCTCATTCTAGTCTCATCTGTGCTTTGTCTATGTTAGCACAACTGGTGGCTCTTCATTTGTTTGCCTTGCACTGGAGCCAAAGGAAATAGTCACTCTTATCTAAGACGGTGGTATGGAGCAAAAGGAAAAAGAATCACTTGAATAACCAGAATAAAGGCCAAGTATATTGATCAGTGTGGTGGAGGTCTGTAAAAGTGCAGAAGGGAGGGACAGGTCTGCAAATCATCTCCTTCAGCTCCCTCTTTCTAATAATGGAATTATTTATTACTAGAAAATGCATTTTAATCTCTTGCATCAGTATTAATTTTATTCAGAGACACAAAACTTGCTCAACAAGCTTATAAACATGGGTAGGAATGATGATCGTTTCCAAAAATATGCCTGTATTGTCAACTTTCCAAGACCTGAGTCCCCTAGTGCCAAAAATGAGTATTGCTGTGTGCCTGTGGCTCTAATTCTTTATGTATGAGAAGGTAATAGATTGTGCTTCTAACAGGAAAAAAGAAAACAATATTAAATGATTCTCCAACTTAATTAAAAGCATAATTATTAAAGGGACAACTAGATTGAGAATCCAGATTGTGTGAGAAGAAAAGTTCATAGATGTTTTGCATGTCCTATCCTCCATTCAGACATCAGATCCTCGCTGAGCAGCAATGGTACTACACTGGAACCTGTGCCAGGTTACAGCAATAATTGCAAGCCCCCCAGGATCCGAGCTCAGAAATTTTTGTATGTTCTCAGGAGACAAAGATGAGTGATCATCAAAGGCAGAGGAACACAGCATGACTGTCATAAGCCTGAAGTTACAACTTAGACATGCAATAGAAAATATCATTGGTACCTCTCCAGTGCATAGCCTGTAGTAATTAAAAACTTGATCCCTGCTGTTTTATCATCTCATTAGCAATGGGGGCACAAGACTTTTATCCTTGTTTGTCAGGAATCAAACATACCAGAGGAACTCTGATTATAAATTGATGAAAGTAAAGTTAAACTTTTAAATAAGAGCAGTTTCAGTTCACAATGTTTTTAAAGCTGATTAAAGAGATCTCATTTCAGTAATATATTATACCTAAGTCCAGCACAGATAGTAGAGGTCATCACTGGGAATAGGACATGAAAACAGCATTTGAAAAAGTGCGTGTACTTTTAAAATGTACTGGTTGAGAAGTAAATACAAGTCCTTTCTGAGAGTTCTGATACAAGAGGTTTCAAACTTTTGATGAATTTTAATTCTTCAAATGTTCCAAATATCTCTATTTTGTGATGGTTTTCATTGCATAAAGTTATTGGACAGAAGGTATTGTTACCATGTGAGTGAACTTGGAGTGACATTTTTTTCCTGTTAATGATAAATTCTGTAGTAATGTCTTCCTCTCAAATACCTTGCCAAGAACCAGTTAAGGATTTGTTTCAACAATACCAGATTATGGTACAACTGAAAGCCTCTTGAAATCAATGCAAAAGATCCCATTTACTTTTGTGGCTTTTCAATCAGTCCCTTTAAGAGGAATTCTTCAAGTAGTTCTGGGATGGTTCCAGATTTCCAGAAATATTGTCATTTGATTGCATTTTAATAAATCTCTGACCTGAAGAGTTGTACCTGCATTGAACTAGACAGAGGCAAATTTAGTGGGAGAGAACTAACTGTAACATTCTTTTCTTTTGTTTGATATCATCTAAAATAACTTTTTGTGTTCCCCCCCCCTTTTTTTTCTCCCATGAACCTCTGTTTCTCCTTCCCTTTCTTCTTCTTCCTCCTCTCCTTCTCCTTCTTATGATCTATGACTTTCCTGCTGGAGGTCTAACAGGCTATCATACATGAACCACTGTGCTGATTTTATTAACAAGTTTTTTATCCCAATGAAAAAGCTGGGCCTATGTCATTTCGTAGTGAGTAGGAAGCAACCCTTGATGTTTTGGGTCATTACCAGACAGGATACCATTCATTATTTCAGAGAAATGGTGAATCAAAAGTAAGGAATCTGAATAATTTCTTTCTGTCAACCTGGCTAAAGACAAGTCCTTTAAGCCAAGAAGACTAATCAAGATCTCAAGGACTTTTTTCACGTGGAAAAGGCAAGCAATTGAGAAACAAAGCAAAAATGATGATACAGTTACTCATTATTTCACTGTGATTACTTTGTGAAAAATAAAGTTATCTGATTCATCAGAAATTAATTATGTCTGGGCAAATGAGCCATAAAAGACAGAAGGGAATTACATCTTAAACTAGCTTCTTTTACAGAAAACTGCATCTTTAAAATATGGTTTTTACAGCATATAAGTGAGAAGGTTGCTTAAACAATCTCTTATTGGTGTAAAAACTGAAAATTATTCCACAATAAAGAACTAGACAGGCTATCTTCTGAAAAGTTACATACTTTAAATTTTGATCATTGAATTAAGTTGAAATGGATCAAACAGAAAAGTGACAGAAATCTATTTCATAACTGTACATAACTGGCTTACTGAACTCACTGTTGCCATTTGAACTGTGGAGGCAAGAACTTAATGGCACTCTGAAGAAATAGAAATGTCACAAAAAGCTTTGTGAAGTTATGATAGCCATTTTTTAAAACTGCAGGTTTTGAAGGGATATAAAACTTTATACTTCAGGGCATAACTCAGTCTTAAACTGTTGTGGCTTGGGGAGAAATCTTTCCCTACAGGCAGGTTACCCCTGGGTTACTAACTGGAGCATTCCTTTCCCTTTCCTATACAGCATCTGTTAGTAGCTTTTCTTAAAGACAGGATACTGGGCTAACTGTACCACTAGTCTGATCAAGTATGGAATTTTGACTATGTGTCTAAATGAAAACAGAACTCAGCAAAGTAAAAAAAAAAACTGAGCAGTGGGATATTCTTCCTCTACAGGGATGTTTAGTCAGAACTGTGGAGCTCCCAAATGGACAAAGGAATAAGAGAAAACATATTACCAAAAAAAAAAAAAAAGATATTTACATTGATTCCTGAAAACACAGTTAAGAACATATGTTAAAGGCTTGAAGACAATTAGCCTAGACAGTTGGTAGATAATAATATAGGCCTGAGCTTTCTATTACAAAAACAAAAAACAAAATAACCTTTCTAAAATCTTAACTATCTGGATACAGATATTTTCCCATGGCACATGACAAATCTGGAATCTGCATGACTTGTTCTTAGCACAATTTAACATTTTTCCTAGTGGAGTACAAAGTATGGTCTTCTTACACTATACAATCACCCAAACAGAAAACATTTTTGATCTACACACATCTAAAAACTCAGGTTTTTACAACCAGATGTATAAATTATTTTTCATAATACTGTAATTATCTGCTGCACAGAATTCTAATATTAAATCTTGGTACTCTTGATTTTCAGATTAAAGAGAAATAGTAGAGAGGAAAAAGCAAATGAGAGTCTTCCATGAAGTCACTTTGAATCTCAAACTGAAAATGCAGATACCTCAGACTAAGTTAACCCACATTGACCAGCATGTCATTTCCAGCATCAACTTTTTTTCAGCCTCAAACCTTCTAAATTAACAACAGTTGAGGAATGCATCATGGTATGTATGCTGCAACTAAGGAAAGAAAATGGTTTGACAAGATCACCATTCAGTTCTACATTCAACCTTTTCTAATGTTCACTATTAGTATGAATGATTCATTGCACTGGATTTGGTCTCAGGTCTGTGTGAAAAAGACACTGCTGGAGGAAGGACTAGGAATCCTGTTTATTCCTGGATGTCATTTTTTTCAGGCTGTCTAGGAATCTTCCAATGAAGCTGGGAGCTTTGAGTCAGTAATTTCCTATTTGTTTTCCCAGGCTGATAAGAATAAGATGCGTACACATGTTAAGAGTTTCTTCTAGAAAATACTAAAAGGTAAATTATTTCTCCTTCTTCCATCACTACATGGGTTACATTAATCCATTAAACATTACCCAAAGACAGCTGTGAAGAAAAGTCTTGTTTTCCATGTGTATGTTCTGTGTTCAGATCTATGTGCTTCTGCAAGCAAACTAGAACACGGGATGGTCCAATGGATGGAGAACACAAAAAAAGAGAGATCAGCTAAATAGTCCAGATCCTATCTGAGAGTATAGAAAAAAGCCCAAGAGAGAAGGATAGAACAATTAATTCTTACATTTATAGGCTTTTCCCCTCATCAGTTTCACTGGAATTTACCCCCTACCCAGGTTATTATTCAGTCACTTCTAAAAAGCCCTGTTTCCTCCCATACTCTGTTCACATGTAACCTTGAAAGCTCACCCTGCTGGAGAGCAGGGAAATGGATCTTCTGCAGAAGTCATGGAGCAACAATATCTGAGAGAAAATAGTTGTAGCACTATAGCAAGTGGCTTTCTTCCATACAACTTTCAGAAATACAAAATCTCTGACAAGTTTACAAGAGGCTGGAGTACAAGGCAGTGGTGATTGGATCAGCATCCTTTTTAACACCTGACAAGTCAGAGGTGGAACCACTCTCAGTAGTGCTGTTGCAAGGTGAAGCTATACTTGTTAGCTTCATACTCTTGTAAATTATTCAATTTTTTTAATCAGTACTGTGGAATTTCCTGTCCCTTTGTCCAAACTTTCCATCCAAGGAGAGTTAGGAATTTTGCAAGTAGCAGCTACTACTGTCACCCTTTGCCTTCAGCCTGGATAATGTTCTCTGTGCCAGCACTGATCTCTGCTGTGTGCCTTTCTTATCTTGAAACTGAGGTTAGTGCACGTGGGAAAACATACAAAGAGTTTCCATTAAATTAGTAAAACTAATTGTTTATTCAGGCAACATTCAGTGTGAAGGCAGGAGAAATGGCCCATGAGGGTGATTCTCTGAACTGGTGTGAAATGAAATGGTTCAATGGACATAAATGACAGCTGTTTGCATCTTCTGACTACCAGGCCTTCTGTGTTTAGCCATTCATGTCTGCACTGGTGTAGTTTTTCAAAATTTTAGACAGTAAGCCAAAATGCAAAATTACATTCCAAAATGCACTACAACTACCATTTTCATGTGATTTTTTATAGTTATATATGTTTGGGGTTTTTTTCTGAGTGACATAAATGACTGATCACCTTAGCAAATCAATTCATTTATAGTGACAACAAACCCAAGTTATAATTACATAATATTAGTACAAAACCACTCATCTAGCTAATTCAAGTTTGTGTGGATGTACCACATATCTACATTCAACCCCAAATCCTTCAGAATTGGACCTACTTAAAACTACCATTCCAGTATGTCTTCCAGTGATGCTCCATTACTGCACAGAATACATATGATACCAAATTTTATAAGTAACAAATTATGAATTCTTTAAAGGGAAAACTTGTACACTTCAAATTTTCCAGTAATACAGACCCCCTATATCATTACTACTTGAACAGAACGATAGGTTTGCACATGTAATAGCTTTTCCCTGGGGTTGCAAGTATACAAGTTACTCATCCACTGCTCCCTGTTTTGCACAATCTATTTCCTCCCCATGAATTCAATTTCCAAGAGGATTGTGCAGTGAAAAGGAAGATCATGATGGCATTGGAGTGAATATAGCTTGCAGAAATGCAGTAACTGCAACAATAAAGAATCCAAAGATTCCCTCCAAGATTTACTAGAAAAACAAATTCCCTGATCTATCTAGATGCAATGGGTTAAACAGCAGAAAAAGCAACTTCCACTTCCAAACTGAACACAATGTAACAATAGTGAGTTGCCAATCTGCCACAAGTACATCTGAATTGGTTTATTGCTGACAGGTAATTCAGAGCATTGAAACTACATATCCAATTTTGTTTGTGTTTCCAGAACTAGCAGGCTACTTCCTGGGCCCTTGTCAGGAGTGAAGTGTAAAATCCTTGTGGCCAGCTCTTAGAGATTTGAGCACCTGCAGCTGCAGCTGACTTCAGTTGAAATGGCAGTGATCTACAGCTATGGAAGTTGGTTTCTCACTCAACAAAACAGACAAAAAACACAAAGTGCAGTTTGTCCTTCATCACATCTTTGGGTCTGAATAAAATTAAATTAAAAAGAACTCAATACTCTTAAAAAATAAAATATAGAGAAAATGATTACTAGAATTTTGTACAATCGTGCTGGGGACCTCAGCACCAGACTGTCATTAGGGTTAGGGCCAGGGATAGAGTTCAAAGAGCCACGAAGTCTTCAGCTCCAGGGACACTAGGCCTGAAAAAGGGGAACACAGCATCTCACCAACCTTGCTCCCTCCACGCCTTCTCAAATGGGCCAACCATTGTGTTGTCCCAAAAATGGATTCTTCATCTGGTGTGCAGAGTCCCATCCACACACAGAGATGAGATACCAGGTTTATTACAATCTTGCACAGGACCAGGTGCTAGCAGGCTAAGGCCAAGAAACTCCCACCCCATAGTGGTAGGATGGAGAGTATTTATACACTAGAGGTTGAGATAAAGTTACAGTGTATGTATTGCCTTTGATTGGCCCAGTGGCTAAAAAAAGAGGGTGTTTTGGCTTGAGGGTGTGAGTGGGCAAAAATTCAGAGACTGGCTTATTTCTGGTTTGCTGACTTCATGCCCCCTGAAGCATTGTCTGCTGTGGGGTCATTCCTCCTCTTCTGTTCCTTGATATACTGTTAACAATGCTGGGGGCGTTCCTGTCCTGTGACATCCTGTTGTTTTCTGTAGGGCCAAGGATGAGTCTTGTAGTGGAGCCAGTACCCTATAGCACAACCATTTTAAGTACCCCTTAACATAAGAACACACCCACTTGTACTGCATAAGGACAATCCCATTAGTGCTAGAGATACTGTAGTCTGCTTCTACTGATTGCATCTTCTGACCTATAGCTGAGTAAGGGAATAGGAAATTGCTATTTCTATTATGAATGGTGGATTCTTCCCAGGCACAGACCGCCACTTACAGCCTCCATCTGATCCCAGACTGTCTTCTTTCAAATTGTGCATTTGCTTAAAATAAGTAAATTAAATCTCACAGCAGTGTTGCTAAAGTATACCTACCTTGACATGTTTTCTTTCTAGTTTAGCTATACGTCTAAGAAAAAAAATGGATACTTCAAATACTAAAGCAAGATGAAGCAAATACTGTTTGCTCTGAGATTCAGAAAGTTGCAAGTTTCTTAGCAGACTACAATATACACCATGCAAGATCCTATAGGATCTTGAGAGAGGCTGGCAGTGGCAATACCAGGCATACCTGCAGTCCAGTTACTATGGGTACAGCAATGGAAGACCACAGAAGCCAAGAATATTACAAAGACCCTTGTCAGGATGTCTAATACTCACAAAGGACTATAGCCAAGAATAGCATATGCTTGCTCCTAACTATGCACAGCCCCCTGAAGAGATGGGCAGCTGCACTGATGGCATGTTCTCCTGCCCAAGGGCATAAGGACAAAAGAATTCAGTCTTGAAGACTGTGGAGATACCTGTTAAAGAGTCTGAGAACCAACATGTTGCCAGGGTTTTCAGTCTTCTAAGCAATTTTATTTCCACCCAAACTGCAGAAGGTGGTAGGAAAAAGGATGTAGAGATCTAACTGTGCTGAATCTCAATCCATCCTCAAAATGCATTTGCATTGGGATGAGCACTGCATTTGGCTTTTCCCTTGGGGTATCTACAATAAAGCCTCATTGGCCCATCTTAAACTGGGGATTTCAAAGCTGCCTACAGCATTTATGGGTTTACTGAGCTCTCCCTAAAACCCATGTATGGTTTTTCAAGAAGATTGCTCCCTGAATTGTTTTTTTTTTTCCTTTCACTACCCTACAAGTGGTCCAGATTAAGGTTTGAGTGCTTCCTGCAACTATGGAATGCCTGCAAAAATAAAACACATCTTAAACAGGGTGAGTACTAGGTCAAGTCTATCTGCTGTAACAACTGTCTGAGCTGAGCAGAGTTTTAAACAAAATCTGGAGTACAGATCTCTTTCTATAAACAAACTATAAACATTGCTGTGGAGGAACTAAAGAAGCCTCTTAAAATCAGACATGTACCAGCAATGTACAAATCAGGCCTGCTATGTAACAGGTTAACCAAACAGCTACTATTCCCTTTTGGGGATTTTTTTGTTTGTGGCACTGCTATTATTTAAAATACATCTCTTCTTTTTTTTTGTTTTTTTTTTTTTCTGCAGTGAGGGGAAACTCTTCATTCCCAGGCACAGGAGAACTTCAGAGATAAATTTTTTCCTGCCTCACCCAAATCAAAGCTGAAGCTATGGTTGAAGTTGGTGATAAAAAAATAATAATAATAATAAAAAACAAACAGAAAGAAAGAAAGAAAACCGTTCTCCTGCACGATAAGCGGAAAAGAAACTTCAGCAAAGATAGTGTAAAAGGAAAGAAAAAGATTGCTCACCCCCGACAGGCTCTTTTAGGATCTTATCATTAATATAACATTTAACAGACAGCCGTCTCAAGCATGAACCAGCCATTCTCCCTCTTGAAAAGTCTTTTTGCTTAGCCAAGCTTAAAAAAAAGTTCTTTTCAAGATAAACATTGCACAAAGTGAAGCATAAATTCAGTAAAAGTCACAAAGATACAGCAAGCAGCCAGACTATATAGGATGTTAAAATACAATCTTTCCTTATGCTGACATCTGTGACTCATGCCCAAGGCCTGATCCAAAGTCCATTGAAGTCAAGCGGGTACACCAGCTGTCTGTCTGCAAGAGGGAAGTCTGCTGACAGAAAAACAAGAATAAAGTCCCTGCTGATAGGATGGCAGAGATCCTGTGGCCAGGAAGGGCACTGAGGTGATGTTCTTGTTTATGCACCCCTCCTCGGGTTCTTGCAGAGACACTTGTGGAGAATTTATTTCCTGTGCTGTTCAACAGGGATCCCCACCAGAAAATCTGAGAGATGGAAAAAATTAATTTTTCAGGGATATATGTGCAACTCATACAGCTAATCAAATGAAATAATTGCATTTGGGATTGTTTGCCTCTATTATTTATTACACGCACAGAGAAACGAATAAATGAAAATTGTTCAGGTCAAACTCGAGCACTTAAAAATAAGAAAATGCCAGGAGTTGAGATGCTCGTGGAGCAATATTAGCCTCCTGCTGTTCACACATTATGGCAGAGTTCTTAATTACATAATTACATTTTTTTCAAGAGAACCCATACCTCATTCAGCACACGGAGACAGATCACTGCTGTTCAGTGTTTCCCTTTATCCCTGGTGTTCAGTGTCTATATCCATACCTTATGTACAGCACACTAACTGGCTTTGAGATGGAATTATTAATTCTTATGGATCTTTCTGTAGCACTTGTCACTGAATTATCAGGATTTTAAAAACATTCTTTCAGTCTCTGTGAGGACAACTAACAGCATTATTGCCACTTTGTTTGTCAGGTTTTCTTAAGAAAAACACAACAAATTAATTCCTCATCTTACTCCCAGAAATGTCTGAGGCAATCAGCTGAGATCACAGATTTCAGGACAAACAGTTTGGTAGAGCTAGGAGCGACTGAAAGGTGTCTTGTAATAGGAAGCATTGGGAAACCTGCCTCACAAACAGTGCAGCCAGCTCCATTTGTGATTTTTTGCAGGAAATGTATGCTTCCTCTTAAAAAAAAACCCAAAAAGGATAACGGCCATGCCCTTTCCTCCTGCCCCAAAGAATTTATGAGCTAACTCAGACAAATAAAATACATAGATTATAAGAAGTCAGGGAGGCATTATTCAACATAGCAACAATGTAACAGACTTGCCCTGAAAAGGGTTTTAAGGAAGGAATTTAAGATATCTGTCATATTTGGCATATGCAAGAATGTATATATGCCTTATGCAAACACTGCTGGATTAAACGTAAGGTTTTTTGATGAATGTTGAATCTGTCCCAGAGGGAATAGGTAGAAGAGATAATGGATATGAGCATGACAGGGAGATGTTAGGTAAAATATACTTTGGGGAAAGTAGCCCTATTTATTTGCAGTTGTTATGCATTAACAGTCTGGTGTAAGTAGAAAAAGAACTTCACAGGGACAAATTGGATATATCTGCTTTATTCAGTAATACGGATTCGAAAGGGCAGATCCAGTAGTGCTGCCTTAGGGCAGTGAGTGACAACAAAGCAAATAAAACAGATCCTTCCAATTATTCTATGCTTATATACTTCATAATTTAAAAATATTTACTCCCCTTATATGCAGAATATTTCCATAAACTGCACTGACATTCTCAGCTGATACTTTCTCATCCCATTTTATACCCATGACAGTTAAAGCAGGTAAGCAGTGGTCTGGACTCCAGTGCCCATATGTTAGAAGTTAGCACTACAGCCATCCCTAGCAAGACCTGACACTGGGAGTGCTTTGCCTCTACAGGAACAGAACACTTTCAGCTACTACAGGACTGGCCATGTGCAAATATTAACTCCACGCTTTGGTTTTCCGTTTGGTCTGTGCAGAAGCACATGCAGGGATTTTTGTTTTCCCAGTTGTGCACAGCCAGGAGCCCTGGTTGCAGCACTGGCCAGTAGAGCCAAGCTTCTAGAGTTCCCTTGGCCCCACAGCAGGAGCTTGTCTGCTTTCAGCTCACCAGCCTGACATCCCTGCTCACACACACAGTGTCTGGCACAGCAGCGAGTTTGGGTGGATGTAGGAAGGTTCCTTGGGCCTTCCTTCCAATTACTCTGCCCAAGATGAGTCACACTGAAACCCAGGGAATTAAGGTACTCAAAGCCTCCCTTCGCATGGTCACGCCTATACTTCCTCACTGTCCACTTAAGGAAGGAGGCTGAAGGCTGACCATGCCATGAGAATCAGCTATTTCTTTATCTGAAAAAGAAAACAAAATCTACTGAATGTTTTCTCCCTTTGCCACACACACACCAAGCAACATGGAATTACATGAGCCTGCACTGAACAACTCAGCCAAGCACATTAAGCTATCAGCACATCATCAAACCATCAAAAACACTTCCTGCCTTCCTTTTCCCTGCTTCTTGTTATTTACCCTTTGCCAGGCAGCAGCAACCACAATCTGCAGCTTAACAGCTTGCACTACACTGAAAAGAAACCCCTGCACAAAGAAATGTAACCACAAAATTATGTCACTCAGTAGCAATTAGCTTTGTTTTCAATATACACAAACTCTGGGGCTTGGGAGGAATGAAAATGTAATAGCAATTGTGTGGGGCAACAGGTGAGTGACTTTGTGGCTTATGGGGGATCTATTATTTCTCCCGGGATGGAAAAAGTCCATATTTCACTGAAGATATTGCAAGTCCAAACACTCTGGCATACAGGGAAAACTAGTGATTTGTATCTGATCTGAAACCACAGAACAAACAGGAGCAGCATTACAGACTTTTGCCCTCATGCAGTGACTGACACGATTTTTTGAACAGCTATTACACGTCTGAAAATTGACATATTACTGGTAGCAGCACAAAAGGCACCCTCTTTCAATAGCTGTTACTCAGCAATCAGTGTCCAAGCCTTAATGTTTTCTTTTGTTGAAAAAAAAAATCAGAAAAACTAAAGTAAACCACAATCTGGTTCTGTGCCAACAATATTAACCAGCTTCTTTTAAAGCCTTTGAAGTTAGCAGGGGGCATCCAATCTTGTGGTGCAAGTAAAGAATGATACTTTAAGCGATTCCTTTTCATCCCTTTAACTTAATGAAAGATTAATAGCCTTGTTATTTTTGTTTCTGCTTTATTTTTTATACTCAGGGTGGGGGGAGAATTTTTGGCACTTGTTGAAACTGAAATGCTGCCTATAATGATTTTATGGATCAGTGAAGCACTGAGTTGTTTGGGTGTTGAGTTTTCCCCCCCCGTCTGTGAATCCTGTTTAACAATGCCAGGCACAAAGTTATGTACTGTAAGTCCAAAAAAATAGCCAATAGCAGATACTTTTGGGAAGTAGGTGGAAGAAGGTGCAAGAAAGCTTTTAGAGTGCACAGACCTAAAAGAAAAAGTAGTGAGGGGGGCTTAGGAAATCTTTTCAGTGAAAGAGCTGCGGATTAGTTATAAAAATGTAATCCACTTCCTAGCTGAAGAAAGCAGCTTTATGTCGCTGCTGGCTGTGAAGATACAATGTGGGGTTTATAACCACCATTTATTTATATATTTTCAACCAAAGCCAACGAGGCAGCATTCCTGGCTTTTCAGTGCCACTGAGGGTGTAGAAGAGAAGATAGGTAGCTTTTATTTTGTCTTTCTGTTTTCATTGCCTCTCTCTTTCAGCGGGTGGAGGAGACTGTAGGTCTCGTAAATATCTTCTAAACATATTATTGCAGCCAGCTATTCCCTCTGCTTCTGTATTCATATTTTCTAGGCTACATCGTGTAGTTTTGTATTACTGTGTGTTCAAGCCCATATGAAAAATGTAGTGATGAAGCAGTGTAATAGTGTGCAACCTGCAAAAGTTTCATTTTGCCAGCTGATGATCTGGCCTGACACCTCCCCTGAGCTTGCACAGCAACTGAGTATGAAGCGTAGCTGCTGGTTTCAGTGTTGCACCTCAGGCATTTCATTCTGAGCATGAGTAGGATGAATGAGATGTGGCCCCTGACAACTGAGTGAGACATCTGATAGTGCTCTAAATAAACTCATTATAATCACTATTTACAAAGAGGTTTTCAACTTTGGTTCTTTTCCTCAAAAGCTCTTTACATGTAATAAACCTGGGGTAGAGGGTCTGCATTCACTCCAGCTTAAGCACACCAGAAGAATACATATTTTTACTTTCCTTTTATAAAAGCAAAGGCATTAGTGTTTCGCTTCCACCACCATGGAAGGGCAGCTTGACCCTGAGTAGGCCTTTATGAAAAGATACTTGAATATTTTATATAATATAAATTATATTTATATAATTGTGGTATAATCTATTTATATATTAAATTATTGTATTCAATAAATTGCTCTCTCAGAATCATGCAGAGATTCGTGATGGAGCCAGGACCTTATTCCAGATTTGTCATCTGCTAAACCAGGATTTTATTCATTTTATCCAGCATAAAGTTTCATTCAGAATTTCACATTAGCATTACAGTTAATTAACATCCAATTAACAGCCAATATTTATAGCATTGCTAAGTTCTGTTATAATTCTTTGGTGGTCTGTTTTTCCTCAAATTTCCTGTTTAACCTGGTACTACATTTTGCATCTAACGTCCGCTTTAATTCTTCAGGTAGTTGCAGAAAAGAGTGAATCCAATACATTAGTACAATTACTACAAGCAGAGAGTGAACTCCTTTCATCATAAATTGTCCCTCAGTGACTGCCAGGGAAGAAGGATGGGATTCTGAGTTTCAAAGAGGGAAAAGTACTAAGCAGTAGTGGATGTCATGAGCACAACTTAACTAAACTTGCAATGCAAGTTCTTTATCTGAGCTAGCCCTAAGGTTGGCAATTCCACCGAGCCAGCCTACCTCCCTGACATGTAACTGTCCTGACAGGCAGAGTATTACATGCTTTAAAAGTTGTCTTCATCAGAATTCAGAGAAAAGATGGTCCCAATGTACAAAATAAAACACATCACTACTCTTGATAACTTGTCTGTTTCAAATGAGAAATCACAGTAGTGTAATACTGTAAAAATTAAACAGAATTTTTCTGCTATTATACCAAACAGCCTACTTAATAAATGGGTAATGAAAAAGAATAATTTATTACAGCTTGTGAATTTTGACAGTTCTAAAAAGATGTTCTTAGAGTTTCCCCAAAGGGAGAAGAAGGATGTTTCTTCCTTAACACACTGGCGTTAGATGTAATTTCTCTGTCTGTAGAATTTTGCTCCTGCCTGGTAGAAGGGATTAGATTTTTTTTCTTACATCATAACCTATTTTAAGCAATTATAATCTATGAGTAATAAATCATTTTCATTCACCTCTCATGGGGAGAGAAAAGATGTGAGAGAGCGTTCTGGAGTTTTAATTTATATCAATGTTTGCATTACTATTAAATGAATTAAATGGGTTCTACAAATGTTCTCTCATAGATCTGCAATAAATTATGGAGCATCTCAACCTAAGACATTTAATTGTCCCTTTTACCAGCTTTTTGTTTTGTTTTGTTTATTTTTTAAACTGGATAGCACAAACAGTTATAAAACACATTGAAAAAACAGACTCTTGGGTATTGCAATATAGGACATGGCTTCAATCATTGCAAACATTGCATATCCATTTGAATTGCAGGAATTTGCAGAGACTGAATGACTTGAGTGAAAGGCTCCATAGAAAACGCTTCGGAAGATTCAGATGATCAAGGAAGCCCTCCTGTTAAGGAACTTCTGCAGTTCCTTACACTGGTTCCAGTTTTTGTGATGTTGCACTACTCTGGGATTTGCACATTGCTATTTATAGGATGCACATCTAAAAAAATCCCATTTTTTCATGGATTTGCAGTGGGGCTACTTTAATCAGAATGAAACACATGTAGGAGAGAACTATTTGTCACTCATTATTGCAGTTTATTATGTCTTTGATATGTAAAAGCAAAGCTTTTACAAGAAAGGTTCTGAAGAAATACTGCTGTTGAGGTTAAGAAGGCAACTGCCCTTCCAAATGGCATTTGTTTCAGAAATTCTTATTCTGTTATTGATAATTCATATATAGCTGTTTCCTCCAAAGAATCTAACCAAAATTCCTCTGATCCTAGGTACTAGTAGTCAACAGAGCCTAAGCAGATAATGTACTTTATAGTATTATGTGAATCTGTGCAGTATATGATATTTGGATTGTAGAGCTGCTGACAAAAGACTGATACTGCTCAGGCAGCCATGGCCCACATGTCAGGCTTGTGTAGTTCAACTCCATCAGAATAAGCATCTGGGAATGCTGATAGAGGGAAGTCGATTGCTCCCTCTGCACAGATAAATAATTCTTATTTCCTGAATTTGACAATCAAGCAAGTGTATCTTGTTTTGGGATGTAGTGTAACAACACGTTCTCCATGCTGGCCAGAATTTAGGGATGCATTCAATTTTCAACACTTGATTCTATAAAACCTAGAAATAAAAATACTATCATAATAGTAAGCAAAACTTATACCAAATTTTCCCAAGCTTAAAATGATTTTCACGCACCGAGTTAGTACAGTCCTAGTCTAAATTATTTACCAGAGTTACAGATTTACCTGCTGAGAGCCTGGACACAGCTTTAATCCATGACACAGCCTCAGGAAAGCTGGGTCTGGGGGAATGCCAGGAGGAGCCATCTCTGCTGGCCCTCCTGCCCCTTCAGACCAGAACTCCTCAATATTTTGTGGTCTCGTAGCAGACATCACATTTAACACTGCCATTTCTTTCCGCAGTGGTTTTTGTCACTAGTTCCCCATGTAAAATATCCTGTTAGTTTGGGTTTAAACTCCAGTGGGGTTTGGGAAATGCTGTTAATGACATTTGCCTCGTTCAGCATTGATACCCACATTTTATAGCTGGGCAAATAGAGGCAGAGAGGTTGGATTATTTTGGTAAGGCCTGAGCCAACTGTCTGGAATTAGGTAGTTTAGTAATACCTGTAGTTACTTTATTCTGTGAAGGAAATACCCACAGTCCTGATGTGTGATGTCTTCATAGATTTGCTAATTGTTAGGATGAATTCTCCCCAACACATGCAATGTATTTAAAAACACACTTGATTTTTTAACTGAAAATTAAGCATTTGTTTCGTACTTAGCTGAATTTGTCCCCAAATGAGTAAAGACAGATGACACTCTGAACCTCCTTTCCCTTCATTCCTAATGTATAAATGCAGTGCATTATTCTTCCAGTTGCAGAGTAAAGGATATACTCATCTGGATCTACAGCAAACATCTATAAATGGAAAAGCCAGAGAATAGGGGGGTGGTGGTGGAGTTTTTTTGCCTGTTAGTTTAACCAAACGTGGGTTTGCCTTGTAGACATACATTCCAAAGCTGGCAGTGGCATTTGGTTCCATAACAATGTCACCTAAGTCTGAATATACCTCTTCAGTGGATTATTTGTTACTGTTAAATAGGAGGGGAGGAAAGGAGACCTAAGGATTTTGAAGGAAGCAAGCGAGAACATAAGATACCAGAAAAAATAATGATACCAAGGACATAACTATGTAGCATATGACTGAATTAGGAGCAGCTGATCCACATCCTGGCAGATTCATGGAGCCATCATGAATGTTCTTAATAATGCAATTCTATCCAGACTGTGTTATTAGTTCAGTAGAGATTTTACCCCCAGAGCATCTGCAGACTTTGATTTGGATCCAGGGAATTGCTTAACAGCTGGAAAATTTTAAAAGCTGAATGGGAATTTTGTGTTATGTAATTTTCTCATCTTGATGAATGGGGGAGTTAAGACATGTGACTTTAGTTAGCACTGATGGAAGTCACCCTTGCATTAGTACGTATGGAAAGGAGAATGCACCCCCAAGATTTTGATGTGTGCTAGCTTGAGTCTGTTATCTATGTGTATGCTACAAAGAAAAGTAATGAGTTCAGGACTGGTATGAATGCTCATGGAATGGTCTAAGATTTTTAAGCATACATTTAATTGAGGCCTCTACAGAATTAAACAGAACTGTTCATTGTAGTCAATGTAGGTAGCAGCAAAACATTTATATGTGCACATACATAATTTGAGATTCAGATCTCCACAGATAACAACATTATACTGTCAAAGAGTCTGCGTAGAATTTTTTGAGACTGATCTCTCCCAGTTAGTCGAACCACTGTGGTGGCAGGCGCTAGGAATCAACACAGATACAGTACTTCTGTAAGCTCAGTGCTTCTTCAGAGACCTGCCTGAATTCCATGAAATGGGACAAGGGAGAAAAGATGAAAATTGCTAAGGTAATAAGAAATTATAACCTTACTTCTGACACTTTCTAACTTCCGAAGGTTTAACTTTTCAACCAGAGCATTCTCCTAATTTGCTAGCATATTATTATGGGTAGGTCTGGTTGGGAGTCTGCATTGCACAGTAAGGATGCTCACCTGCTGCTGCTTCAGAAGTGGATGCCTTCCTGTCAGCCTTAACTTCTGAGACTTTGGCCTAATGTTGATCAATTAACTGTACTGTGACAAGAACCATTTTTTTAAGATGTTGGCAGCAAAAGAATTTATCTGGACTAAAAAGCCCTTCTGTATTCAATTTAAGTTATGAACAAAAGCACACACATTTTTTGGATAGCTCCATCTTTATCACATGTGGGCTGTAGCTGTTTTAAGTTTAATTTTAAGTTCCAAGTCTCACAATGTCTCCATTCAAGATAATCACCTGTTTGTCACTGTGTTTTCACCAGAGATAACTGATACCTCCACAGAGCCGACAAAACAGTTCCCTACTCAGCTCCAGGCCCATTAGTCAGGAGAGGTTAGGCAGTTTACACAGGGGGCTGAGGTTATCTGCCTGGGACAGCTATCGCCTGTAGGCTGTGCAGCCCCAGCAAACATTGCCAGCATAATGGTAGGATTCAGCTTTTGCTGCTGCTTAAGATTTTGAACCAGTACAGCTGTACTGGGGAACCACTATGAGGAGTGTGCATGACCAGAGAGGACCATTTATGACTTGTAGGTCTTACACGTGACATAAGGATCCACAAAGAGGACAACTGCAGATCTTCATTTGCTTGCTTCTGAAACTGATAGGAGAAACCCTGTGCATTCTGTATCTCGTTCTGCTGTATAAATTTCTGACATGTATCTTCAATTAGCACTAATTATGTATTCAAAGGAAGAGCAAGGATGTTCCTGTTTTTCTAGAGGGGGTGAAAAATCATGTTTCTCTGAGCTTAGCTTTAATATCTCTGCATCCTCATTCTCTATTTCAAAAGCAAAGCTGATGCCATGAGGCACTGCAGGAATTTGGAAAATATGCTTTGCTTTTGAAACAGAAGCTTCAAATCCACTTTAAATCCCATATAAAAGTTAGTCCAAGAAAGTCAATGAATGGATCATGATCAAAGTCTCTTTATTGAATTTTCTAACAGCTTCCAACAAAATATGTTTTAAAAGGAACTGACTGCATCAAGTGCTTTCCAGAAAGCTGAAAAGATAACTCTCAGTTCATGATAGCTGGGAGAAGTAAGAGATGAAACCTCAGTGCCTACATAGCATATGGGTTGTTTTATGTGAGTTGCCAAACAGCTCTGAATTCCAAAATATTCTGTGGGAAATTTATCATTTCAAGTTTCAACAAAGAAATGGAAATACTGCATTTCTTAAGGACTACTGCCAACCAAAACGACACGGTGCAGTATTCTGGGAGTACCTTTGACTTACCTCTGCCGTGTCATCACTAAACAACACTTTGCTTATGTCCTTAAATTTATTGAACCTAATTGCTCATCTTGAACATTTTACATGTGATCCCTCATCTCTTCTTTCCTTCTGCACAGCAGGACACAGTTAATGCAAAATGCTTAGAATGATCAGGATGGAAGCATCTAAGAACAAGTTTGCTCCACGCTGATTGTCCAAGGTACAAAGTAAAGGAGAATCAACTGCAATGCTACAAGCAGCTAAATGCATAGCTGGTTACTGAGCAAACATTTTAGGCTAAAATTTTGCTAAAAAGCCTTAGGACAAAATACTTCTGCAGTCTGTGGACTTTGTGACAGGGTTCTGTACCTTTTACAGAACTCTACAGGACAGATGGAAAAAAATACAAAGCAAATAAGAAGACCTAATGAAAATTTTCACCTGTTGAATTTTAAAGATTTGGGTCCTAGGATGGAATATTAGTGTCATGCATTTTTTTTCAGGACTTGTTAACTGTAAACGATTTATTCCTAGTTTTCATGCAGAGAACTATCTTTTCAAATTGGAATTAAGTTCATCAATGGCTTGTGGAGTCAGACACATTTAGTTTAATAATGGTAGTCTCATGAGATTTATTCATTTAGTAGGGGACTTGCCCATGGCTGGTTAGACTGAAGTTTCATTTTGTGTTGCCTTTGTATTGACATGGGAAGGGTCAAATTTTTGTATTTTGCAGACAACTTTAATCCTGTGAGTTATAACACAACACACTGTGGCCTGCTAAAGAGGCTGTGCTTATCAGTAAGGCTTGGGAAAAAGTCCAAAACCTGCTGTCATGACAGGGCACACAAGCATTGCTAAAATCATTACAGCCTGAAACATCTCAGAAGATAGAGCCAAAGGTTAAAGCAATGGTGTGGAATACACAGACATCACTGCAAAGTGACAGATATTTATATTTACCTGTAGACACCAGAAGTGGTAAGATAAACCAGAGGTGACTGGGAGTGTTCCTTATAAGGCCCCTCCTAAGGTACTGGGTTGAGAAATTCAAGAAATTCATAGTTTTTCAGCACCTGGAATTTGGCTGTGGGTCACTGTAGAGTGGGTAACACTCCACAGCTCCCACTGTGGCATAGATCTGTGAGTTTACTGTAAAATTAGTTTTCAAGGATTTTTTGTGTTGTGATGATGAACACAAGTACTGATACCCTTCATGTAGAGTTGTACTCCTTCAGTAATGTTTTTGTAGCATTCAACAGGACACTTCACAATGCTAACCAATTAACAGCAAAGGTGCCAGAATCCAGCCTTTAATCTTTTGCTAACTGAGTCATTGCTAAGGTGAATAATTTACTATGAGGACAGAAAGTTGAGCAGTGATAGAAGGAATTTGCTGAATTATGATTTCTGGTTCCTTTCTGTAAGTCTGTGCCAATAAAAATTCTAAATGCTGAGTTAGACAAAGTTAGGTTCAATTTATTGTTTCAAGCCTGTTGTGCCCACAGCATTTTCCTGCATGTAAATCCCAATCTAGGAATTGTACTGCACAACAAATCACATAATAAGTATTCACAAAACAATTCACCTTGAGAAGGTAAGGGCCAATGTATGTGAAAGTTTCCCTGTGTTTAAATAGTGTCTGTGGCTTCATGGGGAATTGAAAATGCTCCTCACCTCTCAGCTGGCACTTAACTGTTCTTGGTGTTTAACAGTAATGCCTCAGTTTCTCTGAGTGTTCCCTAAATATATCAGAAAACAGGTGATTTTATTTGTGAAATGCAGTATTGTGCCAAAATTGAAGATGTTGTGGAAATGTGAAACATTTTTTGCTCTAGATTCAGGGAGAAGCTTTTTGTTAGTCTCAGATGAACCTCTGTTTTGTCTTGAGCAGACTGGCTCTCTGTGTACAACAAAACACCTAGAGCAAAGGTGTGAGAGCTGGAGGGCCAGCTGGATACCAGGGAGGAAGACAGAAGGTTGTTAGGGGAGGAAGGCTGGCTGAGGGAAACCTTTTATGGAAAATGCATGAGAGATTGGTATTGGTGCACAAGCAGGAGAACATGTCAAGGAACAGAGAAAACACAGAGAAAGAGAGGGAGAGAGAATGGTCTTCCAGTATAAATTCCAACCAGTATGGATATTCTTGACCACACTTCAAACAAGTGTTATTTTCAGATTGTTTCTGCAATTGACTGTGTGTCCCATTTAAATTTCTGTTTTCCCCAGATTCAGACCCTGTTCTGTTCCTTGTTTTTTTAACTCTAACAAAATTTGATAGAGAAAATAATGTTTACCTTTAAATCACTTTCCATGTAGCCCCCTTTTCTTCTGTGTATTTTGTGTTAACTTCAATAGTTGAGCGCACTGTGTTTTTAGCTACCACCTCAGAGCCCTGACCTATAGCTTTCCCCATATTGTATATAACCACAGAGAGGACTGTGATGTTAAACACAAAAGAGAAATAGGAGTGTTGTAAGGTCATATGCTTCTTGCATAAGGGATTTCAAAGGAAGCAATTGTTTAAAGGACTGGAAGATGACAGAAAATAATCTGTGTAATCCAACAATCAAAACCTGTATTCATTAGCACAGGGAACTTTGTTGGGTGCCTCAGAAAATGGAAAGGTGAGTAGTCAAACTGAGAGCAGCTCTTTAATTTCCCACATTTCAAGGCGCAAAGAATAGGCTCTGTGTGTTTGGACTATTGTAGTTTTGACTTTCATATTTCTAAACCTCAGGATTTAGATCTGAATCTTGAAAGTGATTCAGACTTTCGCCAGTTCTCCTGTCCTCAGCTGAAATACAATGTTGAGTTTTTTTGAAATAATTGTGCAGCTATGACCATTCCTTCAATAAGGCATTTTCTACATGAGCAGAATTCTTTGAAGTGTGGAGCCATGAAGATGGTGAAGGCCAAAGGTGAAAGCTGTGCAATAGAAGTGAACATTCCAGTCAGAGAACGGGTTGGAGGGGTGAAGGAATTAGTCTATTGATATTCAGTGCTTTGACCTGCTAACAATAACTGTGGCACAGGGGTTACAACAGCGGCACATCCCTACATTGTGTATCAGTGGAGAGAGACAGACCTTATCTGCTTTAGTTTGCTTCGGAGGAAAAATCAGCAGGGCTTTTGCCATGTGGTCACCAGTCACTGCTACTGGGGAGAATGGGGAAAAAAACCTTCGTAATTTCTCCATCATTGCATTGGGTCTAATAATAAGTAAGCTGCAGAACTGCAATATGATGATCATTTTCAAATGTGATGCTGGGAAAGAGGAAATAAATTAATAGGGTATTCTGTGCTGGATTTTAAAGGGCATATAGACTAAGGAAAGCAACTCCCTGCTGTTTTTTTCCCCTTTAAGATAAAAAAAAAAAATCCTCTTTTTCACTTTGAAAGTATTTTTTCTAAAAAATAATCAAAGCAACACCAACAATTTTTTGACACCAGAGAATACTTTTCCCTTGGTATACAGCACATTTATAACACAGCTCAGCTAGCCCTGCGGGTAAAATTTTGTGCTGGGGATCTGCAATTTTACTAACACAAACCCAACAAGATTTAGCCCATACAGTGGAAAAGGCACTAGCCAGTTGACATTTAGCTAGCAAGGCATGCTGTGCTCTGGCTCTGGTTCTACCTCCAACCTCTACAGCGAGCAATCATTTCCCAAATCTCTGGTTTTGCTTTGTCTCCTGCCGTTTGTCACTTCCTTGGCAGGCATGGCATGTCAGCTAGACACCAGCATAATGAATATAATAAACCAGTAAAATATGATGTAACATGAGGCGCAAATCAGTGAACAGTTTGATTCTGTTTGTTCTTAGGATTGCAAAATTTAGACACATAGGTAACTTGATTACATCATGTAGTTCATTTGTTTGGCCAGTGTAGGACTGTTTTCAGGTTCTGGTTTGGCTTCTTTTTTATGAATTCAGGCTGGAAACCTGTGGGGTTTTTCCCCCTCACATAAAATAAATCTTGAGCTTATTATTCTACCATCCCTAATAAAGCCTCCTCTGGAGGTGCCAGCCCACAGAAGTCACAGGCCGCAGACCCACGGGCTGTCTGGGCGGCTCATTCCTCGGAGGCAGAAGTGCTGGGTTGTTACTGGCCAGGGATCCCAGGTGTGGCAGTGAAATACCTGCCACGTTATTACAGGGCAGACAGACAGCAGCCATGGTGCTGTAAGAAATGCTCTGGAGAATGCAAATTATACTCATTCCCAAGGATTTTGAGAAGATGAAAAAGGGCTTTTCACTTGGCAACAAGATGCCAACATTTTGGAAAAACCTTTTAGCTCCGTGGCAGAGCTCCCAAGGCACACTGGGGAGATGAAGTCCTATTATTTCTTAAGAATAAATAGCATCCTTTATCTCCAGGAGCTGGTCAGAGATGAAGCTGTGACTCAGGACCTGGTTGGTACTTTTATCTATTGAGTCAATCTACATTTTATTAGCTTGCTTCTAAACAATTGTCTGAAAACCCCAGGCCAGAAAACTATGTAGTGTCTTTTGTCTAACATATTCAAGAAACAGCATCATAATGGAGACCCCAAAGACAGAGAGATCACCTTTAATTTTATATGTGCTTATTCAAAGGCTGCTTCAGTCAGAAGGAAAGGTCTTTAAGTACGAAGAGCATTCAGTGTGGCAGTAGTGGCAGGTGAGGTGCCATCAGGGAAGGAACCAGCCCAATCTGTAATGCAACACCAACTGCAGCACTGACCACAAAGCTCCTGTAAAAACCTACTCCCAAGCAAATAAGAACCAATAACTGGTTTTCATTCAACATGGAGATTTTAATCCTGCCAGTGTTGACTTGAATCGTACATTAAAATAAAGCAAGCTTTACAAGCCCCTCATTAATAATTCCTAAACACAACAGTGAATGAACTAATATGCTGAGCTAGCAAACTGGGAGCTGTTTGAATGGCTGGTGTGGAGCACTCAGCCCAGCCTGTACAAGCAGTTTTCTTCAAGAGATCATAAACCCAATCATTTCAATCATCATTTTGATATATTTTGCTGCAATCACATCTCTCTTTGCAGGGCCACTGATAGAATGGAAGTTAGCTACAGGCACTGGTGGCTCTTCAGCATGCAATGCCATGGGAAAGCTCACAAAACATCACAGGCTCTGCCCAATATGGTGTTTTGTTACTTTACCCCAAGGTAAACTTCAGAGAGATAATTTAGGAGAACACTCCCAAACTGTTTGAGTAGGGCTCTGATATGCCAAAGGCTATCACCAGTTAGTTAGGAAGACCCTACTTTACAAAAGCCTACAGTTGATTCAGTTCTTGTTAGCATCCTAAATTTTAAGTCTAATTACAGATTTTTAATACTTTCTTGCTTTGTTTTGTTTTTAAACAAAACTAAAGTCTACGTAGTGGTCAATATATTAGCCCTGGACTTGTAAAAAATATATTCAAGTTCCTACTCTGCTCAAGTCCCTTATGTGACCCTGGGTAAGTCATTTCACAACTCCCTGCCTCATTTTCCCATTTGTGTAATGGAGATGAAGTTATTTGTCTAACTTCTAGGGACAGAGTGAACAGGATGATCTGACAAATCTCAGTCTGTTTGGATTATTATCTTTTGCATTATTGTAGTGTTGAGGATGTGTTGTCAGGATTCTGTGGAGGGAGGTTTTACAAGAAAATGAGGGACCTTCTCTCAGAGAGCTGCTGATTGAAATAAGAAATGGATACAGACAGATGGGAGAGTCCAGCAAAATAATGAAACATTATTAATCATTATGACAGAGTTTGCTCTTCAAAAACTAGCAGGCAAATAGTTAAAAATTGAAGTTTTCAGTGGTGTAATCTAAGGCTGTCCCATGAATATTTAAGAGATGCCTCTCTCAAGAATGCAGACCAGTGTGGGAGATAACACGAAGGTGTCTGAAACTGAACAACTAGGATGATTATTTAAAGCTTAGGTATTTTTCTACATATGCAGAACAAACAACAAGCACACCTGAGAGAGACAGGGAGCAGAACACATCAGTTAAATGTGGTTTATAATAGTCCTGTTTTCAGCTCTGCTATTATCCTTTCATTAAAGTTATTAACAGAGATCTGTTATGAAACTACTGTTGTAAGCACTGTCCAGCACAGCATGCTTGGCTAGTGGTCAGCTAATGGTGTGAAAGAAGTGTGAGAGGAAAAGCCACATCTTTTTCTCAGCTGCCCCTGCTTTACTTCCCCCTCCCAACCCTGTACTGAATTTCTAGTGGTTTTCTTTAATTTCACATGTTGAAAAGACTGAGTGATCCTTTTCCTCAGATGGTCTTTCTAGAACCCCCAACAGAGTGTGAATAATTATTCCCACTCTGTTGGGGCTTTGATAAGACTCTTATGGCTGCCTTTTGCTCAACCTCTCAGCCTTTGTTCCTGCTAAAGTTCTTTTCTTTCTTAGGAAATGGAAAAAAAAAAAAGGAAAAAGGAAAAACTGTAACATCATCAAGCAAACCAGCAATTTTAATAACAGTAATAACAATAAAAATATTGACTTGAAAATGCTCGGTCAAATCCCTCTGGTAAGTGTGTAATCACCATGTATTTTCTTCTATTTTTAAAGAGAACACAGTTTAGAAAAAGAATTGTTTGGAAAGGAGTTTGAGAGGTGTCTGAATATGAACCCTGACTTCTGTCTGGAAGCTGTGCCCTGGCTGTCTAATTTAGACTGCATACAATCTGTAGCAGTTAATGGATGTCACAGGTTTGAAAGTTTGTGCAGCCTTGTTGTGAGTCTTGAGAAACAAGCATATTTAGAAACATCTGTGAATAAACTGGGAGGCCCTATGATAAGGGAATCAAAGCACATAGCTGCCACTGAAAAAGGCACAGAAGGTATTACTGTTGACTAAACAAAAAGCTTTGTCTGAACGTATGTATGCTCTGATGCTCACGGGACTCGGGAAAGAGGTTAATCCTAAATTCAAACATCCCTTCAAACACTGATTAGCTATCTTTAATACAAAGGACCACACATTACAAAGGAGACCATTTTAACCTTTCTATCTCAGTTCATGTTCTACCAAGCAAACAGGCCAAACTCTGTTCCCTGGTACTGTAACTTCAGTCTGAGGTAATTCAATAGGGCTTATCCAGGTGTAACTGTAGGCACATCGCAGCCTAATGCACACACACACAATGACGGAAGGATAAAAGGAGGAAGAGCTTCAAGAAAATAGGTTATTCCAGACTTTTCAAAAGCAACTTGTAGTTGATGTTTGGGTCTATTAGTAGAATCAAATATACCTGAAGCCTATATGTTTCCACAGCCATCTCATTTTAGGCATTGCAGCGCTGGGTAGCGGCATGAGATCAAAGTAATGGTGCATACAGATATATTGGTGTTTTGAGATTGGGAGATAAATAATTCATACATTGAAAACAGAGTTGGGTTGGGGATATTATAGATTAATTTCATCTCACACTTTTTTTCCTCTCTCGCCCTCCCCCTTTTTTTTTTGCTAGTGGGAGACCTACTGCCCCTGTCCCTTTCTTCTGATTTCTGAATCTGCCACAGGCACTGTTAGAATTACAGCAGTGATAAGAAAAAATCAGGCGTGGGATTTGAATTAATGCTTTTAGACAAATCTCCATTCCATCTCTAATTCTAATGCTAATTACATTTGCAGATCAAAGCCTGTTCGTTAAAGTTTTGCTTTTGAATACATGTAAAGATTTTACTTTTTTGTTTGATTTTTTTTTCCCATTTTTTGAGAAATGCTTCTTCCAGTAGAGACCAGATGTTCCTAAAATATCCCTTTGGAACAGCACAGCTTTGGTTTTCTGTTTTCCTTTCTTTGAATCTTTTGTATGCATTGGGCACAGCATTGTTCTGTTACTGTATGGGCAATCCATCTTTCTGACTTATTTGGTTTCTGTTTTGAAAAAGCCAGCGATAACGTAGGAAGAGTGCAAATAATTGCAAATATGTTTAACTACATGCTCAGCATTGCCAACTGCAGGTACTCAAAATTTGTGTCAGCTTCAATAAGATTATGAGATTACAATGAAGAGATTTAAAATATATATATTGGCAACTGAGCTGGTTTTATTTTCCTTCTGATTCTCAAATTTATATTATTTACACGTGCCATCTGCTCCTACAACTAGAACTGGAAGTTGTATCTTCTCTTCCTTTTTTTTTCCTGTGTGAAGCAGAACCTTTCTAACATGGGCTCCTTCTAACATGGGCTTTGAGAAACAGAAATGTCATGCAACTCATGATAAAACCATAAAAGCTGGCAACACCAGCCCAAGTCTCCTTGCACTCAAATTTAAGCTTGGCACGTCCATACATGTTTGTAGGAGCAGAGCCTATTTTGCAAGTGTCAGATAATGAAAGTCAGGGAAAGTCAGAAATTTTTAACACCACAACATAAGTCAGAGATTTTTAACACCAGAGCCTCAGGGGTTGTAGCAAAAGTGTATGAGCTCATTTCGGGAGGAAATAAAAAGAAGGAAAAAGAGAATGGTGGAATCGAAGTGTGAAAAGAGGGGATTAGGTGGTGAAAGGGTCTGTGTTGCATGCTGGAGGAAGCAGAAAGGGTTCAGAGGGTGAAAAAGCCAATTAGTGGAGTATAAATCTAAAAAAGCCAATTTCTGAAATAAAGAGGTGTTAACTTAAGGCAGCTAGAGAGAGGATTAGTCAAGGAAGTGACAGGCTGCAGTTAGGAAAGAGTGGGATTCTTAAAGCTGATCAGGACTGAAAACAACTACACTATATTACATATATTTATAAGGTATTTAAACTGTATAATGAAAGCTGGTCCCTTTTCTAGGCACGATGCTGGCTCCTTCTATCACGTCCCCCCCAAGAGGTGTGCTGTAGATAGCCCAATTCTGGCTTCTATCTGCAGGCAGCAGCAAAGGGCCTGCTGACTCAGGCGAATTGCTTGTGGAATCTCCTTAGATGTCAGGCACAGTGTGACTCTTCCTATCTTCGCAGCAACAGGAAAACAGTCAACAAGAATCATTACCTCAGCTACGACAGAGCTGTTCAGTGGCTTCCAGTCCGTCAGATCTGACAGTTACAGAGTACAAAAGGTCCCTGCTCAGCATGGGGCAGCCTTTCTGTACCTTTCCCCAAACACCTAGGAGTATTTCAGACTCGATCCTGGTTTAGTAGCTAAAATCCTCCTGCATACATGATAGTAATAGCATTATGAATGCCTATTGCCCCTCTAAAAAGCTTTGGGTTCCCATCATCAGGAATCCTTTCCTTGGATTTTTTTCTCCAACATATGTATTAAGTTAAAGCATCTTGGTTTTCTCCCATGGGAGAGTCTATTACTATCTCCCTGCCACTACTGCAGCAACCTGCAGCTCACTACCTGGGCAGCTATGATGTTGTTGTTCATACAGACCTGTGTAAGGAAAGGGATGTTGCTTCTCGTCCATTTGGTATGGACATCTTTTTGGGTTTGCAATGGGAAACTGAAAAGTGCAGAGGACAAAAGTCAAACCAGAATACAATCCTGCTCACAGATCCACATGTATTTGCAACCAAGGCAGTAAATTCCAGTTTTAGTCAATGCAGACAGAGACTTTTGAATATAAATTGGCAACCCTGGAAAATCTCACCCAAGAGCCTGTGTATTTGGCAGGAAACATGTGATTACCTGGATGTTAAGAGATCATGTAAAGTGCTGCCAGAAAAAAACTGCTTGCAATATACAGCCAGTTCTACCCATATACAATCCCCAGAAATTACAGTATTTATTCTTAATGGCATTTGCTGCTCTCTCACTTCTTCCTTAGAAGTTTATAGGCATAGAGATCAAACTTGCAACTGTAAGGATTTCCCATCAATACAAGTTTACTAGAAAATATCTAACTTGAAGAAATCTCCCCTTCTGTCTTCTACAGTGCTGCAGGATGGAAGAAGATATGTTAGCTAGATTCAATCTACCATACTAAAGCTTATGGTTAGGAAGCATCTGCATGCAGCTGGAAGATGCAGTTCCATATGGAAAAAAAGAATGAAAAATAAAAACATAAAGTGTAACAGGCCAAGCTTTTAGCTGGGTAAATCAGTATTTCTCCCATAAACTCACTGGAACAGTGCCTGTTTACATCATCTAAGCATCTAGACAGTTATCTGGGCTTGCCAGCTCACTGTAGGGATAAACATAGCTTTAAACAATTAAATGTTCATTAGGGGCAAGATAGGAAGAATAGCAGAAGCCAAAACACAGAACCACTCAGCACTTATGCTTTTGTTCTTTTGTCAAATGAAACATTAACATTTTGTGGAACATCTTTTTTTCTGCATGGGTAAGTGTAAAAACTACTGTAAATACTGGTTTAGATCTACTGGGGAGTTATTTTATCTATGAGTTTGGGGGTTGGGTTTTTTTGCTTACTGGTATGTCAGCCCCCTTGGCATAGCACAGTTATCTCAGTAGAAAAGTACCTTATACTTATCACTAAACTTACAGGAGTCATAGATGTGATATGGATAGCTTAATCTGTAAAACTACTTCATAATAGTTTCACACTACCATACTGTGATACAAAATCACATGTATACAAGACCTAACCTGCAACCTGCCTCTAACATTAATCTGACAGTGAACACCTGGAAATCAGAAAAGGACAGGAGCAGTTAGCCCAAAAATGTAATTTCCATGTTATTCCTTGAAGACTGAAATTTACCCTAGTGTAAAGAAATAGCAAAAAGACTCATACACCGTGGATGCCTCATTTAAATCACAGTCAGATTCTGTATGCTCTGGCCCTCCACAGTCACCTGTGATTCATGCTCTGCAACTTAATGGTGGATCCTAGCCACAAGGAATATAAAGTGATCGATGTGTGAAGTGTCAGCAATCCCTGACATTTGTCCTTTTGTTGGTTTTATCACTTGAGGTAGCCTCATGTTGGGGTATTGTGGTGATGACTCACACACAATCACATTTGCAAACTCGGACATGCACACGTTCCAAGCTGTTCTTCAAATGAGTGTAAGAAGGCATCTTGTGTTTCCTGAACCAGGTCGCCACACCTGAAAACAGGCAACAGATGTAATCCTGAAGCAAAAGTCTTTCAAAATGTACACAGCCAGAATGTGTTGGCTGTTTTTTTCAAAGGTTTTTAAAAGGTGATGGAAAATAATGTCTGATAATGCAAAATATGGCTGATAATGCAAAAAGAACTGGGAAAATATCTTAAAACTAAACTCTTTTTTAAGGTTGGTGCTCTCTTTTACCAATATATTAGTTATGTTTTAGCTGTTATTTAGGTTTTCCTTAATGCTGTGGCTCTAAAGAGTTGGGTGTTTTTCCTATAACCAGCTAGCCTTCTCTCCCTGAGGATGGATATGGTGGACTGCTCACAGCTCTGTGACACTTAATTGTACATGACTCACATATACAGTGTCTGTCCTAATAAATTTCTCACTTTTCTGGTTCAAAATTCTACTCCCAGATTATTAAATATTTTGGGGTTGAAGGAGGACAGGGAGATTTGTTTTGTGAGCATCATACTTCTAAAGGCATGAAGAAACTCAGCCAATAAAAAGGTATTAAAGCATTTTCTGAAGATGAGTGAACTGAGAAGAATCTCTCTAGCTGAGGAATGAAGATGGAAACCTAAGAGGACTTGTCAAGACTTTAAGTCATTAGTTTCTGTGGTTTCTCAGCTAGTAATGAAGTCTCATTATCAGCACATTTTGATCCAGTTATGCAGTGTCTCTGAAATGATGACACAGTATTGTGGACAATTGCTATAGCAGTGGCTATCCCAGCCTTGAGCAATAGTACCCAGCTGTGGAAGCTGTACAGCAGGAACCAGCAGTGCTGCCTCCAAGCCTGCACGGCGGGGTGTGTCTGCAGGTGTGTTCCCTTCCACTGCAGCAGCCATCAAACGGCAAAGTGGCAGCAGCACCGTTGAACTAAAAGGGACTTTTACAGAGCCCTAGCTGCACCATCAATAGCAAGCAGCTGTTACAATGTGAGGCTTGTTTTTCCTGACCTATCTTATTTTTTCCCATGATCTTTGTCATTCGGTATATTTTTACAACATGTTATTGGGAAGAGAGAGTATTGCCCTTTTTAACAGATGGAGAATTGCACAGATACTGAGTCTGGAAGTATTCATTTACTTCAGCTTCGAGATATGGAAGGCCTGATTTTTTTCACCATAGTTTTTATTATAAAGTGTAAATTGCTCTGCACTTCTGCAAATCAGACTTAAGAGTTTCCAGTTAGATGTAAACTGGGGATAACATAAATTAATTACCTTTTCTACAATTTAATGTTTGCACTGGCATTAGGTTCTGCAGTTGTATTCAGCTCACCGGGACAGCTTCCTTAGCTAAGAAACCATCTTCCCCCTTTCTACAGTTTGTGATTAAACACATTGAAAATTCTTCATGAATTCTTCTTCAGTTCTCAGTCCCATTGACTCTAAGTGCCAGTCTCTGTATCCTGATAATTCCCATCTTATCAAATCATTATGCAATTACAGTTCTCAAGGGTAATCACATCTCCCTCTCACCTTGACACTTCTGATTTCTCCTGACACTCTGTACCTGTTTCCTCCTCTAGTTTCCAGCATTCTCTTTGTCCAGTCAGTCAGGGATGGAGCAGGTGAAAGGACAGTTCAACCGAATTCAGACTCAGGGAAAGATTCAGGTATTCGTACTGCTCATAAATCTTTAGAGGCTTTGGATGATAAACTCTATCAAGTTTCTGCTCCATGTGTGTGAAGAGCAATAGCTCCATTGCTTTATCTTCAATAACTTCAGGTGAGTTTTCAAAGGAAAAGCAAAAAGCCCATTCACAAAGCAAAGAACCTTCTCCTACCAAACTTTGAGCCCTCACTCCGAAGGATAAAGTCCCTAGAGTGTTTCAAAGTAAATCTTACCAGATTTCCCAGCACAGGATCATATCATGGCTAATGCTGGTCACCTTTAATAACAGGTTGCAATACCAGCTCTGCCCATGATGCAAGCCTTTGAATCCCTAGACTTAGTTATGTTCCTAGAGGCATATCTGCAGCTTTTATCTACGTCTGCGGCTGCCACATGTATGCATCTAAAGACATTTTTTTCTTTCAGATTGAAGTCAGGATTCCAGTTTGCTTTCACTTAACTTTGTAATCTGTCTCTAACATCCCCAAACAGTATTTCCCCACATTATCAAGGGAGTCTGATTAGCTCGTGGCAGCTGAAATATAATTGTGACAGAGAAAATCTTTGTCTTTTGAAGTGTCCATCCTTTCTGCTTTTCTCACTTTCTGCTTGCAGTAATTTTCTCCACCATTCAAGCACCTCGGAAGTTGTAATTGACAAATGGGAAAACTAATCTGGTTATTAACTGGAGCACAGGCTTTGCAGCAGCTTCCCAGGGTGAGCTGTACAAAGAGCTTTCTTACTAGTGAAAATACTGACCTGGGCGTTGTCAAATCTCTTGCAGAGACAGGTCAGGTGAGTTTCTCATCACATAAACAAAAGTAATTATTTTAATTCAAAGTAGTTTAAAGGAGAGATTAAACAAAGATTTCCTATGAAAGATTTAATAGCAGAATTCATATTAAGGGATTTAAATGTGGACTTAAGTTCACCAAGATGAAAAATTATTACATGAACTATGCATGAAAATTTAAGTTGCTCACAAAGAAGAACAGTTACCTGATAACTTTTCCAATATAGGCAGTTACGGAACAATTTCAATGTCTGGGATTTCAGGAAGGGAGCCAGTTTATGAAGAGTAGAAAACCAGGTAAAAACAACTGTAAAATATCTATGTATCTCCTAAAATAAAGCTAGGTTGGCATAGGACTCTGCATAATGACCAGTTTCTCTCTCAGTAGGGCTTGGAAGCAAAATCTGCAGCAGCATAAAAGCCAGTATATTTTGCTGTAGATTTCCTGGATTTTCATGCACTCTTTCAACCTGCTAGTGGTCCAAATAGACTGTAGAATGAAGGAGAAGTACATTACTTCATCAAGTCATTACAAATGGGCTGATACCTACAAATCTCTAATATCATGTAACCTAAACCTTAGTTCCCTTGTTGGCCCTTGTTATTCATAAAGTTCAGTGCTGCAAATACAAATACAATTTAGTAGCCAAGTGCCTTGTTCTGCCTTTTGTGACAACCTGCAATGACATTTTGCATCTGCACCTGACACAATGAGTTTCATCTCAATCCCTGTATTACTTACTAAAGGAGAAGTAAAAACATTATTTTCAAGGAGAAAAACGAATTGTTTAAAGTTGATGAATGTGTACATAATGAAAGACAGCTGAGCTTGCACTGACCAAAGAAAGGATGTTTCCAGCAAACTGACAAGCTTACATAGCTTGTGCAAGTTATGCACATGGAGAGTGAGGAAAATGGACTCCAATTAATGTGTTTGTAGAGGAAAATGCTGCTTCTAGTATACTGTTCCCCAGCTGAGCTGAGAGTGACTTCCCAAGATAAGACCCTGCTGTTACTCAGCTTCTAAATAAGGTAAGAGGAGATTGGGCAATGGGAGGTTCAGATGGCAAAGTGAATTTGCCTTGGTGAATTTGAAGTGCTTACACTGCAGTCTGCAGTTCAGCCGTTTACCTGTTTTCTGGGTGTTTTTTTCTTTACTGTGAATTTAACAAACCTTGTCGTCTGTTGATAAGGAGTCTTAGTGCTCAGCTTAGTCCACCAATTTCCCCTCTGCTGCCCCAAGCTTTTATAATGTAGCATTTATTTTGGCAACTACAATATATTTGTTTGTAAGCTCTCAGACTGGGCAGCAGTGCATGTTAATTCATTAAGCCTGACAGAATCTAAAATTACGGCACAATAGGAATGTTGTCCCTGTTCTGATGTATAATTAAAGCATGGTCATCCAGGGAAATGTAGTTCTCTTCTTCAGGGAAACCTTTTGTAATTCAGAGCAGTTAAAACCACTAGTTATTCCAGTAGGTTAATTCTCTCTCCAGTATCTTCTCTTAGACAGGTATCTTGTGAAGGATCTCTGATGTGGGCAAATAGCATGATCTGCATCTATTCCACCTCAGGCTTTGATTTCACAAGCTTAACAAAACTGGATAGACACCATACTGGATTAACAGACTTCTAGCAAAAGTGACATAACAAGTTCAACTTGGTCCTGATCACATACAGTCATCAAAGGATTCACTGGTACTTTCAGTAGGAGCAGAGGTGCTGCACGCTCTCTTTTGGATTCTCTTCATCAAAATGAAGTTACGCAGTGCCTGCTTAAAGATCCCTTGTAGCTTCACTCAGATAAACTGTTCTTCCTCACTTCCTATCTTAGTTTGCTATGGATGGCTAAACTTAAGGAGCTGCCATGTCTTACCTGAAGCATAGATTGAGAAGTGTATGAAATGTTTGAGGATAGGTAGATAAGGAGAAATTTAAATTTGTCTCCTTCTCTACTTCTAAAAGCAAATCATGTCATCCACAAAGAAATCAAAATAACTATGAATGGGATAGGCCCCCTCTCTCCGAATGATGGGCTGAGTTGGTGGTGAAGGCATAGGCTGTTGTTAGCTAAAGGGACATTTTGTTACATCCCTCTTCCACTGCAGAGTTGTTGAAGGTGTGGGGCCAACAGTCAGAAGGGTAAAGTCCCACTGTGTATATGTAGGTGATTGGAGCTGTAGCAGCACAGAGTCTGCAGCCACCTCACCTACGATCAAGCAACTATGCTTATTTTTGAAATTCACTTCATGTGCACAAAGAATATGTACTGCTTAAATTCCACCATCCATGATGTATATTAGGGCTTGTCTCAGCATGCTGCTCAAGAGGTGAAAGTCTGCAGGAGTACTTCACTGTCATGGGCTAGGAATTGAAAGAGTGATTAGAAATAGTTGTTCTGGGTTTTGTTTTTTTTTTTTTTCAGTAATACAAACTCAGTTATAATTTTACGGCAACAGAATCTCATCACATAAGGAATCTGCTGCTCCCAGGCTCTACTTGTCACTGTTGTGGCCCATCTTCTTGGAGGCCTGTGTTTGCTGACCACAATTATTTGCCTGCACAAGCCCATACAATGCTGTGGAAACAGACAGAAGCAGCTGCATGAAGCAGAGGTGCAGTGCCACTTAACCACTCTTGTGATATGGCTGGACAAATGATCCAAGTGAAAAATATCCCCCCTTCCATTTTTTTATAGCTTAATATTCACTTCCATTTAATTGTACAGTAATCTGGCTAAAGACTTTACCTGGTATGAACACAGGGACTTTGATTTACACTGGTGGAGCACCAGGTTGTAACAGTGAAGTTTCAGGAAGCAAAGAATGAAGAGAAAATAGAAGTAGTTCCTGGGGTATCACATATTTTAGAAAAATAGAAACTTCCAGGAGTATCAGAACTGTTCCCCTTTCTTTGCTCTGACTCTTCAAATTTTTTCACTTGCACCAAAACAGAGTATTTGTTTATTACAGCAGGAACTAATATTTTCCCTGTAGCCAGTTAAAAGAAATACATCCTCTTTGTGGCTTTGAAAATCCCTACAGGATTATGAATGAATACTTCAAGAGTGTATTATAAATTCAGACATGTCTATTGGGCTTTCAAGTATCACAGCGGGAGCTTCTTACTGAGGCAACCTGAGGGTAAAGGCTTTCCCACCTTTCCAAAGTGACTCCTCCCACAAAATTTTCTTAGGCTGAAGTTAAAAAAAAACCCCACCACCCTACCTAGTTGAGCTTCTTAGAGCTACTTCATTCTAAGCAGAACTGAATATAGATATAATTTAGTACAATCACATATCCAGACATTGCTCTGGAGCCTGCTCCCTTTTCCTTGCATACTCTTTATAGGTAGGTGGTTGTCTGAAACCAACATGCTTTTTATTTTGAAGTCTAAGCAGGTTAGCTAAAAAACTTGTTTTCCAGCACATGCTGTCCTACGTGTGTTACGAGCACCTGTCATTATCTCCTCCAAATTCCACCGTTGCTCCTACTTGCCAACTGACAGTGTCACAGCATTGTGACAGTGATTACAAAGTAGGATCAGACATAGCCCACTTCTCCCATCCCCTGCTGCGAGTGCTGAACCAGCAACTTTGCCATGTTTTGATCAGATGCACTCAGCACTGACATATAAATCAGGGACAGTACTAAAGGGAGAGGGGAGGAATCAACAACAAAGAGGCAAAATCAAGGGTAACTTGGAAGGAAAAAATGGGACTAAAGAGAGTTTAAAAAGCACATAGCTTTGAATCTATATGTATTTACTTCTAAAGGGGATGAGGGGTGTTGCTACTTTCAAAAGAATTCACTTTTCAGGTTTTTTGAATGCACATCGCCCCAGTAAAAAACCTCAAGTGGGCTGAGCCTCAGAATAAACTGCAAGATGAAAATGAGTTTTAGCTGGAAATTGAAGGGCAGTTGTTAAGACGTACTGTCAGACAGTCTTTGAAATTCAAGAACCACCTGCAGCAAGTGGTGTAGGTGGTACTTGTAACACTATGCATGATGCTGACTTAATGGCTCAGCAGAAGTTGTGCATGGGTGTAACTTCTTCATAAAGATTACCAGAAAGGCTTAAAGACATAAATACATTATCTTTATGGATGTCTAAAATAGTACAAGATGGTATCAAGAAAAAAGTCAAAGAGGATGGTGATCTTCCAAGGGTTTCACTTGATCTCTTAGGTATCAGAAAAAGAACAGCTGGTGTCAGGGTGCTCCAACATTGTAGCAATGGAAGAAGATTTGGGATTGGCAACTATTCTTAACATGCAGGAAACGAGCATGAAGGAAACGTGATGCATTTGATCCTTCCTGTCTAGTGCCTGAGTGTGCCCATCACTTCACTAGCATTTTTGTGGAAGTAGCTGCCATTAAAGAAATCAGCTTGCAGAAGAAACATTTGGAGTTAGAGGCATGAAGAAAATTTCTAAACCAAGATGTACTCCTTCTTGCACTACATTGCTGTGCCATTTGCCACACTGCAATTGCAGGTAAATCTAAGCATCTGTCTAAACTGTCTAAACCCCCACTTTACAATGCAAAAACCCAGAAGAAAACCATGCATATGACAGACAATACACCCACTTCCAAATTCTTCCATGTGTACTCAACTGCAAACATGCATGAAACTTCTCTCAAGTCTCTTGAAGAACTATTTAAATCTAAAGTATATAACATTTACAAGCACTTTTGCAGGACAGTGGTCTAAGACACAGCCACTCCTCAAATACCTTACAGTACACCCTGTGACTGAGCTTTGGAAAGATGTCAGAGAGGAACCATGCTATCATCTGATGTGGGTCTGTACGATTTCAAATCAGCACAGTGAAATGACAACAAAGCCCTCTGATTTCATCCAAGCTTAACTAGGAGGCAAAGGCCTTATTTTAGTTACTCCTTTTCATAGCAAACTTCTTGGTCTGAATGCAAGACTTCTACATTTCCACCGGTGAAACTGAAGAGCAGCTTTGTCCTGTGCTCTCTGTCTGGCCTACTAAACCTGCTAATTTGTATTTATAATTATAAATACAGAGATCATACCCTAGGTCAAGCATTTTCTAAAATTCTCTGTTTTAGTCTCACCCAGTACAATACATCCCTCAGTTTTAGTTGGCAAATGTAACAGAAACAAGAATAAAAGCAATAAGATCTTACGCACTTGAAAAAACAAGATTGTTATCTCCATTTTTCAATTGCTATTAGTGAGAAAACTAGCCAGCAATATGTAGGTCATCATCAGTAGCTGCTTTGATACTCCGAGAACAGTTTAAAGGAAGGAAGAGATTTCTCTTTGTGGTTGAATAAGTTACTCTATATCCATGAAGTAGCTGCGTCTCACCCCCAAAGGGAGAAGCATTATCAGCAAATGAATGAACAGGGCATTCTGTGTTATGCCAGTAGCACTGCCTTTGAAAACAAGAGAGACAAGAAAAGTAGATTCAGTGTAGCTTTTATTTTCCTGTCTACCATTGTAATGGAGCTCCTCCATTAACTCATTCTTGTCAGGTTGAATTGAAAGTGACAGTTCATAACTTACACCAGCATCTGCTTGCACTCAATGCAATAGCAATAGAGCTCTGCAGTGTCCTCAGTGTGTGGAGAGACCTTGTTCGTGGGAGGAAGGGCATTAATACTATCAGAGCACGAGATACAGCTGGAGGAAAAATATGGATGTGCTCTTGGGCCAAGAAGCTCTCCTTTATTTCACCTGGAAACTCCAGTTCCTACTGATGTACTGGTAAAATCTGGTGTATAGAAATATTCTGCTTCATCAAAGTTATCAGAAGCTCAGTTCCTTACTGATACCACCCCACTCACTTCATTAAGCTGCACTGAGTTTTCCCAGCAGGCAGGAGATGGATCTGAGCTAGAAGAATAATGAATATTTTTATTATACAGCCATATGCAATGGCTGATCCAGATGATAACCTCTTCTGCAATGTGGGAATTCAGCAGGTCAGATCAGTGACAGGGAAAACTCCACTTTAGCCCATGTGGTGGTACTGTTACTACAGTGTGACCATGCCACACAGTGATCCACCAGGTGGTGAGCTGCATTACACTGCCATAAGTTTGTGAAGGACTGGGCAGACATGTCATCTGGCAGCAAACGTTTCAGTCTTGTCCTAACTGTCCTTCTGATGCATTAACCAATTGATGTCATTACCTCTGTATATTTTACTATCTCCTCGAATGTGTTCTAACCTAGAAAAAATTGCATTAACTGATACGTTGCTCTGCTTGATGTGGCTGTGTGAGCAAAACTTTTGCATTACTCTAAAATTTGCACCTGGGCCTTTTCTTGAGACCTCTTAGTGCTCAAGTCAAAGTAACAGATCTGTAATTGGATTCAAAGCGTGCCTGGATTAAGTCATTATCTACCATTGCATAATGAGATACATCACGCCCCTCAGTCAAATTGTTTAGGCGTTCCTTAACGTTTGCTCTTATCATTACAGTTTCAGTCATTTTCAAACATCAGACACTGTGGGTGCCAAATTTTTTTCTGCCCTTCCATCAGTCTGTAGGACAGCAGGTTTTGGCACACTCACTTTATACCCTCTTTCAGGTAGGAAAAAATCTGCCTTTAATTATACCCCATGCTAAATGAATGCTTGCATCTGAAGTGCTGACGTGTCCTGTATTGTTACAGGGATTGTCTCACAAGCCATTTGCCTGGGCTTTTTCACATTGTCATGTTGCCATTTTTTGTGATGTGATTTGTAGTATTTCCCTTTCATCTTCACCTGTGCCCTTTTCTGAACAGACAGACTACATGATAAAAAAACCTGAAAAGTGGGACATATTTTCCCAATCATAATCTTTACAGTTTCACTTTCTTTCCTTCCCTTTCCATCCCTCTCCTTATTTCACTAGATTCTTTTGCAGTGGCCTAGATTTAACATCCTTTTACAGCTGATTCTTGGAGCTGCAAAGCCCTGCTAATATTGTATTGTACTAGTCAGAAAAAGTTATTTAGGGCAGGGATGGTCTTTTTGGTCTATGTTAGCACACAGATGTCTTGAGCCAGAACAGAAACTCAAAGGTACTGCTACAACATGAATGGTAGTAGGAAAGCTAGAGGTGTCTATACATCTGTAACAGTATAGAGAAAGGGGAAGATACATGTCTTTAAATTTTGAATGAAAACTATTCCATTTATTCACTTTATTTCTGATCCATAATGACCATAACTCTCCTGTATTTTTTTAGAGGTCACCTACTTCCTTACTTGCCTTTCTATAACCCCTATCCTCATCATTTTCATTTCCTTAAGATTCCTGCACCTGAATTACTGGTGCATTGTTCACAGCTACTCACTGTAGCAGAAGGCAACGATGGTAATGATCCATTGAAACAACTCTTTAATATTGTTAGCTACAAATTCTAATGTACCAAAGTAGCCTAAAGGGGTCAATGCACAAATGTGGCACTACAGGCCCATGCCTGTGTTACTATTTCACTGGCCACAAGTCCAGCAAAAGGGATTCCTGGTTTCGCTGCTCATTTCTGCACATTCATCAGAGATTACTATCTGTTACGTTTTGCTGATTCAGTGTTTGGATGGTTGTGTTCCACACCAGACCTCCTATCAGCTTTGAAAGCAAATCCAACAAAAAAA